>CM022398.1:73680507-73999302 GCA_011833715.1 Carcinoscorpius rotundicauda | reverse complement strand
TCCGATGAATATTTCACACTTAATTTTACTTTAAGTGTGTTAAACATTTCTGAAAGGTGCATAGTACTGGTTTGTTAATTGTATCCGATGAATATTTCACACGTAATTTTACTTTAAGTGAGTTAATCTGTTCCTGATAGGTGCACAGTACTGGTGCTCGTTAATTGTATCCGATGAATATTTCAAACTTAATTTTACTTTAAGTGTGTTATTCTGTTCCTTAAAGGTGCATTGTACTGGTGCTTCTTAATTGTATCCGATGAATATTTCACACTTAATTTACTTTAAGTGAGTTAATCTGTTCTGAAAGGTGTAGTACTGGTGCTCGTTAATTGTATCGATGAATATTTCACACTTAATTTTACTTTAAGTGAGTTAATCTGTTCCTGAAAGGTGCATAGTACTGGTGCTCGTTAATTGTATCCGATGAATATTTCACACTTAATTTTACTTTAAGTGAGTTAATCTGTTTCTGAAAGGGCATAGTACTGGTTGCTCGTTAATTGTATCCAATGATATTTCACACTTAATTTTACTTTAAGTGAGTTAATCTGTTTCTGAAAGGTGCATAGTACTGGTGCACGTTAATTGTATCCGATGAATATTTTAAACTTAATTTTACTTTAAGTTAGTTAATCTGTTCCTGAAAGGTGCATAATACTGGTGCTTGTTAATTGTATCCGATGAATATTTCACACTTAATTTTACTTTAAGTGTGTTAAACATTTCCTGAAAGGTGCATAGTACTGGTTTCTTGTTAATTGTATCCGATGAATATTTCACAATTAGTTTACTTTAAGTGAGTTAATCGTTCCTGAAAGGTGCATAGTACTGGTGCTCGTTAATGTATCCGATGAATATTTCACACTTAATTTTACTTTAAGTTAGTTAATCTGTTCCTGAAAGGTGCATTGTATTGGTGCTTTTTAATTGTATCCGATGAATATTTCACATTTGATTTTACTTTAAGTGACTTAATCTGTTCCTTACAGGTGCATAGTACTGGTGCTCATTAATTGCATCTGATGAATATTTCACACTTAATTTTACTTTAAGTGTGTTAATCTGTTCCTGAAAGGTGCATAATACTGGTGCTTCTCAATTGTATCCGATGAATATTTCACACTTAATTTTACTTTAAGTGTGTTAATCTGTTCCTGAAAGGTGCATAATACTGGTGCTAGTTAATTGTATCCGATGAATATTTCACACTTAATTTTACTTTAAGCGAGTTAATCTGTTCCTGAAAGGTGCATTGTACTGGTGCTATTATTGATCCGATGAATATTTCACACTTAATTTTACTTTAAGTGAGTTAATCTGTTCCTGAAAGGTGCATAGTACTGGTGCTCGTTAATTGTATCCGATGAATATTTCACACTTAATTTTACTTTAAGTGAGTTAATCTGTTCCTGAAAGGTGCATAGTACTGGTGCTCGTTAATTGTATCCGGTGAATATTTCACACTTAATTTTACTTTAAGTGAGTTTCTCTGTTCCTGAAAGGTGCATAGTACTGGTGCTCGTTAATTGTATCCGATGAATATTTCACACTTAATTTTACTTTAAGTGAGTTAATCTGTTCCTGAAAGGTGCATTGTACTGGTTCTCGTTAATTGTATCCGACGAATATTTCACACTTAATTTTACTTTAAGTGAGTTAATCTGTTTCTGAAAGGTGCATAGTACTGGTGCTCGTTAATTGTATCCGATGAATATTTCACACTTAATTTTACTTTAAGTGAGTTAATCTGTTCCTGAAACGTGCATAGATCTGGTGCTTGTTACTTGTTTCCGAAGAATATTTCACACTTAATTTTACTTTAAGTGAGTTAATCTGTTCCTGAAAGGTGCATAGTACTGGTGCTTATTAATTGTATCCGATGAATATTTCACACTTAATTTTCCTTTAAGTGAGTTAATCTGTTTCTGAAAGGTGCATAGTACTGGTGCTTATTAATTGTATCCGACGAATATTTCACACTTAATTTTACTTTAAGTGAGTTAATCTGTTCCTCAAAGGTGCATAGTACTGGTGCTTATTAATTGTATCCGATGAATATTTCACACTTAATTTTACTTTAAGTGAGATAATCTGTTTCTGAAAGGTGCATAGTACTGGTGCTTATTAATTGTATCCGACGAATATTTCACACTTAATTTTACTTTAAGTGAGTTAATCTGTTCCTGAAAGGTGCATTGTACTGGTGCTCGTTAATTGTATCCGATGAATATTTTACACTTCATTTTACTTTAAGTGAGTTAATCTGTTCCTGAAAGGTGCATAGTACTGGTGCTCGTTAATTGTATCCGATGTATATTTGACACTTAATTTTACTTTAGGTAAGTGTATCTGTTCCTGAAAGGTGCAAAGTACTGGTTCTCGTTAATTGTATCCGATGTATATTTGACACTTAATTTTACTTTAGGTAAGTTAATCTCTTCCTGAAAGGTGCATTGTACTGGTGCTTATTAATTGTATCCGATGAATATTTCACACTTAATTTTAATTTAAGTGTGTTAATCTGTTTTTGAAAGGTGCATTGTACTGGTGCTTATTAATTGTATCCGATGAATATTTCACACTTAATTTTACTTTAAGTGTGTTTATCTGTTCCTGAAACGTGCATAGTACTGGTGCTCGTTAATTGTATCCGATGAATATTTCACACTTAATTTTACTTTAAGTGAGTTAATCTGTTCCTGAAAGGTGTATAGTACTGGTGCTTATTAATTGTATCCGATGAATATTTCACACTTAATTCTACTTTAAGTGAGTTAATCTGTTCTTGATAGGTGTATAGTACTGGTGCTCGTTAATTGTATCCGATGAATATTTCACACGTAATTTTACTTTAAGTGAGTTAATCTGTTCCTGATAGGTGCACAGTACTGGTGCTCGTTAATTGTATCCGATGTATATTTGACACTTAATTTTACTTTAGGTAAGTTAATCTGTTCCTGAAAGGTGCATTGTACTGGTGCTTATGAATTGTATCCGATGAATATTTCACACTTAATTTTACTTTAAGTGAGTTAATCTGTTCCTGAAAGGTGCATAGTACTGATGCTCGTTAATTGTATCCGATGAATATTTCACACTTAATTTTACTTTTAGTGAGTTAATCTGTTCCTGAAAGGTGCATAGTACTGGTGTTCTTTAATTGTATCCGATGAATATTTCACACTTAATTTTACTTTAAGTGAGTTAATCTGTTCCTGAAAGGTGCATTATACTGGTGGTCGTTATTGTATGATGAATATTTCAATTTTTTTTACTTTAAGTGAGTTATCTGTTCCTGAAAGGTGCACAGTATGGTGCTCGTTAATAGTAATCGATGATATTGGACACTTAATTTTACTTTAGGTAAGTTATCTGTTCCTGAAAGGTGCAAGTACTGTGTCTCGTAATTGTATCCGATGTATATTTGACACTTAATTTTACTTTAGGTAAGTTAATCTGTTCCTGAAAGGTGTATTGTACTGGTGCTTATTAATTGTATCCGATGAATATTTCACACTTAATTTTACTTTAAGTGTGTTTATCTGTTCCTGAAACGTGCATAGTACTGGTGCTCGTTAATTGTATCCGATGAATATTTCACACTTAATTTTACTTTAAGTGAGTTAATCTGTTCCTGAAAGGTGTATAGTACTGGTGCTTATTAATTGTATCCGATGAATATTTCACACTTAATTTTACTTTAAGTGAGTTAATCTGTTCCTGAAAGGTGTATAGTACTGGTGCTCGTTAATTGTATCCGATGAATATTTCACACGTAATTTTACTTTAAGTGAGTTAATCTGTTCCTGATAGGTGCACAGTACTGGTGCTCGTTAATTGTATCCGATGAATATTTCAAACTTAATTTTACTTTAAGTGTGTTATTCTGTTCCTTAAAGGTGCATTGTACTGGTGCTTCTTAATTGTATCCGATGAATATTTCACACTTAATTTTACTTTAAGTGAGTTAATCTGTTCCTGAAAGGTGCATAGTACTGGTGCTCGTTAATTGTATCCGATGAATATTTCACACTTAATTTTACTTTAAGTGAGTTAATCTGTTCCTGAAAGGTGCATAGTACTGGTGCTCGTTAATTGTATCCGATGAATATTTCACACTTAATTTTACTTTAAGTGAGTTAATCGTTTCTGAAAGGGCATAGTACTGGTGCTCGTTAATTGTATCCAATGAATATTTCACACTTAATTTTACTTTAAGTGAGTTAATCTGTTTCTGAAAGGTGCATAGTACTGGTGCACGTTAATTGTATCCGATGAATATTTTAAACTTAATTTTACTTTAAGTTAGTTAATCTGTTCCTGAAAGGTGCATAATACTGGTGCTTGTTAATTGTATCCGATGAATATTTCACACTTAATTTTACTTTAAGTGTGTTAAACATTTCCTGAAAGGTGCATAGTACTGGTTCTTGTTAATTGTATCCGATGAATATTTCACACGTAATTTTACTTTAAGTCAGTTAATCTGTTCCTGATAGGTGCACAGTACTGGTGCTCGTTAATTGTATCCGATGAATATTTCAAACTTAATTTTACTTTAAATGTGTTATTCTGTTCCTTAAAGGTGCATTGTACTGGTGCTTCTTAATTGTATCCGATGAATATTTCACACTTAATTTTACTTTAAGTGAGTTAATCTGTTCCTGAAAGGTGCATAGTACTGGTGCTCGTTAATTGTATCAGATGAATATTTCACACTTAATTTTACTTTAAGTGAGTTAATCTGTTCCTGAAAGGTGCATAGTACTGGTGCTCGTTAATTGTATCCGATGAATATTTCACACTTAATTTTACTTTAAGTGAGTTAATCTGTTTCTCAAAGGGCATAGTACTGGTGCTCGTTAATTGTATCCAATGAATATTTCACACTTAATTTTACTTTAAGTGAGTTAATCTGTTTCTGAAAGGTGCATAGTACTGGTGCACGTTAATTGTATCCGATGAATATTTAAACTTAATTTTATTAAGTTAGTTAATCTGTTCCTGAAAGGTGCATAATACTGGTGCTTGTTAATTGTATCCGATGAATATTTCACACTTAATTTTACTTTAAGTGTGTTAAACATTTCCTGAAAGGTGCATAGTACTGGTTCTTGTTAATTGTATCCGATGAATATTTCACACGTAATTTTACTTTAAGTGAGTTAATCTGTTCCTGATAGGTGCACAGTACTGGTGCTCGTTAATTGTATCCGATGAATATTTCAAACTTAATTTTACTTTAAGTGTGTTATTCTGTTCCTTAAAGGTGCATTGTACTGGTGCTTCTTAATTGTATCCGATGAATATTTCACACTTAATTTTACTTTAAGTGAGTTAATCTGTTCCTGAAAGGTGCATAGTACTGGTGCTCGTTAATTGTATCCGATGAATATTTCACACTTAATTTTACTTTAAGTGAGTTAATCTGTTCCTGAAAGGTGCATAGTACTGGTGCTCGTTAATTGTATCCGATGAATATTTCACACTTAATTTTACTTTAAGTGAGTTAATCTGTTTCTGAAAGGGCATAGTACTGGTGCTCGTTAATTGTATCCAATGAATATTTCACACTTAATTTTACTTTAAGTGAGTTAATCTGTTTCTGAAAGGTGCATAGTACTGGTGCACGTTAATTGTATCCGATGAATATTTTAAACTTAATTTTACTTTAAGTTAGTTAATCTGTTCCTGAAAGGTGCATAATACTGGTGCTTGTTAATTGTATCCGATGAATATTTCACACTTAATTTTACTTTAAGTGTGTTAAACATTTCCTGAAAGGTGCATAGTACTGGTTCTTGTTAATTGTATCCGATGAATATTTCACACTTAGTTTTACTTTAAGTGAGTTAATCTGTTCCTGAAAGGTGCATAGTACTGGTGCTCGTTAATTGTATCCGATGAATATTTCACACTTAATTTTACTTTAAGTTAGTTAATCTGTTCCTGAAAGGTGCATTGTATTGGTGCTTTTTAATTGTATCCGATGAATATTTCACATTTGATTTTACTTTAAGTGACTTAATCTGTTCCTTACAGGTGCATAGTACTGGTGCTCATTAATTGCATCTGATGAATATTTCACACTTAATTTTACTTTAAGTGTGTTAATCTGTTCCTGAAAGGTGCATAATACTGGTGCTTCTCAATTGTATCCGATGAATATTTCACACTTAATTTTACTTTAAGTGTGTTAATCTGTTCCTGAAAGGTGCATAATACTGGTGCTAGTTAATTGTATCCGATGAATATTTCACACTTAATTTTACTTTAAGCGAGTTAATCTGTTCCTGAAAGGTGCATTGTACTGGTGCTTATTAATTGTATCCGATGAATATTTCACACTTAATTTTACTTTAAGTGAGTTAATCTGTTCCTGAAAGGTGCATAGTACTGGTGCTCGTTAATTGTATCCGATGAATATTTCACACTTAATTTTACTTTAAGTGAGTTAATCTGTTCCTGAAAGGTGCATAGTACTGGTGCTCGTTAATTGTATCCGGTGAATATTTCACACTTAATTTTACTTTAAGTGAGTTAATCTGTTTCTGAAAGGGCATAGTACTGGTGCTCGTTAATTGTATCCAATGAATATTTCACACTTAATTTTACTTTAAGTGAGTTAATCTGTTTCTGAAAGGTGCATAGTACTGGTGCACGTTAATTGTATCCGATGAATATTTAAACTTAATTTACTTTAAGTTAGTTAATCTGTTCCTGAAGGTGCATAATACTGGTGCTTGTTAATTGTATCCGATGAATATTTCACACTTAATTTTACTTTAAGTGTGTTAAACATTTCCTGAAAGGTGCATAGTACTGGTTTTTGTTAATTGTATCCCATGAATATTTCACACTTAGTTTTACTTTAAGTGAGTTAATCTGTTCCTGAAAGGTGCATAGTACTGGTGCTCGTTAATTGTATCCGATGAATATTTCACACTTAATTTTACTTTAAGTTAGTTAATCTGTTCCTGAAAGGTGCATTGTATTGGTGCTTTTTAATTGTATCCGATGAATATTTCACACTTAATTTTACTTTAAGTGTGTTAATCTGTTCCTGAAAGGTGCATAATACTGGTGCTAGTTAATTGTATCCGATGAATATTTCACACTTAATTTTACTTTAAGCGAGTTAATCTGTTCCTGAAAGGTGCATAGTACTGGTGCTCGTTAATTGTATCCGATGTATATTTGACACTTAATTTTACTTTAGGTAAGTTAATCTGTTCCTGAAAGGTGCATTGTACTGGTGCTTATTAATTGTATCCGATGAATATTTCACACTTAATTTTACTTTAAGTGAGTTAATCTGTTCCTGAAAGGTGCATAGTACTGGTGCTCGTTAATTGTATCCGATGAATATTTCACACTTAATTTTACTTTAGTGAGTTAATCTGTTCCTGAAAGGTGCATAGTACTGGTGCTCTTTAATTGTATCCGATGAATATTTCACACTTAATTTTACTTTAAGTGAGTTAATCTGTTCCTGAAAGGTGCATTATACTGGTGGTCGTTAATTGTATCTGATGAATATTTCACAATTTTTTTTACTTTAAGTGAGTTAATCTGTTCCTGAAAGGTGCACAGTACTGGTGCTCGTTAATAGTAATCGATGTATATTGGACACTTAATTTTACTTTAGGTAAGTTTATCTGTTCCTGAAAGGTGCAAAGTACTGGTTCTCGTTAATTGTATCCGATGTATATTTGACACTTAATTTTACTTTAGGTAAGTGAATCTGTTCCTGAAAGGTGCATTGTACTGGTGCTTATTAATTGTATCCGATGAATATTTCACACTTAATTTTACTTTAAGTGTGTTAATCTGTTCCTGAAAGGTGCATAGTACTGGTGCTCGTTAATTGTATCCGATGAATATTTCACACTTAATTTTACTTTAAGTGTGTTATTCTGTTCCTTAAAGGTGCATTGTACTGGTGCTTTTTAATTGTATCCGATGAATATTTCACACTTAATTTTACTTTAAGTGAGTTAATCTGTTCCTGAAAGGTGCATAGTACTGGTGCTCGTTAATTGTATCCGATGAATATTTCACACTTAATTTTACTTTAAGTGAGTTAATCTGTTTCTCAAAGGGCATAGTACTGGTGCTCGTTAATTGTATCCAATGAATATTTCACACTTAATTTTACTTTAAGTGAGTTAATCTGTTTCTGAAAGGTGCATAGTACTGGTGCACGTTAATTGTATCCGATGAATATTTTAAACTTAATTTTACTTTAAGTTAGTTAATCTGTTCCTGAAAGGTTCATAATACTGGTGCTTGTTAATTGTATCCGATGAATATTTCACACTTAATTTTACTTTAAGTGTGTTAAACATTTCCTGAAAGGTGCATAGCACTGGTTCTTGTTAATTGTATCCGATGAATATTTCACACTTAGTTTTACTTTAAGTGAGTTAATCTGTTCTTGAAAGGTGCATAGTACTGGTGCTCGTTAATTGTATCCGATGAATATTTCACACTTAATTTTACTTTAAGTTAGTTAATCTGTTCCTGAAATGTGCATTTTACTGGTGCTCGTTAATTGTGTCCGATGAATATTTCACACTTAATTTTACTTTAAGTGAGTTAATCTGTTCCTTACAGGTGCATAGTACTGGTGCTCGTTAATTGTATCCGATGAATATTTCACACTTAATTTTACTTTAAGTTTGTTAATCTGTTTCTGAAAGGTGCATAGTACTGGTGCTTCTTAATTGTATCCGATAAATATTTCACACTTAATTTTACTTTCATCGTGTTAATCTGTTCCTGAAAGGTGCATTGTATTGGTGCTTTTTAATTGTATCCGATGAATATTTCACATTTAATTTTACTTTAAGTGAGTTAATCTGTTCCTTACAGGTGCATAGTACTGGTGCTCATTAATTGCATCTGATGAATATTTCACACTTAATTTTACTTTAAGTGTGTTAATCTGTTCCTGAAAGGTGCATAATACTGGTGCTTCTTAATTGTATCCTATGAATATTTCACACTTAATTTTACTTTAAGTGAGTTAATCTGTTTCTGAAAATTGCATAGTACTGGTGCTCGTTAATTGTATCCGATGAATATTTCACACTTAATTTTACTTTTAGTGTGTTAATCTGTTCCTGAAAGGTGCATTTTACTGGTGCTCGTTAATTGTGTCCGATGAATATTTCACACTTAATTTTACTTTAAGTGAGTTAATCTGTTCCTGAAAGGTGCATAGTACTGGTGCTCGTTAATTGTATCCGATGTATATTTCACACTTAATTTTACTTTCAGTGTGTTAATCTGTTCCTGAAAGGTGCATTGTACTGGTGCTTCTTAATTGTATCCGATGAATATTTCACACTTAATTTTACTTTAAGTGAGTTAATCTGTTTCTGAAAGGTGCATAGTACTGGTGCTCGTTAATTGTATCCGATGAATATTTCACACTTAATTTTACTTTAAGTGAGTTAATCTGTTCCTGAGAGGTGCATAGTACTGGTGCTCGTTAATTGTATCCGATGAATATTTCACATTTAATTTTACTTTAAGTGTGTTAATCTGTTCCTGAAAGGTGCATAGTACTGGTGCTTCTTAATTGTATCCGATGAATATTTCACACTTAATTTTACTTTCATCGTGTTAATCTGTTCCTGAAAGGTGCATCGTACTGGTGCTAGTTAATTGTATCCGATGAATATTTCACACTTAATTTTACTTTAAGTGAGTTAATCTGTTCCTGAAAGGTGCATAGTACTGGTGCTCGTTAATTGTATCCGATGTATATTTGACACTTAATTTTACTTTAGGTAAGTTAATCTGTTCCTTAAAGGTGCATAGTACTGGTTCTCGTTAATTGTATCCGATGTATATTTGACACTTAATTTTACTTCAGGTAAGTTTATCTGTTCCTGAAAGGTGCATTGTACTGGTGCTTATTAATTGTATCCGATGAATATTTCACACTTAATTTTACTTTAAGTGAGTTAATCTGTTCCTTAAAGGTGCATAGTACTGGTGCTCGTTAATTGTATCCGATGAATATTTCACACTTAATTTTACTTTAAGTGTGTTAATCTGTTCCTGAAAGATGCATAGTACTGGTGCTCGTTAATTGTATCCGATGAATATTTCACACTTAATTTTACTTTAACTGAGTTAATCTGTTCCTTACAGGTGCATAGTACTGATGCTCGTTAATTTTATCCGATGAATATTTCACACTTAATTTTACTTTAAGTGTGTTAATCTGTTCCTGAAAGGTGCATTGTACTGGTGCTTCTTAATTGTATCCGATGAATATTTCACACTTAATTTTACTTTCAGTGTGTTAATCTTTTCCTGAAAGGTGCATTGTACTGGTTCTTCTTAATTGCATCCGATAAATATTTCACACATAATTTTACTTTAAGTAAGTTAATCTGTTCATGAAAAATGCATCGTACTGGTGCTCGTTAATTGTATCCGACGAATATTTCACACTTAATTTTGCTTTAAGTGAGTTAATCTGTTCCTTAAAGGTGCATAGTACTGGTGCTTGTTAATTGTATCCGATGAATATTTCACACTTAATTTTACGTTCAGTGTGTTAAATGGTTCCTTAAAGGTGCATTGTACTGGTGCTTCCTAATTGTATCCGATGAATATTTCACACTTAATTTTACTTTAAGTGAGTTAATCTGTTCCTGAAAGGTGTACGTGTCGCTGGTGCTCGTAATTGTATCCGATGAATATTTCACACTTAATTTTACTTTAAGTGAGTTAATCTGTTCCTGAAAGGTGCATAGTACTGGTGCTCGTTAATTGTATCCGATGAATATTTCACACTTAATTTTACTTTAAGTGAATTAATCTGTTCCTTGAAGGTGCATAGTACTGGTGCTCGTTAATTGTATCCGATGGATATTTGACACTTAATTTTACTTTAAATAAATCAATCTGTTTCTGAAAGGTGCATAGTACTGGTGCTCGTTAATTGTATCCGATGAATATTTCACACTTAATTTTTCTTTAAGTGTGTTAATCTGTTCCTGAAAGATGCATAGTACTGGTGCTCGTTAATTGTATCCGATGAATATTTCACATTTAATTTTACTTTCAGTGTGTTAATCTGTTCCTGAAAGTTGCATTGTACTGGTGCTTCTTAATTGCATCCGATAAATATTTCACACATAATTTTACTTTAAGTAAGTTAATCTGTTCATGAAAAATGCATCGTACTGGTGCTCGTTAATTGTATCCGACGAATATTTCACACTTAATTTTACTTTAAGTGAGTTAATCTGTTCCATAAAGGTGCATAGTACTGGTGCTTGTTAATTGTATCCGATGAATATTTGACCCTTAATTTTACGTTCAGTGTGTTAATCTGTTCCTTAAAGGTGCATTGTACTGGTGCTTCCTAATTGTATCCGATGAATATTTCACACTTAATTTTACTTTAAGTGAGTTAATCTGTTCCTTACAGGTGCATAGTAGTGGTGCTCGTTAATTGTATCCGATGAATATTTCACACTTAATTTTACTTTAAGTGTGTTAATCTGTTCCTTAAAGGTGCATTGTGTTGGTGCTTCTTAATTGTATCCGATGAATATTTCACACGTAATTTTACTTTCAGTGTGTTAATCTGTTCCTGAAAGGTGCATTGTACTGGTGCTTCTTAATTGCATCCGATAAATATTTCACACATAATTTTACTTTAAGTAAGTTTATCTGTTCATGAAAAATGCATCGTACTGGTGCTCGTTAATTGTATCCGACGAATATTTCACACTTAATTTTACTTTAAGTGAGTTAATCTGTTCCTTAAAGGTGCATAGTAGTGGTGCTTGTTAATTGTATCCGATGAATATTTCACACTTAATTTTACGTTCAGTGTGTTAATCTGTTCCTTAAAGGTTCATTGTACTGGTGCTTCCTAATTGTATCCGATGAATATTTCACACTTAATTTTACTTTAAGTGAGTTAATCTGTTCCTGAAAGGTGCATAGTACAGGTGCTCGTTAATTGTGTCCGATGAATATTTCACACTTAATTTTACTTGAAGTGAGTTAATCTGTTCCTGAAAGGTGTATAGTACTGGTCCTTATTAATTGACTCCTGTTACAGTGCACAATGGTTACATGTTCTCTCTAGATGGTTCTTCTAGTTCTCCAGAGTTAAAGATGGGTAGATGGAAGCAAGTCTGGGGCAAGGTGTCTTGATAAAAGACACTACGACTAAGCACTAGGAAATATCGAACACTAAATACTTAGACACTTTGTCCCTAAGTTTGTATGTAAAAATTAAGAAAAAATGAATATTACACCTGAATTAAAATAATGTATGGTGCATTATATGAACTGTGCTTGTAGTTTTTCATAAAAACCTAATGGATTATCGGTAATATTTTAAAAACGAATACGTAGATAATCGTTTCTATTCTAGTCTATTTTTTTTATTAAGCCTCGATATTTTATCATAAATGAAAACATTTCGGTGTACCTGTGTTGATTAAACCACCACTTTGAACTGAAATAACAAACGTTTTAAGGTTTTCACCACAACAGTTTTGTCTAAGGTGTGCTACAAACTAAAACGAATATGCACAATTGCTTCATTCTGAGTAAAATATGCACAATTTAGGTAAAGTATGCCCTTCCAGTAATAATTTTAACACGTTATCCCCATCATTGTTTTTAGTTTAATCGTGTGCCTCACAAACCTTTCAATATTATTCTTGTAATTTTGTTATTTTTGTAGACTTCTGTAAACAAATGCTCTAGAATATTAATGGAATAGCTGTAAGGGTGCGTTTGTACAAATTGTCTCTGGAACACAGAGGACAGATTTGGTTAAAATGTTTGTTATTCCTATTAACTCTGTAACATCAGAAGTGAAATGTTTAACTCTAGAATGTAATGAAAAAAGGCTTGAATGTTTATTTATTAATCATGTCACAAAAATTGAAGGGTCTTCAAATGTGTAAAATAATATTGGAAAACAAGAAGTGTAATGTGACCATCTCACGGCTTTACTGACAACACAAATGATGTAGGTTTATTGGTTCTTGCAAAAATATGAATGACCATATTTTGTTAATCTTGGAATGCAACACGAGTTTTGATGTAAACTTGGAATGTAACATGAAAAGTTATGCTGTAACCTTGAAATGCAATGTGAAAATTTTATGCGCCAATTAAACTTTCTAGAAAAAGTTGTTAAAATGTTCTTGTACCCCAGTTTTGTAAGAAATGAAAACAAAATCACGTCTCTTAATAAATTCTACAATACAAAGTTTGAAAAGATAAAACAGTGCTTGAAGGAAGCACTTTTGTATATGCTTCATGTTAAAAAACACTATGCTCTATTCATTCTTTAATGGTATTGTTACATGGCATATATTCTGTAAAAAACTATGATCTATTCTTTCTTTGATGGTATTTTTACATGGTATATGCTCTGTAAAAAACTATTCTCTATTCACTCTTTAATGGTATTTTTACATGGCGTATGTTCTATAAAACAGTATGCTCTATTCATTCTTTAATGGTATTTTTACATGGTATATGTTCTGTAAAAAACTATACTCTATTCATTTTTAATGGTATTTTTACATGGTATATGTTCTGTAAAAAATATTATCTATTCATTTTAATGGTATTTTTAAATGGTGTATGTTCTGTAAAAAACTATGCTCTGTTCATTCCTTAATGGTATTTTTACATTGTGTAAGTTCTGTAAAGAAAACTATGCTCTATTCATTCTTTAATGGTATTTTTACATGGTATGTGTTCTGTAAAAACACTATGGTCTATTCATCCCTTAATGGTATTTGTACATGGTATATGTTCTGTAAAAAACTATACTCTATTCATTTTTAATGGTATTTTTACATGGTATATGTTCTGTAAAAAATATTATCTATTCATTTTAATGGTATTTTTAAATGGTGTATGTTCTGTAAAAAACTATGCTCTGTTCATTCCTTAATGGTATTTTTACATTGTGTAAGTTCTGTAAAGAAAACTATGCTCTATTCATTCTTTAATGGTATTTTTACATGGTATGTGTTCTGTAAAAACACTATGGTCTATTCATCCCTTAATGGTATTTGTACATGGTATATGTTCTGTAAAAAACTATACTCTATTCATTTTTAATGGTATTTTTACATGGTATATGTTCTGTAAAAAATATTATCTATTCATTTTAATGGTATTTTTAAATGGTGTATGTTCTGTAAAAAACTATGCTCTGTTCATTCCGTAATGGTATTTTTACATTGTGTAAGTTCTGTAAAGAAAACTATGCTCTATTCATTCTTTAATGGTATTTTTACATGGTATGTGTTCTGTAAAAACACTATGGTCTATTCATCCCTTAATGGTATTTGTACATGGTATGGGTTATGTAAAAAAACTATACTCTGTTCATTCTTTAATGGTATTTTTACATAGTATATGTTCTGTGAAAAAAGTATGCTCTATTCATTTTCTAATGGTGCTTTATGCGTCCCATTGGCACAGCAGTATGTCTGCAGACTCACTTCTCTACAAACCGGGTTTGGACATCCAGTGCTAGCAGAGCATAGACAGCCCATTCTGAAACTTTGTGCTTAATTTCAAACAATTTTATTTAATTATTTAGAATTAAGCATAAAGCTACACAATTAGCTATCTGTGCTCTGCCTACCGCGGGTATCGAAACCCGCTTCGTAACGGTGTGAGACCATAGAAATAGCGCTGTACCACTGGGGGCATTTTCAAACAAATAAATATTTTTATTTTTAATTATTTCAGTTTTTATATAGATGTTACATAGAATTATTTTACATTGTTTGGTTTGTTTTAAATTTCGCTCAAAGCTACTCGAGGACTATCTGCGCTAGCCGTACCTAATTTAGCAGTCTAAGACTAGAGGGAAAGCAGCTAGTCATCACCATCCACCACCAACTCTTGGGCTACTCTTTAACCTACGAATAGTGGGAATGGCCATCACATTATAACGCCTCCACAACTGAAAGGGGGGCATGTTTGGTGTGAAGGAGATTCGAACACGCGACTCTCGGATAACGTGTCGGGTGCCTTAATCACCTGGTCATGCCGGGCTTTAACAGTGAGGATATCCAAGTAATGAAACGATGCATTCTAACCTGTATAAGTACGAATGATATAATTAATTAGCTATAGTCAATAGCTTTCTCTGATCGGACGTATCACACTTTGAAAACTTGCCAGATACAAATATCATGATATTTTCTTTCAAAGAATGTATTTCTTACATTACTCTAGATTTTAAAGCTAAAATTTTCATTTACACTTATGGTATAATAATTAAACGTTCACATTGTTATGATTTCTTTATCTTATGTTCAACAATTTATCAGAAAATAACATGAAAACATGAACAAAAGATAAGTTTATTTTTGACGTCCAAACTTTTTGTTAAACCTTCCAAACTGATTTACGTCAATGAACCATGCTATTGGTTTATTGATTAAACATCCTATACTGTGGAGTAAAAAGAACAAAAATGATTTTTCCTGCCGATTCAGATGTGAGTATCTCTCACGTGGCCCTTTAGTCTGTTTAAAAACATTGTAAGCGTACCAAACTGATGTTAAATATACTGCTTGATAGCCACCAACCTTCAATTGGATACAGTGCGTAATACTTGTGTGAAGTCGAGTCCTATTTAACGGTAGCAACGCGAACATGATGTTGCTAGCCAACGAGGTCAGGTCTCCACTTGACAACGGCATGCAGCTTCTTCTGTGTGGAGAGTGCTTGTCGCTCGCTCATCAGTCGAGAGAAAATATCACTCCCAGCCTATCGGGAAATGATGATCCCTCGGGTAAAACTACATCATAAGATGTTGACGTATTCCTCGTTAGCTTGGTTACACAACACGATAATCAGGCTTCCTTGAATCGAGACCATTCACTATAATGTATATAGAACGTCAGTGATTCTTTTTGTTTTCTCGACTGCCTTAACAAATTAGGAAGGAAAAATAAAACGACAGCAAATAAACAAAGTACTGTGAATTAGCAAACTATGCTTTAAATAATGCTTTAAAAACCATCTTATTCAGAAACCATCGACGCTAACAAGGATTTCTGCTTAAATACATGGTTAATCATCAGCTATGTAAGGAAGAAAATTATAAAAACTGAATCAAACAACACAATGAGATGAGAAGTTACGTTAAGCACTGATGAGTCAAACAACACAGTGAGATGAGAAGTTACGTTAAGCACTGATGAGTCAAACAACACAGTGAGATGAGAAGTTACGTTAAGCACTGATGAGTCAAACAACACAGTGAGTTCATATGTTACAGTCAGCACTAAATCAAATAACATAAAGCTACCTAAACATTCGTGATGAGTTGTCTGTCAGTTAGTCACTAGACACTAAAATGGTGTCACATAAAGAACACTTGACGTTGCAATTTGTACTGTCGTGACGTCAGTAAAACGGTCAGTTTATACTGGATCACTTAATTTGATGATTTCGTGGAAAATCCTTCTTATAGAAACAAAAAGTTCATTGACAAATCATATAAATACTTATTATCATGAAAGGATGAAGCAAAACATGATAATTTATTGTGTTCTGAAAATATTTTGATGATTAAAGTAAAATATTTTTTATTTACATTTAAAATATGAGTATTGTACGCAGATGTCCACGTTACGGTGGCAAATGTGAACAGCAAAAAAATCTCTTTCACCAGTTTTTTTTATATCAAACTTTTCACACGTTTAAGGTTCCATTTCTTGCTTTGAAAAAAATGCAATTAGATTCCAATGTTGTTCCGGTGTTGATTAAGATTTTTCTTGAAGCAAGATTATTTTCGTTCAAGGCTATTTCATTTTGGTCTTGATTTGCAATGTACGAACGCATTTCAACATGTTTATTATACCTAAAAGAAACATTTAGTAGAAACAGCTCTAAATGTCCTACAACTCTTTCTTATGAATTTCATTGTTGTTGTTTTTTAGGCCTGATCAGTCATTTCTGAGTTTGTTGGTCAGAACGATTAAACAAAACGAAAGTTGTTAGGATGAGAGGAACAGCGTATTTTATTATTATTATACGTTCACTTAACAATTTTGTTCCCGCCTTTTAATCTGAATCTATTTCTGATATCTTTAATTTCAACGAGGCAGCATCCGCAGCTTTTGCATTTTTTGTAAACTGTAAACTTTCCAACTTTACACGAATAACTGAGACTTGAGTAAAAATGCCTTTTTAGACAGTATCTTCGTGTATATTTACTAGATGTACTTCTCCACTTCCCCGAAAGTCTTCTGTTCCAAGAATAAACTGAACGAAAATTAAGAGCAACAAATATTTTTATTTCTTGCTTTTGAAGTTCGCATGCCATGCTTTGTTGTAGCCCACAGAATGCATAATTCTTCTCTTGATTCATGGCATGCGCACGTTTTACTGACGTCACGACAGTACAAATTGCAACGTCAAATGTTCTTTATGTGACGCCATTTTAGTGTCTACTGACTAACTGACAGACAACTCATTACGAATGGTTAAAACAAGTAACTCCTATAGGTGGCCTTCGTACCCCTTTCGGAGAAACTAGTTTAACATTAAAAGCAGGTCTTCTATAGGTAAAATTACGAAAAAAAAGATGAATTTTCACAAAAATTCTTTACATAAACTGTGAGAAAGAACTCATTTTTAAATTAAGGGTTATCTGCAGAATGTAGATACAAAAGCTGATATTGTTCAGAATGTCTAGTATTACATAATTATTGAAAGGTAATTTTAGTTCCTGTTTACCATTTGTCTTATTCAAGAAAACAGACACTTATATCTGTACGATCTACTTTTCAACTTCATGCAGACCTATACATAAAAATAAAATAAACTTTCGTCGTAATCTGTTTCTGATAACTGCAGAAAATGGCGTACATCACCGAGAAACTTTCGTCGGCGGGGAATGCTTAAGCAGATATCCATGGGTGGTCCAGTCACTAACAGTTCTCAAATAATCTTTATAAGAGCTGTTACGGACAACGCGTTAACTGAACACTATATTAATGATGACGTACAGTTGGATCATTCCTAAAAATGAAGCATTTTCAACACCTACTACGATTGTCTTTAGTGATCTGGATTTATACCAGTGTTGCATTTAATGTATTAACCCAATAATAAACAAACTCAGTATTCCATAAACTGTTTGATCTCAAAGATTATGTTCAAGGAAAGTCCAGTTTAACCTATACTTTTATCAACGTGTGTTATTGTGTTGTACAAGTTTTGCAGAATTCCACTTCTCATCAGTAACCCTGAGCACAAGTTAACCAAAGACAGATAAGCTGCACTAAAATCATAACACTATGCAATAAAATTTTTACTTTTTATTGTTCCTGGACAGAAAGTGCTATTTCCCAATTGTTTAAGCCTAAAGTAAATGGAAAAGACCTATTTTTTTTCTCTTAAACGTATAACGAAAACATAATGGGAGAGAAATTTGGTGGCTGATACAGGAAAGTGATTTACATTACAGTCGCAAATCTCGAAAAACTTCTCACTTCTAAACATTTTTGCTCATTTTTGTATAACTTTAGTATAAATACATGTAATTATTGATTCATATGTTGTTCTATTCAGACCTTATGTAAATGAAAATGTGCAAATTCGCACGTTTTTACTTAGTAAATAGGTTAATTTCTAAATTTCATTATCCAGGTCACAAAAGCAAAGTTTGAAGGGAATAATGGCCATTTTCTATACTTTTACAACATAAGCAATTAAGAAATAACACATACTATCAAGGAACAAAATTTGTGTTACATGGGGTAATGAAAAGCATCGAACACATTTTCTCATAGTGACTATAAAGCACGTTCAAACCAACAATATGTTTATCAACTCAACACTTCTAAAAACATATTTTTTTATATTTTTGTAACATAAAATTGATAATTATTAAATGAGGTCTGTAAATACATATTATATAAATATACGTTATTTCCGACAAAATTTGTATTTAAACACATACAGGGTGTAATTTTCATAAACAACGTAACGTCTATAATATGAATATTATCAAGGAGCCTGATGTCCATTTTAATATCACATACTTAAAAAGTCGCTTTATTGTCCTTTTATATACCAAGAATATTATGAAATGACTTATTGTCTCTGTTCCTAGAACGTATGTTGCATAACGACTTAATATACTTGTCTATAATGCATATATATTTGTAGGTCACATACAACGCGACTTTCTTGTTTACAGTACAAAAGATTTTACATCCATACATATAATATATTATGAAAAAAACAAAACAAATCCCTGTGTATAATATACAAGTATTATACAAAAAACTTAATGTTCTTCCTCACATTATAAAAATACTTATTGTCTTTGCCGATAAATTTAGCTAAAGTTACTGTTTATAAAAAAATAATTAATATCCTTTCCTGTAATATATTATGAAATGACTTATTACGTCTCACTATAATATAATATAAAATGAGTTAATGTCCTTTCTTCAATGTATGTTACATATTACAATTTAAAATAGCCTCAGATTTTAATTTAGGAGTTAATTAAATGTTGAATGTATTAAATTTATTAAAATTTGCTCGAAAGATTGATGTACACAGCTTTCTGTCTTGACACAAATATATTTTAATATGCAAACTACAATATAATTTATAATATCGGTTATTACAGATAATATTTTATATACAAAAGTTTTACAAATAATACTGAGTCTTCTATCTGGCCTGGAACTCCATATTTTACCGACGGTTCATGGTGAACAAATTAATTCTATGTTGATACACAAGTACGCCTCACTTGACAGGAAGTTAACAAGCGTGTTCACACTTAAGTATTTTTTCTAACAAAAATATCTAATGTCCTTGTATAAGTACTAACGTTTAAAGTTAATTCACTAAGTTTGAAATCTATAAACGTTCTTAGAAAAATATTAATAAGCATTTATCACAGTTATAGATTCCGAGATTTATAGAATATTAACTGTGGCATACTAACAATATTATAAAGTCTTGAGTTGCGTTGGTTACCTTTTATTTGTTTTTGTTTTGGAATTTCGCACAAAGCTACTCAAGGGCTATCTGTGCGAGCCGTCTCTAATTGAGCAGTGTAAGACTAAAGGGAAGGCAGCTAGTCATCACCACCCAGCGCCAACTCTTGGGCTACTCGTTTACCAACGAATAGTGGGATTGACCGTCACATATAACGCCCCACGGCTGGGAGGGCGAGCATGTTTGGCGCGAACCCGTGCCCCTCAGATTACGAGTCGCACGCCTTACGCACTTGGCCATGCCGGGCCCGTTACCTTTTATAAGTTTGAGAGAAAATTTTCTAGAAATTTCAGCGAGCTGATTTTTACACTCAAGATTATTCTACAAATTTAGAGAATAGGCGGGACTTTCGCAATACACATTTAACGATATAAGTAACATGCATTTTCTAAATATATATTTAACTGAAACAAACATAGTTATTAAAATAAATACATTATATTAAAATCCGATACATGTAATATAAGATGTAATGTCCCTTAATATGATTTAGTATAAAACAACTTAATGCCCCTGTCTATAATATATCACAAAAGGACTTAACGTCTCTGCCTATTACAAAATTATTCGATGCCCTTTACTACTAATATGTGGTAAAACAACTTGATGTCTGTGTACATATTAAGAGATTTTTCACAAATAATTTTTTCGCCAAAATCTAAGTACAAGACATTCGTCAAATTTAATGTTTTTGAAAGAAAAAAAAACATTGAGAGATGAATGCAATCCAGCCTATCAGAATTGGATAAGCTGTAAACAAAAAACCAGTACAAGTTGCATACATTACAGGTAATTATTATGTCAATTTCAAATTGTGAAAAATGTAGCGCTAGAATATTCATATATAATAAAGAACATTTTATTTGACTACAGATTGCCAAAATTGAAGTTATTACGTAAGAGTAAATATGAACCAATTGAAAGAGCGATTTTTTTATTTGCACGTAGATCGGAGATGCCAGAAGATGACTTCTCAGATGTCATGATCACGCACCTTCCGGGACAAAAATATGTTTGTCAAAAACGTATGAGTTATGATCATTTAGATGTGGGGTTGTGTGAAAATTATAGGAAGACCAGACACGAAGACGCAGGTCACAAACATGAGTTGTTAGGATCGCAACGTGTACATTTATAAACAATACCTTGTTTTCTTACTAGTACGTAATCAACAACACTGTGTCTCATGGTGACTTTTTTTGTTTTAACAGCAGATAATACTTTTCTAGTTTTAATTTTTAGGTAACAGTTTCACATTTGATGTGCCATAAAGTTTCGTTTTGTTTTGGAGTTTCGCACAAAGCCTCTCGAGGGCTATCTGTGCTTGCCGTCCCTAATTTAGCAGTGTAAGACTAGAGGGAAGGCAGCTAGTCATCACCACCCACCGCCAACTCGTGGGCTACTCTTTTACCAACGAATAGTGGGATTGACCGTAACATTATACGCCCTCACGGCTGGGAAGGCGAGCATGTTTAGCGCGACGCGGGCGCGAACCCGCAACCCTCAGATTACGAGTCGCACGCCTTACGCGCTTGGCCATGCCAGGCCCATAAAGTCTCAAGTAACAAGGAAGAAAGAGTAGATTGCAGTAGTGACAAATATGTAAAAACTAATAATAAAAAAATGCATAAGAAAAGATTAAATAAAATATCTAGGTATGATTCCATGTAAGGAATAGCATACAGGTTGGTCCAAAATTGTCTTTTCAATTTTAAAAATTAATAACTAAATAACTAAAGGAATACAATTATGCAGTTTTCATTATCTTGTATCCAACTTAAACAGTTTTATTTTTATGATTTGTTAGGGTTTTTCACTCCAATGACTAATGTTATCTCGTAAAATGGTAACCATGTAAGAAAAGGTTAAATGCTTCATTTGGCTTGTAGGGTGTTACGTTTTTTTATGTGGACTGAACGCAACAGAAAGACACAGATAGCAGCTTGTATAATTTACTACAATGATCTACTTATGTGATAGACACAAAATAAATTATCCAATAGCAATAACAGATATCCAGTTTCAACTTTCAAAACCACTTATAATACAAAAAGTGTCGAAATCCGAAATCCAAAGTTCCAATCTAGGCGGGGAATTTAGTCCCACGGAGAAATTTTCGAAGTATGAATGAGTATTTTCAAAAAAGAATTCACAGTCAAATTCGTATTGACTTTTGGTATAATCCGTAATCCGACTGAATTGTAAAGATTAACGGAATAAAATAAATTCACCGCTTCAGTCGATCTAGCTCTATTCACAAATTCAATTTGAATAATCACACGCCAAACGTTTAAACTTTCTCAAACGAAACCAACTTCTTGACCCGAGTAAAAAACGGATGACTCACTTCTTGACCCGAGTAAAAATGGATGACTTTTTCCCTCGCATCGCCGTCTGTTTATATACTAATCGGGTAACTTCCCAGAATTCCACAGTACAAACACCAGGCCAATACAAGTGATCAATCTACCTAGTTCTAGAAATTTCTTCGTGAATAATTCTAAATGAATTCTAATTAATTCTAAATATTATTTTAAATAAATAACATTTTTTTGGTTTAAACTCCGAAAAAATAATATAAATATGAAAATATAATAGATATGGGAATGCAAACACATGACATGGTTGTCGTTTACACAACATTTACATGATATTTACATAACACTCTCCCCCTTAAAAGCAAAAAAAAGTTTGAACTTGTGAAACCCCTTTTTTGTTTTTTTAAAACCAACTCAAAAGGGTTAAATTCAGTAGATTCTTGTATAACTTCACGAACTGCAAACAACAAGAAGGAAACACCCTCATTCCAGTTCTTTGAGTGTTCGTAGCAGTAATTTGGTGGAAACGTTCAAGGACACCTTGTGATTCAGGATGGAATGCACTGGATGAAACTTGATGGATGTTTAATTCATGCATGGCTTATTGAAATATCTTGGACATAAAATTTGAGACTTGGTCTCATTGCACAACTTTTGGAATTCCAAACATGGAAAAGAATTTGACAAGAGTCTTGACAATGTTGGGAGCAGTGATTTTTTTCAAAGGGATAGCCTCAGGGAAACGTGTAAAAGCACACATGATTGTCAAGAGGTATTCATTTCCTGCTTTGCTTTTTGGCATTGGGCCAACATTGTCGATAATGACTCTTGAGAACGGTTCTTCAAAGGCCGGAAAAGGCTGCAGTGGTGCTTTGGGATTTGGTTTTCCAGTCATTTGGCAAAAATTGCATGTCTTACAAAAGTCAACAACATCTTGGCGCATCTTTGGCCAATAGAAATGTCGTCGGATACGATCTAGGGTCTTTCTTATACCTAAGTGTTCTGACAACACATGATCATGAGCAAGACTAAGAATATCATTCCGATAGCATTTTGGAATGACGATTTGGTGAATAACATTCCACTCTTCATCGGCAGCAACGTCAGGAGGTCTGTATTTTCTCATTAACACACCTCACTTCTGGTATTAACAAATAGGGACAGTTCCTATTTCAGTTTCATCAACGGCCTGTCGTAGAAGAGAACGAGTTTCAGGATCATTGTCCTGTTCCTCAATAGGTTTGTTACGATGAAGAGGATCGAAAAATGACTTGGAGTCATCAGTAGAACTCGATGTTGAGTCAGAAATCTCATCGATGCGAGACATGAACGTATCAGATAAAGGGAAATCCTCTTTGGACTCCTAAGAACGTGTTTGAGAACGAGTAACAGCACAGGCGGGGAAAACATCAAGAAACTCATTAACGAGTTGCTCTGTACTATAATAACAAGTGCTTCAACAACATGAACCAGCCAAATCATTTCCCAAAAGCATAGACATACCTTCAACAGGTAATGAAGATTTAATACCCACAGTCACTGGGCCCGAAACTAAGTCCGAATGCAAATCCAATCTCTGAAGAGGAATAGAAACGACGCCACCTACTACACCAGAAATGAGCACATTGGCCCCAATGGATGACTTTCAGAAAAGGGAAGTACACTTTCCAAAATCAAACTCTGAAAAGCTCCAGTATCACGCAGGATTTTAATTGGTTGTAGATGTGAATCGCCAACAAAAGAAACAAAACCTCCAGTGATGAAAAGCTTAAATTTGTCCTCAACAAGATTTTCAGGTACATCAAGAATATTGGACTTGGAATCCACAGTGGACTGGACGGGGTCAAAATCATTGGGAACCAATGATGTGTCCAACGAGGGTAAAATGAAACTATGGGGTTATGGCTTGTTTTTGATCTTATAGCACTCAGAAATCAGATGGCCAGGTTTCTTTCAATAAGCACATGTTTTGGATGAGAATGATACGTTTTCGGTAGATGACGAGCTTTGAGAATAAGATGAAGTCTTTGTTTGAGAATCAAAGTTTGCTCTTTTCTGTCTTTGTTGACATTTGCATAATGCTTGAATGAGTCATTGGGTTTCTTCGCTGTGTGATTTGTTTTGCTCTTGTACGAGAAATCTTTGTAAGTCAAAGCATATTCGTCTACCAAGACAGCAGCATCATGAATTTTGGAAGCTTTTTATTCATCAATATAAGTTTTGAGCTCTACGGGAATACATCTTTTAAACTCTTCAACTAACATGAGTTCTGAGTAATCATCTTTGATTTCTTTGGAATCACACTACCTGACAAACAGTTTCTTTTTCGCGAGCAAATTCGACATAAGTTTGGCTGTCAAAATTTTGTAACCACGAAATTTTTGTCTGTATGCTTCTGGCACTAATTCATAAGCATTCAAAATGCATTTTTTGACGTGCTTGTAATCATAACTTTGCTCGGCCGCGAGTTTGGAAAATACTTCCTGAGCTTTACCTTTGAGAACACTCTGAAGTAATACTGTCCAATATTAGGTAGGCCATTTTAACCTGAGGGCCATTTGTTCAAATTGCTGAATATATTTATCCACAGCCTTCTCATTGAATGGAGGCACTAAACGAATTTGTTTGGAGCCATCAAAATTATCCAAGTGCATTTGGACAATCTTTTCTTCTGTCTGTGCCTTTCTCAGACTGATTTTCTTATCAGCTTTAATGCGTTCTATTTGTATTTTGGAATCAAGGCGTTTGTTTTCTTGTTCTGTGTTATGTATATGTGTAAATATTTTGTAAACGACAACATGTCGTGTTGTGTTTAAATTTTCATTTCTATTATTCATTTTTCCATATTGATATTATTGTTTCGAAGTTTAAACTAATAAACTAATATTTTGTTATTCATTTAGGGTAACATCTAGAATTTTCTTGAATTAAGTAAACCAATCATATGTTTGTAAATGAGTGCTGGTGACTTCGTGTCTAGACGTGAAGTCTCGTGCAAGAACGGACACGCGCGGATTGCTCTGGAGTTGTATGGAAATTGCAAGATTGTTCGAGAAGTAGGCCTACCGGTATAAAAGACGGTGACGCGAGAAGAAGTCAGTCATCAGTTTTTATTCGAAAAAAGAAGATAGATTCAGTCATTAGTTTTATTCGAAGAAAGGAGAGAGATTCAGACGTCAGTTTTTATTTCAAAAGAAGAGAGTTAGTTATTTGAGAAAGATTAAGTGTTTGCTGTGAATATTCAACTTGGATTTGTGATTGAAGCTAGATCTACGGAAGCTGTGATTTTATTTCGTCAATCTCTACGATACATCTGAATTACTGCTTGTGCTGAAAGACGGCAAATTTATTGAACTGTGAACTGTTTCGGAATTTCTTCGTGGGACCAAATTCACACCCTAAACTGGAATTTGAGACTTTCATTTTAGATCATTACATTAGATACAGGCCAGTACCATTTTGTATTGTGATAAATTTTGAAGTTTGAAACTAGTATTATTTTGTTTTGTAATTAAGTTCGAATGTTGTAACTTAATATCTGTCACTGTTATTATATAATCTATGTTATATCTGTTATATTTGTTAATAGTTTAGTGTAATAAATTATACAAGCTGTTATCTGCGTTTTTCTGTTGCGTTTAGTCTACAAAGAACATAAAACATTAAAAAATACGTAACATTCTGCCTCAAGAACAAGGCGTCTGTTTTCCTGTTCTGCCTCAATACGTTTTTGTTCTGCCTCAAGTCGTTTGGTTTCAATTTCTAAACGAAATTTCATTTCCATTTCTATTCTTTTTAATTCGAAATCTGGGTTAAAATGAGAGGCAGGCAATTGTTGTACAACTTTGAGGTAAAATTTCTTGGTTGACCAAATGTTCAACAACAATTCTTTTGATATGTGTTTTCTTCATTGCTTGCTTTACTTCCAAATTGAAATGTTTTCCAACATTAAGCAATTCAGATTTTCTTAATTCACTGATCAATTCCATTTTCTGTTACGTTTTTTATGCGGACTGAACGAAACAGAAAGACACAGATAGCAGCTTGTATAGTTTATTATAATGATCTACTTATGTGATAGACACAAAATAAATTATCCAATAGCAATAACAGATATCCAGTTTCAACCTTCAAAACAACTTACAATACAAAAAGGTACTGGCCTGTGCTTAATAATATGATCCAGAATGAGTGTCCAAATCCGAAATCCAAAGTTCCAATCTAGGCGGTGAATTTAGTCCCACAGAGAAATTTTCGAAGTTTGAATGAGTAATTTCAAACAAAAATTCACAGTCCAATTCGTATTGACTTTCGGTATAAACCGTAATCCGACTGAATTGTAAAGATTGACGCTTTAGTCGATCTAGCTCTATTCACAAATTCAATTTGAATAATCACACGGTAAACATTTAAACTTTCTCAAACGAGACAAACTTCTTGATCCGAGTAAAACTGGATGATTCACTTCTTCACCCGAGTAAAAAACGGATGACTCACTTCTTGACCCGAGTAAAAATGGATGACTCTTTCCCTCGCATCGCCGTCTGTTTATATACTAATCGCGTAACTTCCCAGAATTCCACAGTACAAACACCAGGCCAATACAAGTGATCAATCTACCTAGTTCTAGAAATTTCTACATGAATAATTCTAAATGAATTCTAATTAATTCTAAATATTATTTTAAATAAATAACATTTTTTTGGTTTAAATTCCGAAAAAATAATATTAATATGGAAATATAATAGATATGGGAATGCAAACACATGACATAGTTGTCGTTTACACAACATTCACATAATATTTACATAACATAGGGTGCACCAATTCCGTGCATCATTCCATTAGACGTCTTTCTCTGGGGGTGTGTTAAAGACATCGTCTTTCGCACACCAGTTAGAAGTGCCGAGAGCCTCTAATGGTGCAACGTAGAAGTCTACCGATAATCTGACGTATCAATAAAAACTGTTTAAATTTGGCTACAATATGATGAAAACTGTGTGGTTGTATTTCATAAGTTATTTAATTATTAAATTTTAAAATATACTGCATGACTTAAATTAATTTGAAGTTATAGGAATAATAACCTGGTCAGACCTTTCATAACCATCCCTTCGTAGCTCAACGGTAAGTCTGAACACTAAAAATTGTGTTTTGTGCAGCTACGTACTTAACTAAGACCAAACAGACAAAATCCTTGATTACCATACATATTTCTATGGTTGTAGTAATTTTAAAAAAAGCTGTTAAAGAACTTTGGAGTAATTTTAAAGAAAACAATCTTAAAATAATTTTAGCAAGAGCTATTAAACAATCTTGGAGTAATTTGAAATATATACAGAAATATTATTTACGTTGAGCAATAAAAACTTTTAATTAGTTATTAAGGAACACTAAAATGTGCCATTTAGTATTTTGAAGAGAAAGACAGAGAAAACTGATATTTTAATCGCATCTTTACTGTGAGTTTTCTGTTACCCCATTTTAGGAAAACAAGGTCGAAAATTCAGTGGTCCATTCCTTTATAGTACACAAGAGAATTGAAGATAAACAGTTCTCAAACTTTTATTTTTCCATTGTTTACCAGGTCCAGATTTAGATGTATTATAAATTTCAGCAAAACCAACAAAAATTTTTTTTACTTAAATTAGAGTTGAACTGACAAGCAGAAAATAAATTTTAAAACATCTCCAGTCTTCTTGCTGTAAACTTTAGCAGAGAAATATATTATTTTGGGTTTTTTTTCCTTTATATTAATTTGAATATTTTTAAAGTAGGACGTTTTGAAGCCTAAATGAAATGCTGTCAAATATACTTTACAATGTTGTTGAAATCTACGTTCAGGAAGACTCCTATCTCAAGATAAAGAGTCATGGCATACTTTCTGATGGTAATGTTTAAAATTTTTATATGCGTATTAATATCAGCTTGCTTTAATATTTACTGTACACAGGAATATCAGGGTGCTTTATGACAAACATATTATATTCAACAACATAAACCGCTTTATAGTGATTTGTGCACTCGTTTTATGGTATTAATTCAACAGTATATTCAGGTTCATCAAGTCATAATATATTACAGATGTTATAAACTAGTGCATACAAAGGCATGAAATCCACGTGGTAAATACAGACGTTCATGTTACCAATATTAAAACATTTTTTGAACTTGTTTTATTGCAATGCAACATTATTTTATTAAGGGGAAAGCATTTCTCATCACTTTTCACAACAATCGTAAGTTAACTGTAAATGCATTTTTACTTCACAATCAATGAGAGTGTGAGACAACGTGTATTTAGTTTATTACTGGTCACAAAATGTATATGACGTTTGTAGCCACCTGGTACATAATTATATTCAATATTTTTAAGCTAGACGCTATATTAAATGTTAATAAGTACGATATTTTATCTTTTGACTAGAAAATACATTTTAATCTACATTGAGATTTAACTGTAAATCTAAAATCAACATATGGATAAACTACAAGACTAAAGCAATCGATCATTCATATTCAATATATGTTTGCCAGTTTATGGAAATAATGACAGGGGCTGTTGAGGAATAAGTATATGTTATCAATAATTGTTTTTGAAAGTCATTTATGGGCCAGGCTTTCTTAAAGCTTTCTTTTCAAATGGAAAATGTTGAGAGAAACTTCTCTTATAATTATTATTTATATAATTCTTGAAAATGTAACTTCCGAAAAACCGTGCGTCAGACATCTAGTACTCTGCATTCTGTCATATATTTTCACATGTGTTTTCCTTTATCAGATTATATCGTATCTAAAATAAAAAGGCGAAAAGCAAACAAATTGTTAGAAGGTTTTCCTTTTCTGGTGACTCTTTTCTGTGGTAATAACTCAGTTGCTGACTCTGTTTGCCATCCATCCCAGATGTACTAGTACGAAACCCTTCACACTTACCACTTCTGTATATTAGCAAAGACAGGTGTAGAAATCAGTGTGAACTCCTTTACATGTATCTCATTATGTCCCCAATTACGTATTTCTTACAAATATCTCTAATTATCGCTCACAGATTTCACTGTGTAATTTATCAGTCATTTAAACCTAAAACCACAGACACAATTTGGATGTTAGCTATGCAATTGAAGACATGCATACCTGTTATGCAATCCACTTTCAAAACTATTCTTGCAGGTAACTTAATTAATCTGTGACTAATACAACTTAAGTCCAGCATACCCTAATCATTTGCACGTTGTAAAACTAAATATGGTAGGAAAAGTGTTATGCACTCTTATATATTCCTCCTTGAAGCAAAACTGAAGTAAAAAAGTTCACGTTCAATGATTTTTATTGAAAAATCCATTTACCTCTACCCTTTAATTTATTGATAACAACAAATTACTTGGTTGTTTACATAACGATATCATAAAATGAAATAAATTGAGTAGTTACACTAGCTATATGCTTTAAGGAGATCACGTGCTTAAAAATACTAATTTTATTGCAAGCTCCAAAATGACATATCCAAAACATTTCTTGATACGGCGTGTATGAGGTATGATCAAATCACGTTATATTTCTCGGATTGATTTTAGACTCAGATATTTTTATTTACTCAAAATTTGTAAATATTGTCTTTAAAATAAATAATCATAAAGGACTATTTGTTTGTTTTGAATTTCGCGCAAAGTTACATTAGAACTATTTGCGCTACTTCTCCTTAATTTTGCAGTGAAAGACTAAAGGGAAGGCATTTATCCATAACAACCCACCGCCAACTCATGGGGTATTTTTTAACCAACGAATAGTGGGATTAACCACAAATCATAACACCCTCACGGCTAAAAGAGCAATCCGATTTGGTATGAGAAGGACTCGAACCCGCGCCTTCCACATTAAAAGTCAAGCGTTCTAACCACCTAGCCACGCTTACAATTTTTCTGTTGGTGTTATTGCTTTCAAATTAAATTTTTCTACTGGCGACGCAACTTTTCACCACCCCACCATTTTTTATTTCCTTAGTTTGCTGGAAAACCTTAACAAACATAATATATTATGGTACATCTTCGGAAATTGCTGTCCATCGTCTATCATTTAGAAATTATTGTATGTTTGATTGATTGATTGGAATTAAGAGCAAAGCTACACAATAGACTATCTGTACTCTGCTCACCACCAGTGTTGAAACCTGGTTTCTAACAGTGTGAGTCTGCAGATATACAGTTCTCTGCCATTGGGGGGCATTGTTTGTTTGTGTAAGATACGTACTGAAAGAAATCTGCTTCAAAACACTGACAACATCAAATTGGGCACTTAAGAAAAACTGGGCCAGTTATTTATAGTATTCCAATTTTTTCAAGCTCCTGATGAAAATATTCGTACATACTAGACATCTTACAAGGAAAATGAAACAAAATATTAATGCATTTGACATAAACAAATCTGTAATAAGACTGCCAAAATATAGCACAAGCTGGTAAATGTATATACACTTCACATTTTAACTTACCATTATTAGTATGATGCATTTTACACTCTAACTTACCATTATGATTGTGATGCATTTCACACTCTAACTTATCATTATTATTGTGATGCATTTTACAATCTCTTATTCCTATCGTTACACACTTCCCTCTACCTTACCATTATTATTTTGATGCACTTTACAATCTTACTTACCCTTGTTATAGTGATGCTCTTCGCACACTAACTTATTATTATTGTGTATTAATGTATCAACACAAAATTAAGATGTTTTTCACGTTTTACTGTAAACTTGAAACTATTATGTTGACTATTAAGGTAATTTAAGTGTTTATCGTGTTCTGGATTACTAAAGATGACAAAAATACCATTAATAAATCTTGCATAATATATATCCTTCCAACTAAAGTTTTCATAATAACAAAGGAACAAGTTGGAGAGTAGCGGCTGTAAACTTGATAAATTTCCTCCAATTTGGTCATAATATTGCTAAGTACAATATAATCCTTGATGAAAAATCTCAATGATTATATTATGTGTGTTAAAAACTATTGGTCTATAAAACAGGATCATTTTAGTGTAGTTTTGGAACGCCATACCAAACATCCGGCTCACACCCTGATCGACTTTTGCTAAACTTTTATTTGTATGTTAACTAGTTATCTTTCGATAAGAGCAGGTAGCCCTCGTGTAGCTTTGCGGGAAATTCAAACAAATATTTTACAATAAGTAATTCTGTGATTTTATTTCTATTGTTTCCAATCAGCAGCCTTTATTGTATCATTCAATATACTCTCCATTTTAGAATTGTAATCAGTTTTATCTAACATAGTTGTACTATTTCATGAATCGGGTTTCATTATAAATATACATTTTCAGTAGACTTTACTAACTCTGACAAAGTTTGAAGATCTATATTGAAAACTATAAACGTTGAATGAAGATATAGCTATGTCGCTTAACCTTAAATGCTATAAAACTATCAAATGTATTTTAAACTTGTTATATTAATTGTTTAAAACATCATTTTTCTAAGTTAAATTTCAAAAGAAGAATAGAAAACATTGTATTATATGCTAAAGCCTTATTTTCTGTTTTATTAAAAACTAGAAATTGCGTCGTTAAAATAAGTAATAAGAGTGTTATTTATAACTAGATATAATTAATATCTTAGGTTTCGCCTGCTAATTACTACTACTGCTTTCATGGTAATCCTGAGAAGTCCTGAGATTATAATGAAGATTTGACCCTAGGCCTCCTTGTTGGAAAGATTGGTGCGCTGTTCAGTTCATAAAATGTTAAAGAGACGAAGAGTGGCATATTAGGACATAAAAGATTTCCCTTCTAGCTTCCAACAACAGGCATCCCTTAACACCCACGTATTCATTCAACCTTTTATTGAACTCAGTCATATTTTCTGTCTGCACCATCCTTGAAGACAGCTCATTCCAAAAGCTAACAACCCTATATGAAAAGTAATACTGTCTGAATTGCATATGACTCCTACGTTGCTAAACACAGGTCGTTTGATGGATCTATGTTATCAATACCCTTAGTAATATTAAACACCTGATCCTTCCGAATTAAAAAAAGAAAAAAAGGTGGATTAAGACTTTTTGGGACACCTCCATAGAATTTCCTACCTATTAACTTCCAGTGCATACTCAAGAGTATATCTTAATTGGAAATTCTTCCACAATTTAGAAAAACAACAAAAACTATGGATAACAAATATTTTTCATGCAGGTAGCAAATATATGTTCCTCTCAGCAAACTTTAATATAAAAAAATTTGTATTTCATAAAATATTGTAAATAGATAAGACATATAATTAAAAACACATGTTAAATTTCATAAATTATTGTAAATAGATAAAATAGATAACTAAAACGTGATCATTTCTAGGAAATGAATTATTGGTTGAAAGGAAAAATAATGAACATTTAGCAAAAATGTATTCTAACGACAGCTGGTATCGATACTAAAACTTATATTAAAGTACAGAACAATGTTTCGACCTTCTTAGGTCATCTTCAGATTAACAAAAAAAGTGTTTGCAACTGACCGTTGGTAGGCATATACATGTCTTAAGGACGAGAGTGTAAACGGATACGAGATTGTAGGGGCGTTGCAGTTAGATGTTAGGTTATTAATTAGTATAGGTATAAATGTGTCCCTTTATATTGATTCAATTTTAATTTGAGTTCTTGTATAAGTAGAGCTTTGATTTTGCGTTTATTTATCTTTGTTTCTCAACTTAATATCTGGGTGTTTTCTATGATTATATTGTGTTTATTTCACTGCAGTGTTCAAAACGTACGAAGGCTTTTGTTGTTGTTGTTCTTTGAATCTGGTTTCCATCTTTCTGTTTATTTCTTCAATATGGAAGTGGTGGCAGTTTTGTCATTGTATTTTATAAATAATGTTGGTGTTATGTTTGACAGTGTAGTTTTTAGAAAGTATTGATTTTGTACATGATTGTTTGAATACAGTCATTGTGTACTGGAATGTTATTTAGCAAAGTTAGTTCTTTATTGTGTGGTGCAATACATCCCTAAACTTTCCCATACTTTCCAGAAAACGTAATATTTATTTCGCTTTGATTTTTTTTTTTACTTTCGGGAAAACAAGTAAGGTCAGTTTCTGTCAAAAATATGGCACATCAAAATCAGTATACACTGCTCGCTTTCCAAAAAAACGCTGGCCCAGCATGACCAGGTAGTTAGGGCGCTCAACTCTTAATATGATGGTTGCGGTTTCGAATCCTCGTCACACCAAGCGTGTTTTTCCTTTCAGTCATGTGGGCGTTATAAGTTACAATCAATCCCACTATTCGTTGGTAAAAGAGTAGTACAAGAGTTGGCGGTGGGTGATGATGGACGGCTAACGTTGCGCGAAATTAAAAACAAGCAAACCTAAATAACATGGAATTTATAGGGCACTATTCTAATTGGCTACCAGCAGCAGGTGTCCAAGCTAGGGAAACTTAACAATAAAAGTGGTTATATAAAAGCAGAACAATCTCAAGTACTCACCGCCAGGGGGTAGGGATAGGCGTTCCTAGACAATGTTCTTTATTTATTATATAACAGAAAGATGTGTAAAACTGTATGTTCTTAGAATGCACTTGACGGGATCTGTTCAAATATGTTATCAAGTTATAATATTAACACTCTAAGCGTTTCATGATTTTAATTGCATTTTCTCACAAAAAAAAAGCATTGCGTACCTACCGTTGTTTCTTAGATTCTTCTATTCCAATTAGCCTACAAAATGATCAAATATTCACCATGGCAAGACGAGTTTGACAGATTTTAGTTCTATTTGAAAGCTCAAAAAGTTACTAAAAAATAAAAAATAAATAAATATATGCATATTTATATGTAATTAACACTTTAATGTTTATAATTTAACTTGAACTCACAGAGTTATTAAATATAGTGACTCCATCGTTGTAACCAGGACAAGTTGAGTGTGTAACTAATGAATTACTCCAGAAAAGTTGCTTTCATTCGTCAGTTAAAAGCATCGTGAACATTTTCATTCATTTTAGGATATTTGAAAAATTTCCTCATCATTAAGGTTTTCTGTTACGTTGTAAAGTGAGAGGTTAAAGTTTGTCGTTACGTTGCAGAAAGAGGTCAAGGTAAGGTTTTTCGTTACTTTCTAGCGAATTGTTAAGGATTTTTGAAGTAAAGTGAAATTGTTGAATGCTAAAACAAATGGACAACACAGTAAGACCCCTATTGTCAAAAATCCCTGCAGCTTATAGGTCAACCAAACTCTAGCGGACACTTCAGTGCAGAGATCTCAAGAATGGAACATGTCGATCCCTTTTACAAATCTAATGGTTTCACTAAACTAGCGCAAGAGAAGACGCAAACAAACCAGATTTACTGCACTAGAGGAGGAGGAGTCGTAGACAAGCCCGATTTATCGCGTTAAAGAACCGCAGCTAAGCTCAATCTAACCCGCTGAGGGACAAACAAGCTCGACTCGCTGCGCTACAGACGCTAATGACAAGGCGAATTTAACGCACTAGCGTGACACAAACAAGCCCACCACTGGTATAGGTTTTTTTTTCCCAATGTCCGCAAGGCAAGAAAACGTAAAACACAGAACTCTCAACGACAACTAAAACCACAAAGCAAAGTAATAAATAAAATATAATTTACTTCGTAATTATTGTAGATAATTCACTGGAAATATACTACCTCAACCAACCAAAATCAGCCACAAATAGTAGCACATTAGATCAGCCAACCCAAAAGAGGCTACAAACAATAACACATTAGCTCAATCAACTGAAATAGGCTATAAAAAGATATGTAGTTTGTAAGTCGGTCAATAATTTTTATTCGAAATAAAACCCCACGTCAATATCATGTCATAAATGTCAGTTCAGGTCTAATTTAACCATACTTTGGAGAAGGGGGACAAAGATAGAGCAAGCTCCCCATATATAAGTCCAAATTTATTATAGAATGATCTATATTTGCATATAGAAAATTCAAAAATTTATTCCTATACAATATACACGTTTAAAAGAACAGCTTCATATCTATATTTATGGATAGTATCTTGTAACTGGTTTATTCATGAAGGAATCGGGAAACGGAAATTCTGATTTCTGAACAGCAATTTATAATGTTCTGTATTATAATTTATCCCAAATGAGCCTCAGATATATTATATTAGTATTACGATCTCAAATAGTCGGAAATTTTAACTCAAATTTAGAAATTAATTGAATGTCAGTGTGTATGAAATTTAAAAAAGCTGCCAACAAGATTGATACACGAATTTTTTTCTTAATATAAATATATTTTTATATACAAAGAACAATACCATTTATAAAAACGGTTATTACAAATGATTATTTTTATACAAACGCTTTACAAACTTAAAAACAATACTGAGTCTCCTATATGGTGTGGAATTGAATACTTTATCGACGATTCACGATGCGCAAATTAGTTTCATGTTGATGTCAGTACAGTTCACTTAACGAGTTGCTCTATTCTTGGCTGGTATCACAACGTTTAGAAGCTGACTGTTCACCGATGAAAGCATCTAATGTTCTCATAGAAATACTAATGTCTGAAGTTAATATTCTCAAGTTAAACGGTTTATAATATTCGAAATCTCTAAACTTTCATGGTGAAGTGTATCTAGTTTTTCGCTTAATAAGCGTTAATTACTATTATAGCTTTAAAGGTTTGTAGTATATTAACTGTAGCAAACTAACAACAATAATATAAAATCTGTTTCTACGAGTGTTGTGATGACTACGTTTTATAATCATTAGGCGAAGTTCTCAAAATTTCAGATGACAATAATACTAACAGTCACTTGTATTTTACCTTCACACATCGTATATTGTTGATTCTAACGCTCGAGAATTTACAACTGTTTTAGAGAATAGGCAGAAATCTTGCAACACATATTTAACACTTCTAGTTACATGCATTTCTAAATATGTATTTAACTAAAACGAACGTTGGTATTAAAATAAATATATAATAGTAAATCCGTTACAATAGTCATTGAGAACTCAGTTAAAACGTTATTTAATCCAGCCTTTACTACACATTCCGTTGTTTTACTGGAACCAAAAAGTCAAGCCAACTATTGTTCAACTTAGCCACCTGCAACGTCGAATCTGTTCTTGCTGAGTCCGTCACATTGAACAATAAACCTTTCACTATTATCCCACAATGTCCGAGATATATACGAGAACTATCTGCGCTAGCAGTCCCTAATTTAGCAGTGTAAGAATAGATGAAAGGAAGCAGCTAGTCATCTCCACCCGCCGCTAACTCTTGGGCTTATCTTTTACTAACGAATAGTGGGATTGACCGTTACATTATAACGCCCCCATGACTAAAAGGGTAAACATATTTGGTATGTGGGGATTCGAACCTGCGACCATCAGATTAAGAGTCGAGCACCTTAACTAGTCATGTCGGGCCACCTGTTTGGTGTGAAAAGGGTTCGAACTCGCGAACCTCGGATAACGAGTCGAGCACCCTAACCACCTGACCATGCTAGGCGTTTTTCTCCATGAATATTTGCTAAGTTGTGTACTATAAGTACCGTTCTTTAACAACAAATTAGTCCTTGAAGAGTCGCTTATAATTTCTATCTACATAATTTGAATATTTAATTTGTTCTTTTCAGCTCGCTTTCAACTTTTTCTGTTTTCCTCATTTCGTTCATACCCTAATTTTTCACCATTTGTTCCTCGATGGTTCAGTGAAAAGTGTACGAACTTACAACGCTAAAGTCCTTTGAACTCCCCGCAATTCAGCAATATTCTTTGCACTATTATATCTACAATCAAAGCTAGTTTTTATCTGTGTTAGAGACGTGTGGATATTTATAGATGTTTGTGTTACCATATAACTTGTTTGTATAAGTTCGCCGGAAAAAATAATTAACATGTTATACTTATTTCTACTTAGTTTTAAATCATTCTTAAATTGTTAGCATTAAACGAGTTCAGTGTCAAGTTTGTTACTGACGTTGTTGGTAAAATGTTATAAGTTATAATCTTTAATATTTTTCGCCATTTCTTGTTCTCGAATATTTCGAATACATAATCTGCTCAGTACATAGAGTTTTAACCTCTAATTTACTCAAGAAAACAACACAACAACATGTATATCTAACTGATGGAATTTGTGCATTTTCTGCGACAAAGTTTATCCGTGTTTTTGTCCTTAACGTAAATGTAATGTTTCCACTCTAGACACAATGTCCCATTTTTATTTGTAGATGTCTGTATACGTGAAGCTCATTTTGAAACTATTTATTAGAAATATGTTCGTAATTTATGAAAATCATGTTCAATTAATATGTAATAGTATAATGTTTATCAATTGTATGCACTTCAGTAATGTGTATTTTCTTAAAGCAAAGCCACATCGGGCTATCTGCTGAGCCCACCGAGGGGACACGAACCCCTGATTTTAGCGTTATAAATACGGAGATATACCGCTGTACTAACGGGGGGACTTCAGTAATGTACGACGGGGCATGATCTAAGAGTTTGTGTGCTGGGATGTGGATCGGACGATCCAAGATTTGAGCCACAGTATGTCGTTAAAAATAATCCTGACTTACAGCTATTGGGATGTTGTAAAGGTAGCAGTTACACCCGACGTTCGGTTCAGCATAGCCGCGTGAGCATTTAGTGCCACTCATCAACTTCTCTGTTGACCACCATTTCTACATTAGGGACACCTTAACCTTTAAAATCGATCTCTGACCCGAACGTTAAACCTATGTGTTGCATAAGATATAGCTCAAGCTGAAATTTTAGCAACATTAATATTGTAGTGGAAATACGTTTTGAGTTGTCATGAATTGCGAGAATTCGTGTTTGTGTTTTCTCATTGCAAAGCCACATCAGGCTAGCTGCTGTGTCCAACGAGGGTAATTAACCCCCCTGATTTTAGCGTTGTAAATCAGTAGAATCACCGCTGTGCCAGCAGAGGGAAATGTGAGAATTTACTGTGTGATTGTACTTATTTTTCCTCAACGCATATTACGGTTATTTGATTCATGATTTGATAACTACGATTTTTATAAGTCTTTAGAATCTTCAATGGTAGCAGAAGAAATGCAACTGTTTTACACCGTGACAGGTCTAATACGTCTTTTAATAAACTCAGTAAGATTAAGAAATTAAAAATATAATTTGATAAAATGATGGAATTCATAGAAGCAACATATGTAAACCACATAATCAGATTCCCAGTTAGAATGCGTTAAGTTCCCTAACACTTTAAAAACGTATCACAACTGTTTTTCTCCCTAAGAGCAGTAGTTTTAAATGTTCCACTGGAACGCGCTCATAACATTTTAAAGCTGTTTGGGTTTTCACGTTTCTTCGACTACGTATCTGCTTTTTTGCGTTTACTTACTGATAATAATATAATATGGCATTAAAATGCAAGAAACTTAGTAGGTTTTGCTCCTGCGACGAATTATTGAAGTAAAAATTTATTTCGAGTAACAGAACAATTTAGTTTATCTACAGCGATGCAATACATTGTACTTCGAAAACAGGATAGTTATTAGATTAGACGTTAATTAAGATTGTACATATTTCACATCAAATACACATTTTATTTTATTATGCAAAAATCTGTCGACTGTTTCAAAACATTTTATATAAGAGTTGGGAGGTAGATATGATGGGAGAACTGATACACGCACATAATTGTTCAGATTTTAGAGAATGTACTGTACTACGGAACAAATTTACATGTATTGATTAACATTCACTAACGACACCATACTAGTTTTTACATTAAAACATAAGCTGTGTTAAAATGCGTTTATCTATACTTGATATGACATATATCTTTATTCTACTCAATTTCTTAATTAATTTTCCTTGTGCTATTACTTTACTCACGTGCACCACGCATACAGTCACGTGTGTGTACCCAAATTGTGAGGAGGTTTATCAAAGTCTCTTCCAATAGTTTAGATAATCAAAGTTAAATATGCATTATGGTTTAAGATTTCATCGTTTTGACACTTGTTGGATTTTAACTCGTTGTAAATGTCAGGGCCATATTAAAACACTACAGCACACTTTAAACTTGACTTTACACACAGGCCCCGCCATCTTGTTGAATGTTAAAAAGATATTTAAAGTCGTCTCTATAAAGAAGAGCATCATACTTGCCTATAGTCTTACATGTTTTCATTGCCTAACAAAACACGAATTGTAGGTGGAGTTTACTAAACATCAATCAGTCTCTCAGAATGTAATCTACGTCACGCCTTTTCCTGCAACATTGTTACTCGACGTACTTCATTGTGATAGCTCGTGACGAACTATCCGTAATGTGTTTTGAAAAAAACAATGAATTTCTGACTCAAAAGACAATGTTAAATAGTTTCCTCTTTAACAAGTCTTTGTTTTACTGTAAATAATAATGTTAAAAACGATATCTATAGTTATGAAGAAGCACCGTAAAGGCGCATGCGTATAATACATACACACCCTTTACGTCACACATGCTGCAGTATTATCATTGAAGAGGCAGTATCTATGGGATGTCCATCACTCTGCGTTGGCTGTCAGAGCTGTGGATGGTCGGTTATTATTTCCCCTTGCCTCTAACACGCAGATCACAGGCAGTTAAGATACACACAAAGGGCAGGCTGGGAGTACGAGAACAGTGGCACTCCAACCTTTCTTCCAACCAGGTTAACTGAAGGTTGCTTAAGGGGCTCGGACAGGGAGGCACTTAACGCAGTGACTCCTGTGCAAGCCATGTCACTGAGCCCTAAACAATCAACTCCATTTTTTGTGACCGACATCCTGTGTCCACTTGAAGAGGGCTACAAGAAGGCCGCCGCTACTGTTGACGCGATTGGATTTCCTACAACAATAACCTTCGCGACATCAGTCTCACACCATTGTCACCAGCCTCAGAAAAGTATGAACGTGCCCGTGACCAGTCCCTATATGGTTCCTCAACTGTCACATCCCAACTCCTTCACGACTCAATATTGTAATGGAGCCGACCTCTCACACTATGGTGATCACATGCGTCAAACCGCGACTGGGTGGTACGGAGCGCCCCCAGACCCGCGCTTCGCAAGTGAGTGTTAGTACATAATTTAATTTTTGTTCACTTGTTTACCTATTGACAAGAATAATAAGAAAAATAATAAATTCATGTAAATAAAGAAAACAAAACCAGAAAGTTTGTTTGTTTTTTTAAATTTCGCACTAAGCTACTCAAGGGCTATCTGTGCTAGCCGTCCCTAATTTAGCAGTGTAAGATTAGAGGGAAGGCAACAAGTCATCACCACCCACCGCCAACTCTTGGGCTACTCTTTTGCCAACGAATAGTGGGATTGACCGTCACATTATAATGCTCCCACGGCTGACAGGGCGAGCATGTTTAGCGCGACAGGAATGCAAACCCACGACCCTCAGATTACGAGTCGCACGCCTAACACGTTTGGCCATGCTGGGCCTAAACCAGAAAGACAAGTAACACTTAAAACACACAAAAATCACAATTAAAATAAATAAAATCACTGGATTTATTTATCAAGATAAAAATATATTTTACTTTTTATATGAACATTTCTCCCTCCTCATGTTTCTCTTCTTGTTATGAGTCCTGTTTGTAAGAGATTTTGGTGTATTGAAACAGTTAGTCTATCAGCAGTGTTATTCTCTGGTATGGAGAAAATCATTTGAATTCTCGTTAAAAGCATTTGACAGATTTTCGCTGTAGAGTTCTAACCCATGACCTTCCTGGAATAACAACAGATCCTGGTTCTGAACAATTATTCCAATTTGATGACCTGGCAAACTTCTGAGATAGTTTCCGTTTCTGGTGGGTTTGTTTGCTGGATATGTCCAAAGTATTGTACAGTCTTTACCCATTTCACTTCCAAGGAGTTCTCAGCTAACACAATATTATTCATGCCAATGGTTTCTGGATTCAGTAAATTTAGAAAAAAAAATTGTATATTGGGTGTTTGATACTTTGAGCCTATCTTTTATTAAATTACCTGTTTTCTTAGCCTATCTCTTATCGAATTAGTTGTTATTTTGAGCCTATCTCTGACTAAATTGCTTGTCATTTTGGGCCTATCTCTTACTAAACAATAATCCAAACAACATTTAGAGAAACTTGAGCTTCTGCAAAATTAAATATTATTACATTTTACTCAATATCATTATGTTTTAAAAGAAATATGATACGCTCTTCAGCTTACTAGAAAGAAAAGAAAACCTCTTATGCAACAAGTTACACACATCTCAGAAATTTCAACTTCTAACCTCAAGTGATATGACACAGTTGTCGACAAGCAAATGCTGACTGGATATAGCTTTGCAAAATTGATGAGATGCACATTGCAAACCATTTCCTATTCTTAAAATGTACATTAAAACGTGCTTATTAGTAATCCTATAAACGATCCAAATGTTCGTGATTGTCGTACAAATATGTGTCCATTCTACTGGATCGAGCTATACAATTAGTATTACATTAAGAACACAATGACATCTTACGTCTCTGGTAATTAGAGTGAGTGGGTTTTGTTGTTGATGACAGCGTTTTGAGTGGGTTTCGATGTTGATTACAGTGTTTTAAGTTGGTTTTTGATGTTGATGACAGTGTTTTGAGTGGGTTTCCATGTTAATGATAGAGTTTTGAGTGGGTTTTGATTTGATGACAGTGTTTTGACTTCTCAGTCTTCTTTCTTCAGTAGTTTATTTTATTCCATGTAAAGTAGGAAAGTTCATAGAATAATAGTTTGTTTTCCCGATTGAATTAAGAATATTTTCAGTGACCTAGCCACTCATAGTGGATTTCTTTTGTCATTATAATTAAAACATCACTTTTACTATGATGACAGCGACGTTGAACTTCTCAGCCAGGTGTTGTTAATATTGCCAGCTATGTTTTGTGGGTGTTCATTTTGCTCTGATGGATCAATTTCTCACTGATGTTATTGTTCCAAAAACAGATATACGTTTTTCAAATGTTGGCGACTTTCAGAAGTTGACCTTCGTCTCAAGATGAGGTGAGAAGTTCAGCACATTTGTAAGCAGCATTTGGCACCTGAAATTCTTCTATCAAAAATGTTAAAGTTTGAGATTGGAAAGCTGAATCGTTGCATTCTCTGCAATAATCTCATTGCATTATGTTACACGTGTAAATCTGGTTTCCTACCATTAATCTAGTCGTATTATGTTACAGGAGTAAATCTGGTTTCCTACCATTAATCTAGTCGCATTATGTTACAGGTGTAAATCTGGATTCCCTCCATTAATCTAGTTGCGTTATGTTATACGTGTAAATCTGGTTTCCCTTCATTAATCTAGTTGCGTTATGTTACATGTGTAAATTTGGTTTCCCTCCATTAATCTAGTTGCGTTACGTTACAGGTGTAAACCTGGTTTATCTCCATTAATCTAGTTGCGATATGTAAGAAGTGTAAATTCGGTTTATCTCCATTGATCTACTCGCGGTATTTTGCAAACCTAAATATGGCTTCCTTACATTAACAAAGTTGCATTTTTGAAAGCCTAATTTTTTTATCTACAATAATTAGTTTAAGAAAATGGTGTTAAGCTTCTCCAGTTCTACTCCTACCTCCCAGTTCAGCGGTTTCCAGTTTTATTTTCTCCTTGTATGCTGCTCTAACATAGATCATAAATGGTAATATCAGTATAAAGTCTTATAAAGACGGTCAGATTATTATCCCATTAATAATTCAGAAACCAAAAGCTTAGTGTAGAGTATTTCTAGTGGCAACATTTTTGTTATCTACTGAATGATTCCAAGGAACTGAGAATTGTGTTTGTTTGGAATTAAGCAAAAACCTATAGAAAGGGCTATCCGTGCTATGACCACCACGAGTATCGAAACCCTGTTTCTTGAGGTATAAGTCTGCAGACATGCTGCTGTACCACTGAGGGTTCTCTTAAGGTTTAATGCACAAAACTCGCAGCTACAGAATAAGTGCGTTATCCAAGTAGATCTAATATCATGATGTAAGAAACAGCGCCGTGTAATTCAACCCAATATTAAAAGTAAAATATGGTTGCTTTATAATTTAAAGGATAAAAAGTCATTTTGGTTCGTGATTAACATTTAACCCCAACAAAGGATGTTGGGGGTCAACAAATTTAACCTCCTCATAATTTTATATCGTCATAACCGTTAAAGTATCAGCCCCTTCTGCTGTAATCCTTTGTATGCAGCTAAAGATTATGCCATTTCTGTATCAGCTAGGATGACGTTATTGTAAACTTCGCCTTTGTCACAGCATATAGTATTTCAACTGAACCTTTCTTAGTGTTCTGACCATGCCAGTTCTCGGGAGGCTTACCGATAATGTATAAGTTTAGTTTATTCACATGTTCTGTACTTCTGCACTCAATCATTCTACAACTGCTCAGTATCACAGATTGAGCTGTTAAGGTACGGTATATGATCCAGTCTTTTCTGATCCAAGAGACTAGCGTATTTTAGAAACACACGTTAACCATACTTAATTTCTGAGTTTGAGCTCTTACCACAGTACCACTTGGAAGAGAACTGGGGTGAATAAATGCAGTAAGAAGATTACCATACATTCTGATAAGTCTGTAGAATATTTACCTTTACATCATAGTGTGGTAGATGGCTATCCCAAAGATAATTCTGTGGACTGTTTCCCTTCATATCATAATGTGGAATGTGGCTGTTTTAGTCATTATAAGTTCTAGTCAAGATTATAAACTTTCCAAACATCTGTTGAGCATTATTTTACTGGTCAGTTGACCAAATCACTAGACTGAAGATAATATAACGAACTAGGTATCTTCACCATATCAAGTACTCGTCGCAAATTAGCAAACATTACATGATTAAGTTTTTCTCCTGGATGTGTATGTGTTTGTTAAAGTGGTTCGAGGTCGAGTTTCTATTTTCCAGTTATTTTATCACCCCAGTGGTCGTCGCTGAGTGTAATTTTTGTCCCATAATTAATTTCAACCACAGATATTTATTACCTCTATCTAGTTGCACAAATGATTTGGTAATATTCAAGGATATCTATACTTAAGGATGCACAACTTTCTGCTCCACTTTGTCTGAGGTGGATGGCTTCGTTTTTGGATCATGCGCTTAGTAAAAATGTACTCCATTCTTAGCATAAGAAAGGATTGCATCCAGTATGGGTCTGGTTCTAATTTCGCCAAAGATGTATGAGGACTATACATAATTCAGCACTAGACAAAAGGGAAGACAGCTAGTTAGTCAACTCAACCACAACAACTCTTGGGCTACTTTTTTATTAACGGAAATTGGGATTGACCATAACATTATAATATCCACATGGGTGAAAAAGCGAGCGTATTCGACGATGGGGATTGAATTATGCAATCCTAAGATTGAGAGTCGAGCACCCTAACCACCAGGCTGAATCCAGTACAAGCACGATTGCAGGTTGCTTATAAAGTGTGAAACAAGCTGGTGGTCTATGTTTCTTCTATTATGTAATATTAGGAGAAGCTTATACACTCTGAACAACTGTATGGACTCCACGTCTGTGGATACGTAGCAAAACTATGTAACTCACCCTTGTCCCTATAACTGTTCGTACAATGACAGAGTTTACACGCTACTGCACTGGGTTTGCTTGGAATCTCTCTTCAAATTTCTCCAATATGATAACGTATCCTTCAGATTTGCCCACAGATTTTATTATACGCGGGAAACCACTCAGTTATTTAACAGCCCTCTAATGGCTCAGAGATACGTCTGAGGATTTACAACGCTAGAAACTGGGTTTCAATATTCATGGCGGGCAGAGCTTAACTACAAACAAACAAGCTAATTACTAAGTGGCAGATCTTTTATTTAAAACTATAACTATTTTATTGCATTAGAGAAAACGAAGCTATAACAAGTTAAACAAATAGCAGGTTACGTACCAAGATATATATTGTATAATATTATAATTAGGTTTCAGTAATCATACCTGTCTTACTACTGCGACAACGTTAGAATGCCTACCGAATAATGATAACACATATATTCATAAGCATTGTGCTTTGTGTTGCCCCCCGCTAGTACAGCACTATCAGGGGTTTGATTCCCTTCGGTGGGCTCAGCAGATAGCCCGATGTGGCTTTGCTATAAGAAAACACAAACACACATTCTTTGTGTTCTAACACTTCGATCTTGCTATTCAATCGTTTTTTAAAGCATTTTTAACGACGAACCCTAAAGTAGGTAACACAGAATAGACTAACTTTGGTAACAATGTAAATTTAGCAGAAAATTGCTTTAAATTTGTGTTAAACAACGCCAAACACTATCTTTCAATAGCAAAGTTTTGTTTTTAAGCTCATATGTACATTTGACTTTTCTTTTTTTTTCATTTTCAACAGTTTCTCGTTTCATGGGATCCTCTCCTGGAATGCCCATGTCCAACATGAACATGGCGACCTTCGGTACTTGTAATGTAGCCACTGCAGCCGAGAACAAGGCGTTGGATTCATGGGTCCAATTTCCGCCGACGCAGCGTCGTAAGCGGCGGGTTTTATTTACCCAGGCACAGGTGTACGAGTTAGAAAGACGGTTTAAGCAGCAGAAATATCTATCTGCTCCAGAAAGAGAACACCTGGCCGGTATGATCCACCTTACTCCAAATCAGGTGAAAATATGGTTTCAAAATCACCGTTACAAGTGTAAAAGACAGGCTAAAGAGAAGGCTATGGCTGAGCGACAACCTCAACAGTCTCACCAGCACTCGCCAAGAAAAGTCGCTGTACCCGTGCTGGTTAAAGACGGCAAGCCTTGTTCTAGCAGTTCGGGAGACCACGACGGGACCTCTACTGACAATGTTAATCAAGAGCTTCAACTATCTCAGTCACACCAAACACGAACCACCCGTCAGGGTTCGTCATGCCTAGGCGAATTGTGTCCCACAAATATCACAGTCAGTCGCTCTCTTCTGATACCACAATCCGCAGAGAGTAACACTAGCCCTGATCTCACGTCTCTTAACAATTTAGGTGGTTACGGCCAGCACACAGGTTCCCACAACGGGTTGGATCTTGGTTCGGGAATATCCGTGTCGAGTAGCAGTGTCTGTCATCCGTACCTCCAAATACAAGGTAGAACGTGGTAAAGATATACAAACGAACATTGCACTTCGAAAAGTCTAAGACTAAACACACAGTTGACTGGCATGCTCTAAACATTTGCCAAACTTTTCAGGCTACACAACAGTGTATCTTTGCGAGTGGTCACAACCATTAGATTCACAAATAAACATCCAAACTCTCCTCAAATGCTCCAGAAAACGCCACCTCTCGACCGATGGTAACCAGCAGGTAAGTACGACAAACAAGAGACTATGAACTACAAGTGGTGACAACACCACCGTGACGGAGAAACTTCGTGAGTCAAGGAATTATAGATTTATAACTACTTCAACACAGTCAACTATCGTACGGTTTCATTCTACTGTTGGAGTTAAAATCAAACAGTCCCATCTGTGTTTGCTAAATCGACGGTTTAATATTTATAAGAATACAATATCACAGACGTTCTCATTTGTCTAACGTCTTTCATATAACTCATGTTCTGTATTCTATTTATACTGATTTGTCTAAACGCATTGCGTGTATTTGTCAACTAAACGTGATTCAGTGTGCATAATTTAAATGTTTGGGCTGTATACACACACACACACACACACATATATATTTGTATAATGTGTGTTTTGCCTGTAATAAGATTTATGAAATTGTATCTCCTGTTTCACAAGTTTCTTTCCAAAGAACAACATTATATATTTTATACCACATCTCGACAAATTAGTAATAATAAAGGTATAAAGAAATACTTAAGGACAGAGTTATAGAACGACTATAATGTATTCGAGAAATATGTTATTTTGTGTTAAAACATGCCGTTTATTATACTCATATGAAAATATGAGAGCACGTAACATTTAACTCTAAAAAATCAAATAAGATATTTCTCGTGTTTGTATCTATTTTGTTTGTTTTATAGCAAAACCACATTGGGCTACCTGCTCTTTTCGCCGCGAAGAATCGAACCTCGGATTTTAGCATTGTAAATCTATAATTTCCTACTTTTCCATGGAGGGACATATTTATCTTTTATTACAATTAAGTATACGTAAATATTAACTTCATTAGATCGTATTATGTTCGCAAAGTAAACAGTGGTTACTAATATCTGCTCAGAATATCGTTGATTTTTTGTTTACTTCCTGCACTATCATTTAACCAAAAGTATCATATATTATAGTGAAAATAACCTTGCATCTTATTTTATAGTGAAAGTAACCTAGCATTGTACCTTACAATGAAAATAACCTAGCATCTTATTTTATAGTGAAAAAAACCTAGCATTGTATCTTACAGTGAAAATAACCTAGCATCTTATTTTATAGTGAAAATAACCTAGCATTGTATCTTACAGTGAAAATAACCTAGCATCTTATTTTATAGTGAAAATAACCTAGCATCTTATTTTGTAGTGTAAATAAACTAGCGTTATATCTTACAGTGAAAATAACCTAGCATCATATCTTAGAGTGAATAAAGTGCTGCTTCAGATCTTACAGCTAGTAGAATCCATCTGTAGATTTTACGTTGAGTAAAATCTTGAATTGGATCTTACATTAAGCAGAAAAACTTGAGATTTTACTCTAAGTAGAATATAGCTCCAGATCTTACAGTAAGTAAAATCTGTGAAAGTTATTACTACAAAGTTGGAAGTACAACCCAAGATCACAGAAGGACGAAACAGTACAGTTAGTTATAATAATCTTAAAATGCGTGTAACAACAATTGTGTCTCACTAGAACAGTAGTTGTGTTTTACTAGAACAGTAGTTGTGTCTCACTAGAACAGTAGTTGTGTTTCATCAGAACATTAGTTGTGTTTTAATAGAATAGTAGTTGTGTTTTACTAGAACAGTAGTTGTGTTTCATCAGAACAGTAGTTGGGTTTCACTAGAACAGTGGTTGTGTTTCGCTAGAACAGTAGTTGTGTTTCGTTAAAACAGTAGTTGTGTTTTACCAGAACAGTAGTTGTGTCTCACTAGAACAGTAGTTGTGTTTCATCAGAAGAGTAGTTGTGTCTCACTAGAACAGTAGTTGTGTTTTACTAGAACAGTAGTTGTGTTTCACTAGAACATTAGTTGTGTTTTAATAGAATAGTAGTTGTGTTTTACTAGAACAGTAGTTGTGTTTCATCAGAACAGTAGTTGGGTTTCACTAGAACAGTGGTTGTGTTTCGCTAGAACAGTAGTTGTGTTTCGTTAAAACAGTAGTTGTGTTTTACCAGAACAGTAGTTGTGTCTCACTAGAACAGTAGTTGTGTTTCATCAGAAGAGTAGTTGTGTCTCACTAGAACAGTAGTTGTGTTTTACTAGAACAGTAGTTGTGTTTCACTAGAACAGTAGTTGTGTTTCGTTAGAACAGTAGTTGTGTCTCACTAGAACAGTAGTTGTGTTTCATCAGAACAGTAGTTGCGTCTCACCAGAACAGTAGTTGTGTTTCGCTAAAACAATAGTTGTGTCTCACCGGAACAGTAGTTGTGTTTTACTAGAACAGTAGTTGTGTCTTACTAGAACAGCAGTTGTGTTTCACTAGAACAGTAGTTGTGTTTCACCAGAACAGTGGTTGTATTAAACTGGAACAATAGCTACTTTTAACTCTTCAACAGAGTTCAGGTTTTCAATATAAACCATCTTCTATCATCAAATACAGGGTGGATTTTAGGGTCTCAAACCCTTTAAGTAAGGGAAACGAAACTATAATTAACATGACAATCATTTATTTACGGGTAAGCTGTACTTAGTTGATCACTGAATTAGTATTAATTTACTAAATTCTAAGTATCTTGGCTTATTGGGATTGTCATGGGTCACTTTGAATTTCAGAAACTAAACCTCGGGAAAATAAAGGCCAAATAGTTATAACATGCTAATATATTTGGAGAAAATAATACAAAGTCTTCTTAAGATTAATGAATATCATAAAAAAACTCATTTCGTACGAAACAACATGAGGTGAGATTATCAAAAGAACCCAATATTTCAAAATGTGATACGAATATATGTGCTAACTGGCGTTCTATAACGAGATCCATCCAATATCAGACTAGACCTCTTTTTTATTTCTCCTTTTCTCCGGCAGTAGTAGCCTGGAGTTGGTTTTTAATAGAAAGTGCTATAATATGCATCATTTTCCTCCAGTCCACCGTAAAGAAATGTGGTGAGCAACGGTTCACAAATGTGGGCTACGCAACGTTCAAAATGAGCTGGAAACTATTCAGTCAAATTGAGATCTGGTAACTGCAGTGGATAAAAGTAAATAAATACAATACACACACATACCATTACTTCACCTTTATCCACTTGCATAGCCAGGACAATAAAATGATGGTCAAATTACCTTCAATAAATTTTCTCACTACTTTATCATTGGTAGTAAACGGGCAAAGCGTATCTTATCAGACATCATCAAACACTTCGAGACCGAGCTTTAAAAATCAGTGTAGCTACTTGCATTAAAACTGAAATAATAGGTTTTCAGACAGCTTGTCGAGTGAATGTCAGTTTTTGTAATTTCCTTCCCTTGGTAAAATCAGGTTAATTCGAACACTAATTACTGTTGAAGAATTTAGTCAGTTGGTATATATTTTGAAATCTGCAGCACCTAACAAATCCACTCTTTATTTAGTCATCAGTGGTCAGTTGACAAGAACATTTTATTCTGGTGACAGCACAGTCTTTGCTTTCAATTTTCACTGCTAATGACAAACTCTCACTTTAAATTACCAATCAAAAAAGGATCTTGGTAAAAACACTAGTGCGTGGAAAGTATCCACTATATCAAATAAGTAAATCCGATACTTCTATATCTGAGATGAATACACAACAACATATTCCATTTAGCCACGTTTGATACAGTCGTTATGGATACACGAGAAATCATTTCACATTAAGTTTAATACAGTTTTCACATTTTAGGTGAATACACATCTCATTTCACACTATTTTGGTTTAATACAATCTTTATGACTAAAACGGATACACAACAATCGACTACATGATAATTTATTATTGTCTAAGGAGACTACATGATGTCTTTTGTTTATTTGCTGTGCAGTACAACGCTACCGAAAGAGTTATCTGTAGTATGCCCACAACGCGTACCAAAACGCGGTTTTTAACGTTACAGATCGCTGATTCGTGGAAGGGTTGCATAATCCCTTCTTAACGTCTGAGAAATGTACATAATTCGTTATTGCCTCAGGTGATAACCTGATGATACATTATTTCATCAACTAACTATAATTATATTCACTACTACACCTTAATATACTACATTATTATTTTCATAAATAAATACGAATAAATTTATGTTCAGTTATTTCACAATGTCCTGAACAATCCACAATAACATAGGTTTGCTATATTTTAGCATCAATGTAGCTCCATTTTACTCCAAAACGCTTCATATTTTGAAAAGAGAAACGTGTTTGTTAAAGACGGAATCACTGTCACTGACCAGTAATAAAATTCAATTTTGACTCCTGTTGTCACCAGATTTTATTGAGAATCAGAGGAAACTAAAATCAGATTATTTATTTAACGGTTCTTGAGAAATGTAAATGTATATAAATATAATTGTTAAAGTATATATGTATCGTTGTTAAAGGTTTAATTTCATTTTAGCATCTGTGACTATTAACATGTTACTAAACAATGTTAATTTGCTTGTAATACTTTGAAACAACACTCATAAGTGAAAATGAACGAAAGAAATTAATAGGTCTTCACTTCCATTTAATTGGTATTAAGCAAAAGATATGGTTTTGGTTGTGTGTTTATATATAGGTTATACAAGTCTTTCCAGCCTTCGTAATTTATATTGCGTACACTTTTAAAGGACTTGTTCATACATTAGTTTCCGAACGACTGGTATATCCGTTGTAATAAGATGAATAAGTTTATGGAAGATCTATATTTATATAGCTCCTCCCTCACCACGTGGGCCCCTTAGAATTTCTTCCATTCGTTTCTTCTTCAAAACTGCCTTCTATGGAACGTGCTGTAGTACCTCCGGTCACCAGCCTTGTGTGAAACAACGAATACCTCACAGTTTCTCTCTTTCCCCCTCTTTTATTACATAAGAAGAGAGTATAAATATTTGACAAGTGTCAAAATGTGACTCTCTTTTGATATATAAACACAGGATGTCTATAAACTCTGGAATCAACATAAGCATATTCTATTTAAAGACAGAGTTGCAATATGTGGTCAAAATGGCCGCTGTCAAATTCAAAACATGTTTGTAAATGATACAGCACGTTTCTATGAATATTTTTCAACATGGCAACATGAATAGATGCAAATGTCTGTACGACTGTATTCTTGACAGGATGCAGGTTTGCAATTTTTACGGAATAATTTTTTCACTTTACTCTTGTAAGCTTAAAAGCGTGATTATTACGCACGAACGATACAAACCTGCAACGAAAATTACATGAAATTAATGGAAAAAATGTTTAAAATAAAATAAGTTTACATCAGTACTGGACTTTACGGACACCCTGTATGTGAATATATCTATATATGTTTATATTTATACATGTACGTTTGTATATGTGTATGTGTGTGTGTATATATATATGTACCTACTGGAAAAATTATTTGAACTGTGGTTTATATCTTCCCCTGCTTGCTGTGGGCAGTTTCGGGTTGCGAAACGTCGTTCATTTACTTTTTTACTTTGACAAAGCAAGCCTCTTTTTACATCTCTTTGTTCTCAAGTTTGTTTGTTTTCTAAAATAGATCATCTACCATATTATAACTTATAACCATTAGATAACTTGTTGGTATAGTAGTTGCCAGTGTATGTTTAGTAAACAAACATGTCTTGGTTAGAAAACAAAGCGAACATTATGAATCAAAGATTAATGTGGAGAATTGAAATGTTCCTCAATCATTTACTTTTAAATAGAATAAACGGTTTGCTATTTTATTGATTTTTATTAATGCATCTGTTACAATAATTTTGATGACAGCTAACTGAATTAAAACGTATAATTAATGAATTATTTAAACATCTGAAATCTCGAAACATAAATAAAATTCTAATTTCAACTTGCTGTTTCTAAAATTCCTAGTTACTTTAAAAGAAATACATTTATAATAAGAACGTGGACTGGAGTTACTTTGAAAGTTACACACTTGTAATCAGAATGTGGATTATAAGCTTCATAGTTACTTTGAAAGTTATACACTTATAGTAAGAACGTGGAATATGGTTACTTTGCAAGTTACACACTTGTAAGCAGAATGTGAATTATAGTTACTTTGAAACTTACACACTTATAATAAAAACTTGGACTACGGTTACCTTGAAAGTTACACACTGGTAATCGGGATGTGTATTCTAAAATTACTAGTTAATTTGAAAGTTACAAACTTACAATAACAATGTGGACTATGGTTAATTTGAAAGTTACACACCTATAATAACAACGTGGACTATGGCTACCTTGAAAGTCATACACTTTTTTCAGTTTTAGTTACTTTCTTAAACTGATCTCAAGGAAGAATATATGTTAAGCGCAAAGCTACACAAAGGGATATTTGTGGCGAACTCAGTACGGAGTATCGAAACCCGATTTTTTTGCGTTTTACGCCTCCTGACTTTCCATGAATCAATGAGTGAAGCCAGATATACCTGATAGGTTAATTAGTAAGTCACCACACATCGTTAATTTATAGACAGTTATCAACAAAAAGATGTAAAATTTGCAAAGTTTGTACTTTCAATAAGTTATTACTTAAGAAACGTAGTAAACTTTCATGTGCTCATTCTGATTACATGTGTAATAATCACTTTTATATGCAATTTAATTGTATTCGTAACTTATAAATAGAAACAAAAATAGCTTGTTTGATTAATTACTATTAGTGATAAGTATAATAATTCATTTGTCATTTCCATTGTGTTACTTCTGTTGAAGGTTCTAATTACAATATTAATTTAGATTTAGAACTAAACTATTTTACTTTGAACTTGACGTTGGAGAACAGATAAGAGTAATTTGTTTTGGTACTATAAAATTAATTCCGAGAAGTTAAAACATTGTCTTTACGATATTTGCCACAAAAGATATGATATCATTGCTTTCACATGCAAAAACACTGTTGCCCGTAGTTTTAGCATGGTTAATTAAGCAACTTCCTGAGAAAGATTTCCCAGTTATAAGGTGGAATGTGATATAATTTGCTAAGGTAAAACACTTACAAATCGAGTAATTATTATAAATCCGTTGCTTGAAAATACGCTCAACTTGTTGACTGACGCACTTATATAATAGTGACTTTAGTTCTTCATTTTAAACAAAATGGATCATCGTCCGTCGAACATGAGATTTGAAAAACATAGTGACAAATATAGAAAACATCCAACTGTACAAAAGTAAAGTATTTAGAAAACAGACGATTTTATATGATAATAGAAGGACAGTCTACAAAACTATCGAAACATTTCAGATCTGTCCAATTGATATTGAAATAATATAATATAACGAAAACACATATGGTCTTGTAATGACAACGTAGATAATAAATCCATGATATAATTATGTGGAAATCCATGCAAGTAGTTTGTGTTCGTGGTATAAATTTCAAATATGATGATTTTTTTCGTATTCTCAATAGAACGTAAGTACTCAAGGTTCATTTTACAGGTAACAACGAAATGTTAAATTCGAAAATAAATCCCACTTCACACCAAAACGTTCTCTATTTTTCTTTGCTATAAATATGGGTTTAAAAGTGTGGGGTCTCCTTGATACAAAGTTATACAATAGGCCCTCTGATCTCCGTCTACAGTGGGAGACTCGAATGGTTCATTTGTAATGTAACTCCGTAAACTTACCACTGGTTCATTGAGATACGAATATAAAACATGTTTTAAGAAATGAGGACTAGTGTGTTAACAAAGAAAAAAATGATTTGACAACAGAAGGAAGGCGCCAATCAAAGTTTTCAATCAACTTAGTTACCAATATGAATCCAAGGCACGACGCGGTTTGCCGTCTATCTAAACTTTACCACACATCCTTCTCTCTATCTACGTACCCTGCATTATCATGTATATTATAAATCCCACGATTGCTATCTTTCCGTTCCACAGCACGAGGCTTGATAAGTGATCTGTTGTCGGATGGTAGTGACATCCTGTTTGATGATTGCTTTATGGAATGTTTACTAATGTCGGGATAGGTACGGACCACGATATTGACGAGTGTGCGATATACCGGCAAGTGCTACTGTCATTTCCACGTGGTCACCGTAGTTTTCTGTTTATTTGCTCCTTCTGGAAAGCGTCCGATAAAGGTTTTCTTCAAAGAAAAGAAATATTCTGTCTCGATGGAAGATTTGTTTCATGAGCTGTTTGGTAGTTAATGAAATAATGAATGAACGCACGTTTGTATCATCTTCATCACTTTCGATAATTTAATTTGCATGAGCTTTAGTAACACGCACTTGTGTTCATAAGTAAATTGCATTTAAAACTGATGCCGTGCAGAAACCCCCCCACCCAGCACCCAAGCAGTAAGCCTGCATGCTTACGGTGTTAGAATTCAAATTTCGATATCCGTGATGGGCAAAGCACAGGTAGCCCACTGTGTAGCTTTGGGCTTAACGGTATAGAAACAAACTCTGTGTCTGCTTAGTATTTCTTTATGTTTATGTTTAAAAGTCTTTTGTTCTATTTTATTATCTTAATTTTCACATTTTAAATGATTTTTATAAAGTTTCGTTGCTTTTGAATATCACCTTGTTATTAATTTAACAATATACTTTTGAGTTTCACTTTCAGAACAAGAGTTGAAGGAAATGTTGCTTTTTCTCTACTTTTCCATTTAAACTGATAGTTGTTGATCGTTTGTGAGTTGAATATTATGCTGATTTTGATTTCTATTTATTTATTTTATAATTCTTGATTAAGAACGCGTGCCTAAATCTTTCATTTCTTATTCAAAATTATTGTGGCATTTTGTAAAGTTAAAGGTAAGAGGTTTGAGTACTCCTGTTTTCACTGATTGTGGGTGGTTAGGTTTGAGATTTAGATATTTATTTGTCAGTGTGGATTTATCACCAATAAACAGATAACTGGCTAATAGGTTGAAACACTTCTCTGTGTATTACTATATGTTAATGTTCGCCTATTATATCTTTAATAAAACCATCAACTGAAGTATTAGAGAATAAGAAATAAACACAATGTTGGGGAATAATAAGATTATTTTTGTGTATTGCATATTTGTCCCGAAAACCACCAGAGCAATTTAAACATTAGGTCAATGTATTATTAGATACCACAAAAAGTATTTTGTAATCACGTATTTCAAAGCCCGACATGGACAGGTGGGTTAAGGCGTTCGACTCGTAATCCGAGGGTCGCGGGTTCGAATCTCCGTTGCACCAAACATGCTAGCCCTTCCAGCCGTGAGGGCGTTATAATGTGATGGTCAATTCCCACTATTCGTTAGTAAAAGAGTAGTCCAAAAGTTGGCAGTGGGCGATGAAAACTAGCTGCCTTCCCTCTAGTCTTACACTGCTAAATTAGTGACGGCTATCGTAGATAGCCCTCGAGTAGCTTTGCGCGAAATTAAAAACAAACAAACAAACACATATTTTAAAATTTAACAACCGAAGAAATTACTTCCTGAGACAAAAGTCTAAAGAAATTTTACGTTTAATGAAACATAACACGAAAATAAACCACTATATGAAGAACTGACATCTTCAATCAGTAAAAGTTATTTGTAATATAAAAAATCAGTAACAAAATTTAATACTAGCACCAAAATGTTTTTTATATAGTTAAACACTCAACGTTTCGCTTTACAACTTCTTCTTGAACTGTCAGTTTCAGTTTGTGTGTCAGTGAAAGCTCCTGAAGAAGCTGTAAAGCTGTTTAATTATAGTATTGTTTATTTCTAGTATTAATATGTCTTCTATACACCAGTATTCACAACAGAAATTTAAAAAATAACGAAGTTTTTAGGAATACTGCATTTTATCTAATAAAAAAGTCCTGAAATCAAGTATTCAATTAACTTTTGGTTTGAATGCTCTTAATATAAAGAACTTAATGTTTCATGAGAGAATATCTTGAATGTAAGCAATACAAGGACTGAACCTTTCTTTAAACGTTTTAAAATCAAACACTTAAAGAACTGTATATTTTATTAAACATAAACCTAATGTAAAAACGTTTAAAGAATCCATATTGGAAGTAACAATATCAAGAAGCCCAAAAATTCAAAAGAATATTTCCAAGTCAAACATTTGAATAATTCAAATTTTATCTAACACACATACATATATATATATATATAAACAAACAAAAAACCCACTGTGTGTCGCGTCACGCTTGATTCCTCTAAATGGAAGGCGTAATGAAAGTCAAAATATATTTGTTCAGTGAGAGTCCGTGAGGGAGGTGTCATGACACCTTATAAGTGTAATGAGTGTTGACATAATAAGATTATAGTAGCATGAGATCACTTAGCCTAGAGCCAAATGCATAATGGGCCTGGCATGGCCAAGCGTGTAAGGCGTGTGACGACTCGTAATCAGAGGGTCGCGGGTCCGCATCCCCGTCACGCCAAACATGCTCGCCCTTTTACCCATGGGGCTGTTTTAATGTTACAATCAATCCCACTATTCGTTGGTAAAAGAGTAGCCCAAGAGTAGCATCTAAATCTTTTAATCACATTTGATGAAACATTTCCATGAAGCCTAAAATTGTAATAATTTTAGATTTCATAAAATAATATTAATTAATATTTTTTTACACTTGGTAAAACAATAGCGAGATTATAATAGTTTTTGAAACAATATTTCGAAGATAATTTATACTATGACGAAACAATATTCTAAGTTCAAACAATTCCCTGAAATAAAAAAAATTACACAAAATCATTTGTTAAAGAAAAAGCGATATGAAGTCGAATACTAAGATATTCTTATCTTTAATAACATCATAAGTACAAATGAAAAACATTACTTTAATAAAATCACAAGTACTACTGAAAATCATTACTTTAATTAAATCATAAGTGCTAACAAAAAGCATTACTTTAATAAAATCATAAGTACTAATGAAAAGCATTACAAGTAATGTCTTAAAACATCATCTTGAACTAAAGTCGCAAAAGAAGTATTTTTAAAATTATCTTTGATGAAAAAATATGTTTTAATCAAACGTTTTTAGAATTTAGTATTTTAAGAAACAGTGTTATGAAGTTATTCATCGGCGTTATCTAATGTATGATGAATAAGCTTCATTAAATTAAACTTTATTTGTTTGTTGGTTTTGAATTTCGCGCACAGCTACTCGAGGGCTATCTGCGCTAGTCGTCCCTAATTTAGCAGTGTAAGACTAAAGGGAAGGCAGCTAGTCATCACCACCCACCGCCAACTCTTGGGCTACTCTTTTACCAACGAATAGTGGGATTGACTGTACATTATAACAGCCCCACGGGTAAAAAGGCGTGCATGTTTGGCGTGACGGGGATGCGGACCCGCAACCCTCTGATTACGAGTCGCCACCTGGCCATGCCGGGCCGCTAAACAAATGTGATCAAACAATGTCCAAAAATAAGCACAAAACTAATATAAATGTTTTTGAAACAATATTTTGAAACGTACTATTAAAAATATTAATGCTAGGCTTATAACTTAATATTCTGACACTAAACTCTACAACAAACATTAAACAAAACAATACACTGAAACACAGTATTGTAAAAAATCAACAGTTGATAAATCAATATTATAAGAAAATTATTTCCAAAATTTATTACAAAATTAACTCTCAAAATACAAACTTGTCATAAGTTATTCGCTATTAAAGGAAGTCGAATTCCCATCAGACCAAACATGTTCGCCCTTTCAGCCGCGGGGGCGTCATACTTTGACGATCAGTCTCACTATTCGTTGATAAAAGAGTAGCCCAAAAGTTGGCGGTGGATGGTGATGACTAGCTGCCTTCCATCTAGTCTTACACTGCTAAATTAGGGAAGGCAGGTGCAAATAGCTCTCGATTAGCTTTGCGCGAAATTTAAAACAAACCAAAAAAAATTAAAGAAAGTATGTGTGCAGGACAGATTATCGAATGTGAAATGACTCAATACCGCAAAAAGCAGTTAGTAATATTTTGTTCTATTTTTTTATTAATAAGTATTCATACGTCAAATTTTGACCAGTACTTCAGTGAGATTAATGTTTTGGTTCAAGTGTAAAAATTAGTATGGAACTTAAAACAATATCTACAATTCTACGTGCTTTGTCAGTTTATTAGCTTACGACCTTTAACGTTATGGAAAACAGAAACAAATAGTTCTAGAAAGCAAGGAATACAAAAACCTTTGTCTGAAGTGTGTTTACAGACATTTTAAAATAGAAAAAAATGAGGAAGAAACACAGACAGACAAAAGACAAATGGAATGAATACAGTCAATATACTTAAAGCCAGTTCAAGTAGCCGAAACAGCCTGGTTCAACCGAACATACCCGGATTCAAATAAACCCTCGACATGTTTGTTCGTTTATTTGCCTTTCGAAAGCTCTTCTATTAGGGAATTTCAAGGTCTGCCTGCCAGATGAGTAAAGAGAATATGTCACGAAGATAAATACATAAAGCATACTACATGGCAGCAACATCTCCCACTGAAATTGCTTTACAGTTGGTTTGTCCTATATTGTTGAAACTTTTAGGATTTCACAATGAACGAACTGTTCTGGAATGAAAAAAACACCTCATGTAAAATCTCAAGACTCTAATTTGTGAGTGAATAATTTGAAGTTTGTATTATTCTGAAAAGAGTAAAAAGTAGGAAGATATTTTTCCCGAAACAGCTTACGCTATTTTGATAAGGTAAAAGATATGTGTATAAATATTCTTTTATTCTGCTGCGAAATTAAAATATGAATACATACTTGGGTGTTAAATATATAGAATGTGCTTACGCATTTCTATAAACATAATATTATTTATTCATATATATAGAGGTTGATTATAGTGTACTTTCGGTTGCAAAATTTTCCCTAGTAACGCTGTCACGTTCAATGCACATCTCTCCTCTCTGCAACTTTATATATTTTGTACAGTCTACGACGATTAACGATTTACAGTGGCCGTTTCAACAATCTGATAGTATTTCTTTTTACGGAATAATAGGAATACTCGTTTCTCCCTCCAGCTCCAGTAGGCGATAGCTGAGTTGATATGTCATGGAAGCAACTTGTGTCACATTTCCAGATTGAAATTGTTAAAATATATTCCATACTGATCATTGATAAATGGCGTTTGCAACTGACCTTCGTGTTTGTGGTTTCTCACCTGTTACTAGACTCTGTGTTTTGCTTACTGTGCCGGGACATAACTTGTTGCAGGTTTCTTTCCGGATAATCCAGGTACTCCACGTTGATTAATACTGATCTTCCAATACTAATAAGTAAAATGAATATCCATGTCGTAGAAATTCTAAACCCGTGATCTAAACATACCTTAGTGATCTGACTGTAGCAATATTCCACGCTGGAATGGACTGTTACATATTCTTCCCCAAAACGATCAGTTTCGCAAGCATCATGCTGTCTACATGTGACAAACAATGTTAAGTTATTGCACTAATACGTACCGTTACAAAGCGACTTTATCTCAGCGTAGTTGTCACGTAACTTGCTGATTTGCATGTTAAAACAGCAATATCTATAAGTTGTTGTTAATATCTAGGTAGTAATAGTAACTGGAATAAAACAATATACATAAACTGTTGTTAGTATCTAGGTAATAATGACAACTGAAGAGAAACAGAAAACATAAATGTGCCTCTCACATTCATGGTTTGGTTTGGTTTCTTTTCAATTTCGCGCAAAGCTACACGAGGGCTATCTGTGCTAGCCATCCCTAATTTAGCAATGTATGACTAGAGGGAAAGCAGCTAGTCATCACCACCCACCGCCAACTCTTGGGCTACTCTTTTACCAACGAATAGTGAGATTAATAGAAAAATTACAACGGCCCCACGGCTGAAAAGGCGAGCAAGCTCGGTGTGACGGGGATTCCAACCCGCGACCCTCGGATTATGAGTCGAGTGCTTTAACCATCTGGCTAAACTGAGCCGTAACAGTCATGTGAGGAAGTTTTTGTCTCCCATTATTCAAAGCTTTACATAACCTGTTTTTACGTCTCCCATTATTCAAAGCTTTACATCACCTGTTTTTACGTCTCCCATTATTAAAAGGTGCACATCACCTGTTTTTATGTCTCCCGTTATTCAATGCTTTACATCACCTGTTTTTACGTCTCCTATTATTAAAAGGTGCACATCACCTGTTTTTATGTCTCCCATTATTCAAAGCTTTACATCACCTGTTTTTACGTCTCCTATTATTAAAAGGTGCACATCACCTGTTTTTATGTCTCCCATTATTCAAAGCTTTACATCACCTGTTTTTACGTCTCCAATGATTAAAAGCTGCACATCACTTGGTTTTATGTTTCTTATTATTCGAAACTTCACGTTTTTTTAAAGTTATGTTTAGCCATTTTGCAAAGCATAATTTAAACTTGCTGTGTCTACGCTTTTCGCTATTAAAAACAAGCACAAAACCAGACTAACCATTCTACTAGTTACTGCAATAATGTCGTTTTGACACGCCCTCCCCCAATGGACAACGGTAAGTTTACGGAATTATGTCGCTAAAATCGAGGGTTAGGTTTTCTACAGCCGTAAACAGAGTGTGAAAAGCTTATTGTGTAACTATGCACGAAGGAAACAACGCCACAATATGGGTTTAAACTGATAATTGACGATAAAGATAGTAGCAATGTTGTTTCATCTACAAAAGTGCTGTAAGATTTTACTGTACCAAAACTCAGAAGAAATTAGAATAAACTCCCAATCAGTAATGAAGCAGAGTGCCATGTCCTTATTAAAATACTGGAAAATTATTTAGTCAACTGCATATGTTTGATGTATTTCAGTATTATACTATATACATTTGCACATAATCTTTTGTGTGGAAAACTTTTATAGTGTTTGGTGTTTATATTTTGTCATTGATGTTTTTCTCAAACATATCTTGAGGATCAATGTTTACCGAACTTCTGAGTAAAGTTAAATACGGTTAATACGTAGAGGTAAAATAGAGGGCGTCCTTCAAAATTTGTTTGTTTCTTGTTGTTTTTTTAATTTCGCGCAAAGCTACTCGAAGGCTATATGCGCTAGCCTTCCCTAATTTAGCAGTGTAAGACTAGAGGGAAGGCAGCTAGTCATCACCACCCACCGCCAACTCTTAGGCTACTCTTTTACATACAAGTAGTGAGATTGACTTTCACATTATAACGCCCCCACGGCTGAAAGGGCGAGCATGTTCGGTGCAACGGGGATTCGAATCTGCGACCCTCGGATTACGAGTCGAACGCCTTAACACGCTTGGCCATGCTCTACAGAGAAACTCAAGTTTTGTTTTGCGCTTTTTGGCTATGAATGTTTTGTTTCGTTTTTTTTCCCCGACACCTAGCGACAATGGCTTTCGCCTTTCGTAACCTGACAGCATACTGGCTTATGTAAGTGATAATTTTCTTATATTTTCTTCTTTATTATTATTTAATATTGTTCTGTCCATTCTTGATTAAAATGGCTGTGAATATTTTGATAAATCCTGGGAATATTACTAAGTACATTGTGTAGATTAACTTTTAGTTTATTTGACTACTTACCTATTAACAGTGGCTGTATAATAACTGACAAACAATCATTTTAATGTGGTTTGTGGTTTACATAGGGCCTCATAACCTGCAAAATGCACACGTATATAGCCAGGCCGTGGATGCAATTTAATGTTTATCTGAGAGATATGACACATGAACTATAGTGATTATTAACTTTTTGCGGCCCCCCAGTGGCTCAGCGGCATGTCTGCAAACTTGCACGCTAAAATCCGCGTTTCGATACCCGTGGTGGGCAGAGCACAGATAGCCCATTGTGTAGCTTTGTGCTTAATTCAAAACAACAACAGCTTTTTGCTACAACAATACTGACGTCATGTATCATTTCTTTATGTACAGTTCTTTCCAATTCGGACAAGACAGGATCATACTTTTTTGTTGTTTGTTTATCTCTGTGTGATCGATTTCGATTATGTTACATGAACTTTTAGAACGATATATAAACAGCTAGACTGTCTGCCACAACATAAGTTTTTCACCAGTTCATAGCTTAAAATGTTGGTTTGTTCGTTGTTTTGTTTTGTTTTAATTTTGCGTAAAGCTACACGAGGGTTATTATTTTAAAATTCATCTTTCAGTTGTTTTTTTAATTTACTATTGTTTTACCGCGCGTGTGTGTATTTTTCATATAGCAAAGCGGCATTGGGATATCTACTCCCAACGGAGTCCACCAACAGAAATCGAACCCCCTGATTTTAGCGTTGTAAATCCGTAGACTTACTGCTGTACCAGCGGGGGACATTTGTTTTAATTGTATATTAACAAATAAAACATTAATAAATATATTTGGATAATGAATAACAACAAGAGACATAATATTTTATCTACTATTTGTTTTCTTTCTTTGTTTTTGAATTTTGTGCATAGCTACACGAGGGCTATTTGCGCTAACTGTTCCTAACTTACCATTGTAAGACCAGAGGGAAGGCAGCTAGTCATCACTACCGACCGCTATTATTTTACCAACAAAGAGTGGAATTGACCATAACATTATAACGCCCCCATGGCTGAAAAAGCGAACATATTTGGTGTAAGGGAGATTCGAACCCAAGACCTTCGGATTATGAGTCGAGCCCTTAACCACCTGGCCATGCTTGGTCTAGTTTAAAAGATAACACCAAGCTCAATTTGGAGTATCGAATAGACAATCGCGACGATGGCTGATGGTAAGTATTGAAGTATAGCCAACACTGTAAGTAAAAGATGGATAAAATGATGGCCATTCTAGAAGAGAGGAATTAAATATTTTGTTTCGTATAAAATGTGCAGCATCAACAGTCCATCGGAATTTAGGATTGTCACAGTAGAAGAGGGTTGTAGAAGTTTCACAACCCAAACTCTATCAGAAGTGGAGTGAGGAAGGTAATATTAACATAATCAATTCATAATTGTTAACAAGTTTTTAACATTGTTCAGTGGTTATAACATCACTCAAGAAGAAACCTGACCAAATGCAGCAAAACTGTGACTTACCCTACTAGATACGGCTTTACAAATTAAAAACTCTTCTAAATAATACAACTTTTAACCATGGAGTCAAAATAAGGATTTGTAGCTTGAGAAAATAGTATCAGTGCTTTCTAAAATCTTAAACCTAGTTGTTCACTAGGCTCTTTTTGGATTGCATTTTCAGTTTAAGCTACCTATCTTGTTTCTTTAATGTTTTTGAATATCCTTATTTTTATTTTATTTTAGATTAACAGTTTCTAATGATATTAAAATCAATTATAAGTGTTTGAGAGCAAAATGAGATTTTTGTTTATCAGAGGCGTGTAAAGGAGATGTGTTCGTCTGAAAAATTGTAATTACTAACTTACTTGCCGGCTTCAGACATCGACGCTGTAAAGACGTTTTATTCGTAAATGATATGAAGATATCAGTGATGTTAGTAAGCCTAACGTAGTGGCGTTTCATTTCGCGCAAAACTATTCGAGGGCTATCTGCGCCAGCCGTCCCTAATTTAGCAGTGTAAGACTAGAGGGAAGGCAGCTAGTCATAACCACTCACCGCCAACTCTAGGGCTCTTTTACCAACGAATAGTGATCGTCACATAATAACGCTCCCACGGCTGAAAGGGCGAGCATGTTTGGTGCAACGGGGATTCGAAATTCAAAACAAACTAAGCCAAAACACTCCCTGCGAAGTATTTACATGGACGCATAACAAATAGAACTATTATGTTAATAGATACAAAATGAAAATCAAAATAATGATGAGAAACCCCAAAAATATATAATTTTCCTACAGTTTAAAATAGTGCAAAAATACAGAACATTTTTGTAATGCATAATGATTAAAACATTCGTTAAACCGAAAGCCTTTATATCACACACACTTTCTCATATATTATTCAATCTAGTTTAAAGTTTTTTATCATTTAATGAACTTCTCAAAGATATATTACTGTTGTTCATCGACAGTCGATTTCCTAACGAGCACTGCAAAACTCATGACATTCTTGAATAATCTGCCCCCTAGTGGTGTGCTGTGTACTCAATGGTTTCTTATTATGAAGAAAATATATTACACACAATGTTAAAGTTGTTTGTTTTTGTCTTTCTTTTTCGTTCTTCGCTTTAGTTTTCTTCTTTATTTCATAATCATTAAGTCTTTTATTTTAAAAGCTTCATTATTATGAAATACAGGTATCTATGGTGCTCTAAAATTTTAGTTTCAAAACTTAGCCGTAACTCATAGTATATTGTAAAGTTAAGAGATCAGAACAGTTAAACATTTCTTAAACCATCTTAGTTAAATATTAAACTTTATATATTATAATGGAAATCTACGGTATCGATGAAGTAAGTTATGATTTTTTTTCGGATACTCAAATATATATATAAAACATAGAAAAATATATTTTGTTTCACATTCTCCATGAACAAAATTCCTTGAGTATTCGAGTACACAATATAGGTCACTTTGTAAACGTAAATGTCAGTTTTACGTTATTGTATAAGATAACACGAGTTATTGGAATGATAATGGCTGAGTCAGTGAAACTGTGTTATTTATTACTCTAGTTACAGTAACGTTATTAGATACACCGCTAAGCTTAACAGTGCTATAATATTAAAGTGATTAAGGTGTCCATACTAATGGTTATCCTCAAACCTGGACAGTAAGAACGGTAATTGTCAGCACGTTATTATAACATGGACATCCATGAAACATGGAAAGTTACAATCCATTTTTAATTAATTATGTATATTATGTCTTTCCTCTCGCCTGTTTAGTAACTCAGCTGTAAGTCTGAAGGCTTAGAGCGCTAGAAACTGGGTTTCGATACTTGTGATGGCACAGCATTGTTTCTCGACAACAAAAATAATAAGTTATTTCCTCTTGCTCAATACCAATAAATTACAACGCACAAAGAATTGATTTTATTATGTGTATAAGATAAAGTGTTTCACATGTATATCTATAAGATAGTATTTCACATCTTCTGTATCTGTAAGATAGAGAATTTCACATCTTCTATGAGTATAAGACAGCCATATCTTCTAGGTGTATAAGACAAAGTGTTTCACACTTTCTACATCTATAAAATACTGTTTCACATTTTATAGGTGTATAAGACAGTGTTTAACATTTTCTAGGCGTATAAAACAGTGTTTCACATCTTCTATATCTATAAGATAGAGTGTTTAACATCTATGTGTATAAAACAGTATTTCACATCTTTTATATCTATAACATAAAGCGTTTCACGTCTTCTATGTGCATAGAACAGTGTTTCACATCTTTAACATCATTCTGATGTTCTTATTATTTACTTAATAAATGGATATTCAATGCCACACCCGGAGAAAAAGTTGATATTAGTGGATACTCCACCTAACTACAAAAACCTTAACTACTGTTTAAGAGCCCAACATGAGAGTTTTTATGTTAAAAGTGGAGAATATGTTCAATGGTCAAATATGAAAATAATAGCAAATCACATCGGAAACTATAATGGCTGAGTGAGTGTTACGTATTAGCTCTTATACCTAACAGAACATCACTTGCCTACATTTAAGATAAAATATTTTTTCTTGGCTTAATATTTAATTTTAAAAATAGATGATCGGTATCTATTTTCGTTTTTTTCTTTTTCTTTTTTTGGTTGTTGTGTTGTTGTCGTTTTCATTGTTTGTTTTTGCAATGTTCCCGCATAGCTACTGAAGAACTATTTACCCATTTACCCATGACCCTTCCTTACGCCGAAATGATAAGAAAAACGGCAACTACAGGGTGTTCAGAAAGTCGTTGTCCACTTATATATTTATTAACAGACATGTTTCAATATAGAATACAGGAGGTAAAAATGAATGGCAATTATAAACAATATTGAAAATGACCCCCGTTGACATCAATACAGACTTGGATCCTTCTTATTTTGTTTCTAAACACCGCTATCAGTTGCTGGCTTGAAATGGACTGAATGAATGCTGTTATCGCTGTTTTCAAAACTACACAGTGACTTTCCGAACACCCTGTATAAGTAACTTTGAGGCCATTCACATTTATAACACTCACGGCCCACCGGAGTACAGAGCGCGCTTTTGGCAAAACAAATCAAGAGCGTCGAACCTTTGAAGTCAAGAGTCCAAGTACGTTAATCATGAAGCCACAACCGGTCCTACTCTGAATAACCTTTAACCCCGATCCTTAAGATATACTGGCGTTTCAACTACAAATGATTGCAGAAAAATAAAACAAGTTTTCAAGTTTATGATTTCCCAGTAACACTAGATTTAGTGGTTAAAGTGCTCAGACTATTAAGATGAAGGTCCGTGGTTCGTGACTAGTGTCCACAAAACACAAGAACAGAATAAAAACATTCTTCGCAGATTAGAGTCGTGGCTGCACTGTAAAAGTGTCGATCAAATCAGGTTTTGTTGACACATAAGAATTGGCAGTGGATGCTGTCGACCGACCAGCTGCCTTCCATCTGGCCAGCCTGTCACATTAAAATTAGGGATGGCTATGCGCTGCTAGCCATGCGCGGAGCTTTAAACGAAATTTCTGAAACAAACAAACAATACAGAAGCTATCGCGTTTTGATTCTTTCGAATATTTTAATCAAATTATATTTGACCTTTCGTAAACGGTAGCACAAAGTACTTTAACCATGACTGTACAAATACATTCCGAAGTTCACTTGATAATTATTTTAATAAATAAATTTAGTACTCGGAACTTCAAACTTTAAGGTCAAGGGAGATCCAGTTCAATGTGCACTTTAATTATCAACGTGTGGTATTGGGTTATAGAGTACTGGAGGATTTCACTTCTCACCAGTAATCCTGAACATAAGTTAACTAAAGAGAAATAAGCCGGACCTGTAGTATAGTGAAAAGTATCAAACATACTATTCGTGTGAAAGTGCTTTGTTTGCACTGCGAGGAAAACCTACACACTGGATAGGTGAAGTAAATAAACAGTATCATTGACCACTTTTCAGTTCTTCACGTTATACAACCACACAGTTCCATAAGTAATAAACAGTTTTCTAAATACACGTATACGTTATACCTACCACAAATTATTACACTATTCAGAAGAGAAGAAAGTCTTTGATAGATTGTTTAGGTACAGTATTCTTGATGAATACACTGGAAGGAGGAACGTGCAAAGAACAACGTTTCGAAAGTCTTTAGTAAACTCAATTATATCCTGAGTCTTAAACCTGCCACTATAAATTATTCTATATCTCTATATTTGTGACTTGTTCTTCTGTTCCTGACTCAAAATGCTCCTCAGTAGCTTGGTTTTGGTCCTGAAGGCTTATAACACTAAAAACCGGACTGCGATACTCGAGGTCGCCACAGCACCAATAGCCCATTGCGTAACTCTGTGCTTACCAAGAAAAAAAACCTTTACTTTGAAACATAGCAATTACGTTGTGGTTAAAGCCTCATATATTACTGGGATGTCGCTTCGTTTGTTTATATTTTAAACAACAAAATTTCTTTGAATATTATCAAACGAAAAGATTACACTTCAGGTTTTCAGTGTCCTTCTTCGCTATAAAGAAAACTATCTAGAAAGATGTAACAAAAAGATTCCTATTTTACATTACCGATAGACTAAACTTTCTGATCATACACTGTTTCTATTTTGTACTGCTTATTTTACTTATTTGTATATCTTTATATTTTTGTTATTTGATTCATACTACTAATACAATTTGACTTAACCACGTAGTCTTTCACAAATAGAGTAAATTAATTTTGAAATGAAATGAAAGATAGAATGAGAATAAAAAACACATGCTTTCAAATCCATTACAAATTAATTGGCTCCACCAAGCCCTCGGTGATATCTGTTCGAGAAAGGTTTTTATTATATCTGGCACGAGCCAACTATTACTTAACGTAGATCGTCCCTAGATAGATGCTTGTTCTCTTCATGTCTTTGTCTCAAGCCCCGCCCACGTTTTTCAGCCTTGAGAAGAGTGATGTATTTACTGGCTCCCTATTGCGAAAACAGAGATCTAGATTTTATCATGTCTGCGGGTGACGTTGGGGAAGAATTTCCAGCTTCTAGTAAGACCCCCAATCTTTTCCAGTCTCTCTTCGTTAGATTTTTCCTTCATTTTAAATAATTATATATCGAGAAGCTCGGAAAGGGGTAGGGATGTTGAGTTCAAATATGTTAGTCTGGAGAGGACAAGTCTTTAGTTGGAAAAAAATACTTAATGAACGTTTTGAGTACTTTGGTACTTTATCATTTTTTTTTCTTAATGAAAAGTGAATAACACTCTTAATTTTCATTTGTCACCGAAGAACTATTGAATTATTGAAACTTAGGCTAACTCAGCGAATAATTCAATATTAGGCACGGCCTTTCTTTTTGATTTTGCCTTTCAAAATATCACAATTTAGGAAAACACTACCCAGTACACACAAAAGTATTTGTTCCAATATCTTTGCTACGAGTATAAAAGGCCCGGCATGACCGGGTGGGTTAAGGCACCCGACACGTTATCCGAGAGTCGCGGATTCGAATCCCCGTCGCACCAAACATGCTCGCCCTTTCAGCCGTGGGGGGCGTTATAATGTGATGGTTAATCCCACTATTCGTTGGTAAAAGAGCAGCTCAAGAGTCGAAGGTGGGTGGTGATGACTAGCTGTCTTCCCTCTAGTCTTACACTGCTAAATTAGGAATGGCTAACGCAGATAGCCCACGAGTAGCTTTGAGCAAAATTCAAACTGAACCAAAGGAGTATAAGATTGACATTGTTGTTTTAAATTTACAATGAGTAAAAGTGTTTGTACGTATATCATATATAATATGCATGAAATTGTTTGTACGTATGTCATATATAATATGTATAAAAGTGTTTGTACACATATCACATAAAATATATATAAAAGTGTTTGTACGTATATCACATATAATATATATAAATCCTTGTGAGTGTATTATATTTAGTACAGATAGAAGTTTTTGTTTGTATCCAAAATGTGGTAAATAGTTAGCACTGTTTATCTATGAGATATATAATAAAGCACTGGTTTTAATATAAACGTTGTATATGTATGTTTGCGTGTCATCCTTTGTACATAAAATGTATTTTAGAAAAACGTGATTTTAGATATATTTTCCTTTTATGTAAAATGTAATACACATAAATTATCCTTCGTTTAATACATGTACTTTACGAGTGGCTTTTGTTCAAAAATATTCTATTTATCTGTGTAAAACGTAATAACAGAACTAATGCACACGCGGAGAAAAGTTTTTCCCACTGAATATGTACGATTTATCTTTGGTCAGCAGTTTTCTAATGACTGAGTCATTTTCTAGTTCTGTTTGTTTCGAACACGCTCATCCACATGGTTTAAAGCAATGAAAGATAGCTTTCACCCTTCCTATTGTTTCGAGTGTTGTCCTTGTCTGTCTGTATCATCTTCGGTGATTCCACTTTCCCTCTGTTTCATATGGAGCTATAATGCACGTAGATAGGGGAGGGAAGGGAGAGTGAATTGAAGCATGATTGTGAAGAGCATATTATTAAAGTTTTAACTGAAAAGCAACTTGAAAGGGTATATCGCCTGAAGTATTCTCCTGGTAAAATCAGTCAATTAAGAATTCTTGTAAGAAAAATAAAATAAATCTGCCTAATTGTTGGCTGATGGTCTTTCGGGCAGAGTGTAGTGAACAATGCTAATTAGCATCTACTGTATTTTAGTAGGCAGTCAACAAGTGTATAGCCTAACCGTAATTTATCTGAAGCTACTAACATGAATACGAGTGTAAGATGCGTCATTCGAAGCTCTAATTGTAAAACTTTGTACAAATATTTTATCGTTGCTCACAATGCTAACAGCAGGACTCGGTTTAAAGTGTGTGTTGAATGTTTTATTGATTAATTTTAGTAATCACAAAATGCTTGCATACGAACTTTACTGAAACTTAAAAAATATTTCCCTTAAATTCGTTACTTTGTAGAGGCTCCAGCAATGCTATCCTGTTTATAGAACTAGAAGATATTCGATTATCCATTGTTTTTCCTGTTTTACCTCCAAACCTTGGAAACCTTTTTTTATAAAAAAATGTATGATAAGAGGACTGGTCTTTTCCCAGAAGTCAAACTTTAAAGATATTTTAATATGTAGAATTGCTACAAAATGTTTAAAGTAATAATAATAATTAAACATTAAAACCACAGAAGACCAAGATCTGAACCTATACCTCGGATTATAAACCATTCAAAGTTCAGAGTGGTTCAGTTGTACCTTAAGTTATATGAATCTAATATGAGAAATAAAAAGTAGTGGATTACCAAAAATAACATTGATAATGCGTGTACTTTAAGAACGTTCACTGGACTTAATTCTACGTTGCATATTCAAAACTTTTCAAAGAAATTGACGAAATGTTTTACCGCATTATATATGTTATTTTCAGTAAATTATTATTGCTTGTTATTAAGCACAAAATTGCAAAAAGGCCTGTCTGTGCTCTGCTCACTACAGGCATCAAACCTGGTTTCTAGTGGTATAAGTCCGCAGACATGCCACTGTACCACGGAAGGGTGTCAGTATATTAAACCACTAGTAGTAAACATTAATGTTGGTTGCGGGAAGTTGTTGTTATGCACTAGTGAAAAAAAGTATGCTCATAACCCTAGACCTTGGTATGAAACACATGGTATGTAATATATTCCCCACTATTATTATTACCTATATAATGAACTGCTTATAATCCTAGACTTTAGTATGAAAATGCATCCTCACTGTTATTATTTACTTTACAGCAAATGACTCTTTCATGCCATATTACAGTAAATATGTTACATAACATGAACATTTATTCTAGTGTCCGAATTTCTGTGGTCATCTAGCTCATGTGACAGTACAGGAAATATAATCTTTACATTACATATTTAGTAAATCCTAAACGTTTTAATGAAAAAGACTACATAACACATTGTTCAGGTTACTATTAAGAACATCACTTAGCTTTGTCATAAGAAATTTACATTCCTTACCGTAACTAATCACCACACTGTCCGACTTCGTCATTAATTAGTACAGTCAATATCTTATTTACTGTCACTAACTACCACAATGTCTAACTTCGTTATCAGTTAATATGGTCAGTATTATCTGATTCGTATAAACAGTCAAATAAGTATTTGTAGTACTCTGAGGAAAAGATACCCCATTCCTTCAATCGATATATTCTCCCTTTGTATTTCGATATCCAGCTAATGCAAGAAAGTATTTTCAAATACGTGGAGATTCGGTTTATCGTTGTAATTTACTTGCTTTTGTTCAAAAATTAAGCTTTAGAAGACGAAATACTCTCCACCTTAACTCGACCCGCGAGACTATCACATTTCTTAGCCAACCTTATTTCCACGTAAAAAGAACAGTCTTGTCTTCATTTACACCACACAGTTGTTTACCCTATTTGTTGCCATGAGAATTTATGCAACACACAGAAATGTTTTTATGTTCTACATCTATTCTTATGCGCATTTAGAGATTCTCGCTGTCTCTGGGGTTATACATTTAACAAACATATTACCTATTATTTATGGAATTCATAACTTACAAACTGGGTTGTTGCGTTTATAGGTGGATGATTTATATTATCCATAGTGCTCGACCGTGCCATGTTTCAGTGACGAAACAGACGTTAGTGTCGCTAATCGCAATACGTGTTATTAGATCATATCATTATTCACTGCAGTGCTCAACTATGTTATGTATCAGTGTGTGAAATTTGTTATTCACTTCTGCTACATTATACGTGTTAGACCATTGTTACATATCAATGTAGTACAAACATCCTACATTGTCATTTTTTGATCAAGTGTTCGTCACACACTATGGCATTATTGGAGAAAAAATCTCTCCTTTACTGTAGTTCTCGACTTTCTGTATAACAGTATGTGAAATGTATTACTATCGGTCGCTCTTCAGAATAATACTTGGGCTAGTCGTGTATTAGTACGGTATAGATACGTTTTAACTGTCACCAGTCATTGTGGATCGTTTCGTAATGTGATATATATGGTTTTAATGATTAATTAATTGATTTTCAGTTAAAACAGTCGTGGCATTAAACTTTAATAAAAGAGTTAACTATAATGTAGCTTTATTGCTTGAAGAATCACCTAGTTCTACGCTTCTGGCAACTGTATGGAAGACAATATGTTGGTGAATTTCGCCTCAAGTGATTATAAGTACGAATCTTGATTAGCACGGTCCTAAAAAGGTGTAACACCACAAAATTTTTCTAGATGTCTACAACGGGTGTAGGTGCTCCTGGAAAGCAACCATGAACAATTTTCATATGTATATAACAAATGTACGTGCTTCCAAAAACAACTATGAACGTTTTTCTCCTTTATATGTAAAAACGGCTGAACCTGACGATGACCGAGGAAGGTCGAAACGTTGTTCGCTCCCCTACGTAAAATATTTTCTCAACCCAAACGAGCCGTTTTTACATATATAATTTTCTCTGCAACTGGGTTTTCTCGATATCACTGTTTTTATCTTTTGCTTATTTTTGTTTCCGCAAATTTCTACTTCTTTTGGGACAAGTTTAAATTTCATTTTTCTATTCATTTAATCAAAAAAAAGAATTATCTTAGGTTAGAATGGATTGCGTCCTTTGAACTTGGAAAGAAGTGTCGTGGTGTCACTTGTACGATTTCAAACTGTCTACAGTCTACAGTCAATACTACTTTTTGGCTTAAAGCATAAATGTTGTATGTAGGTATTCATATCTGACTTTGATCAGCAGTTCTGATTTACGGATACCTATGCCCAGTGTGTGGCCTACTCATTTAACCCAGGTTTGCGCAAGATGTCGTTCAGGTCGAAAATAACAGACTCTGTTGGATCCTTACGATTTCCTAGCTAGTTCCTTCATTTTATCATTAAAGAAAAATTCAAATATAAAGAGATTTTACAAAACAACTTGCAAAAATTTACACACAATCTGGTATTGGCATTTTTACACATTTACTCTCGTACTGTTTTATCGCAACAGCTCCAATATAATCCGTTTCTCGAAGACGACCTAAGAAGGTCAAAACGTTGTTCTCTACTTTATTTTAATATAATTGTTAATACCCACACCAGCCGTCATACATTTTTACTTCAAGTGGGTTTCTTGTCATCACGAACTCTTTTCTCAGTTTTAATCCATGGCTGTCAACGAGCCCGTCGACAATTTGCCTCGAAGAAGATTGTATTGAATGACAGATTTATTGATATAATTATATATTTGCTCAATTTCATGTCTTGTGTAGGAGAAAGTTCGCAAACTACTGCACCAATTTCACGCTCCTTAATATCACAGCGGCAGGTCTGCGGACTTAGAACGCTAGAAACCGGGTTTCGATACCATTGGTGAGTACAGCACAAATATCCCATGTGCAGCTTTCTGCATAAATACAAACGAATAAATCAATTTCGCTTTTCATCTTTGAACGCACGACACTTAAGTAAATAAAAGTCAGTGAAAAAAATATATTTTTCCACCTAACTTCAAGTCATTCGTCCAAAGTATAATAATTCGGCAAAGAAAAACAATTAGAAGGTACCAAATTAGGCCTACCATAAACTCTTGAACATGTGGTTTTAATTTTCCCAGATGATAATATTATATAAGAAAACAAAACAAGAAGACGAGAAATACGAAGTTTTGAGACAGTATTTGTGGATTAGTAGACAACAAAACATGGCCACCTACAATATTCAAAGTACAAACACATTCAAAGTAAATGACGTATTTGCTCTGCCCACCGCAGATATCGAAACCTGATATTTAGCGTGAGGAACCAGAAATTTACCACTTAACCACCAAGGACCATCAGGATGTCATTCATTTTTACTGTTTGTTTTTTGTTAAGCGCTACAGAATGGGATATCTGTATTTTGTTTACCATAAGTATCGAAATTAAAATTTGGCGTTGTAAGTCCTTAGTTTTTCTGCTGAGCCATGGAGGTGGGACAAAAAAAATCGACTATGAATATTGTAATCTTATTTATTCAAAGAAAACTTCATCCTTGGAGATTATACACTCTGCACATAACACATACTGGTCCAGTAATCTAAAATGTTTATTACTATATGACTACTTAGCTTTCAATTTTTTCCTATGTATCACCAGTTTCACAGGTTCATTACTCTTTTATGATAAAAACCACTGAAAAATATCTAAGCATGCCTGCTTATAACTAGCAAATTACTGAACAGTTTACCACCAAACCTGAAGTGTACTTTTAAGGCCTCCCGGGAATTGTCACAGAAAGGTCGTTATTCGGATGCGCTCTTTCCTCCCCTGTGTCTTTCTGTCAGCTAATAAACTGTAGGTGTATACATAGTTATTGTACAAATTAGCACAAAGAAAAATCACGGAATTTTCTACCGCACGTAATGTTATAACACAAAGAAAGTATCAGGGAATTTTGTACCACATATAGTGTAATAACACAGAAATTATCAGGGAATTTTGTACCACAGGTAACGTTATAACACAAAGAAAATATCAGGGAATTTTGTATCACAGGTAACGTTATAACACAAGGAAAATAATAGAGAATTTTGTACCTTAAGTAGTTTTGTAAAATCTTATATTCTGGTGTCTTCGCGATAATTCTGAGCCACGTTGCTGAGACAAGAAATGGAAAGTCAGCTTGTCTCAGTTTCAGTTTCATTATAAAAGGGATTACATATATATACACAAACACACACACACAAAGGGAGAGTATAAAAACGTCAACTCTCAGACAGTCAACGGTCACATCACTTTTGTACATTTTATGGGAGAGAGAATATAAACAGAAAGTCAGAAGTAGATTCAGATACAAAATAATAACAAACTAAACGGACATTTCGTAACAGCATATGATCAAAAACTGGCTGCATAAAGGTTAGAGTTATACAAATTTTATGTCTGTTCAAGCATAGATTATGAACTTATCTGGTTCCACCACGACACAGCTATTTCCATCACTTTCACCTGCCACCCGCTTAGCAGTTAAGATAGTCGTTTTTCTTCTGTTTTTCCAAATATAAACTTTCAGCTCATTGCTCCGTCATCTCTTGACCGATTCTAAAGTCTAATTCCAGTTTTGGACCCTTTTGATTGATGTATTTGATCATGCTCAAGATCTTATCGATTAATTTACTATATTCCTGCCTAAAATAATTTCAATTTGAGAGTAGGTTGGTAGGGATTCTGATGAGTAATAAAATTGAATCGGGTACACGAGTGCATCACGCTTGGTATTGGTGGCGCACAAAAATATGGTTAATACAAAAGAAAAAAAAACCCATTAAATATCACATTTCAGAGGCACGGTGTGTAATGTAGATGGCATGACCCATATGGTTCTGTTTGTGTAGGTATACGATGTACCTTGGTTGTACGCTAAACACATATAGAAGTTTTTTTAAGGATGTATGAATTTCTTGAATATTCCAAAGCGTTGTAGTGTATCGCTGGAGGACAGCATGTTCCAAATACAAGTATGGCCTGTTTGTGTAACACGTTCCAAGGGCATATTCTATGATGCAGAAAGATAACCTTTTGTTGAACTCTACAAAAGCACGTTTACATCACCGGAAGATGGAGTCTGATGAAGATGTATTGTCTATTGTTTGAAGGTGGTAGCTACAAAAACATAATAGTCTACTGTAAAATGGAGTTAAATGAAGATGTATTGTCAGTCTACAACTAGAAGATGGCGTATGGTAAAGATGCATTGTCTACTGATGGAAAGAGATCGTCAGTGAAATATGTATAAAACTAAAAGATGGAGTCGAATGAAGGAGTATTGTCAGTCTACTAATAGAGGATAGTGTATGATGAATATGTGTAGTTTAAAAATGCCATATTTTTAGTGGTAGACGATGGGGGCTGGAAAAAATGTGTTTACGTACTACTTGAAGGTCTAACAAAGATGTGTTACCTACTGTTAGAAGGTCAAACAAAGATATGTTACGTACTACTTGAAGGTTTAACAAAGATGTGTTACATACTGCTGGAAGATCAAACAAAGGTGTGCTACGTACTGTTAGAAGGTTAAAGATGTGTTACCTACTGTTAGAAGGTCAAAAAAGATGCGTTACGTACTACTTGAAGTTCAAACAAAGATGTGTTACGTACTACTTGATGGTGTAACAGAGATCCGTTACTTACTGCTGGAAGATCTACAAAGATGTGTTACGTACTGTTAGAAGATCAAACAAAAATGTTTTACGTACTGTTAGAAGGTGAAGCAAAGATGTGTTACCTACTGTTAGAAAGTCAAACAAAGATGTGTGACCTACTGTTACAAGGTTAAACAAAGATATGTTACGTACTACTTGAAGGTCTAACAAAGATGTGTTATATACTGTTAGAAGGTCAAACAAAGATGTGTTATTTACTGTTAGAAGGTCAAACAAAGATGTATTACGTATTGATAGAAGGTAAACAACTGTGTGTTACGTACTGTTAGAATATCTAACAAAGATGTGTTACGCACTGCTGGAAGGTTTAACAAAGACTACAGAAGGATGATAATTAATGAAGATACACTAATAGTAGTCGGAACTACGAAATATTGTTACTTATTTTCTTTTTAAACATAGTTGGTACTTTATAAAATTTACAGCGATTCGCTTTCTTGAGATCAATTTAACGAATCTGATAATTTTGAAGTTGCACTATTAATTATACAGACTTGTGATGATCGCATGTTCGAATCCCTGTCGACTGAACACGCTTGCTTTTCAGCCGTGAGAACAATATAAGTGACGGTCAATTTCACCTTCTTTTGGTAAAGAGTAGCCCAAGAATTTACGATGGGTGTTTTTGACGAACTTCCCTCCCTCTAACCTATCACTTCTAAACTAGTGACAGCTAGAACAAATAGCCCTCGTGTTACATTTGCGTGAAATGCAACAAAAAAAACTCACAAATAAACTTGCTGATAAATTATATCTAGCTTGTAAGACAGTATAAACTGTTACAGTTTGTTGATTTTAAATATTGATTTGCTTTTACAGTAAGCATTTCTGTTATATAAATAACCAAAAGGAATATAAGTGTTATTGAGAAAAAGTTAATGTACGGGCACACACAATATAGTTTCATCTACAACATTTGTTTCGTTTAGAACGTTTACCATTTGCGTGTACTAGCCAGCTGTTTGTTGTTCTACACGTTGTTTTTGCACATGAATGCCTAGACACATTCTCTACCACGCACTTGGCAATGTTGTTTGTACTAAATTCTCCATAACTATCTGTCTTTATGATTGAGGTCATATGTTTCTATGGAAACACTTCTAACTGAACTGTTACACATCACACAGGTTAAAGTATTTTATTTTCACCGAACTGGTATAATGGTTTAAACATTTTAACTTCTCACCGAACTATTATAACTTATACTGGTTAAAACATCATAATGGTTAAAATTACCTGCTACCATACGGAACCTTTTATATTAGGAATTATTTACGTTTAAGCCTTATTATACAGTTAGGTGGCAAAACTTCTACTGTCCACGATCACAATGAGAAATGTTTTCCAGTTACATGAGTAGCTTTTGTAAACTTTATCGGTATCCTCTAATATTTATGTTCTATGTTACAAAATATTTGTAAGCAGATGAGGATTTCGGTAAGGAAAGTTGTGAACTGCTACTGAAGGGAACCAATCAAAGAACGTCCTATGTTTTGCACCAATGAGACGCACATACTTGTGAACTGTACTTCCTCATCCAATAGCAACAGTTGATTTGGATGTGCGTAAGACTCTGTTCGACACCACGAATTACAACTGAAAGTGAGTCTTGGAAAAAAAGAAAATTACGCAGGCAATGTTCTCGTTGAGAGGCGCGTCCGTACCAGTTTATTTATACTAAAAAATAAAATTAAATTGCTTCGTTAAAAATAATAATTCGTAAACTTTATAGTGAATATTTTTGTTTACTGTGCGTATCTATCGATACAACATAAATTCGTAAACGTTCTTTGTAAGCAACTACAGTCATTAAAACCGAATTGTAAGCATTTGTTATTTTCTTAACATAATCAGCAAAGTGAAGTTACCAAACAGTTGGTGTGATTTGTTCACATCTCAAAATTTTAAGTTAATGAACAAACATATATATGATAGGTTCTAATGAACCTATTTGTCAGTCTAAGTAAAGTGGTTTGTATTACTTATTCATCTGAATTGTAACATTGTCATAAAAAATGTATTAGTATCAATCAAGAATTTTCTATTCAGCTTTATATGCATGGATTCCGGAACAATAAATATACTTTAGATCTAATGTACAGAAATTGAATACATTATAATTAAACGATTTTAGAGATGAGCTATATTATCACTGTCTATTCCATCAAATCCAGTCTTGTTCTGATGACAGGGTCATCTTAAAAACAGATCTTCAGCGTAGCTTCTTCCATGACAATAAACTCCATCATAAGACTGTCATGTCCAAAGTGCACCACTTCTCTATGTTTGCTGTCTGTAATCCATTATTCTATTCAAACAGTCTACTCGTATATAAATCCATATGCACTGCACCTGACGACCTCATATGAAACTGAATAAAAATAACTGTTCGAAATTTAGCTGTTTTGAAATATGCAAGTGTTAAACATGGGTATGACAGGAAGTCTTATTATATTGATACCATTCTATATCGACAATGTTTTCAAACTGAGACCATTAATTACGATACTACGCACTGTTTGTTGCCTGTGAAAGATGGAGAGTTTTTGCCTTGTCTTTTTTGTTTGTGGATTTTCACCTGTTACAAAACATCACACCTGGTATATCACGCCTGTATTACAACTTTGTTTTAGGTCTTTTTCGGGGTGGTCTACATTTCCCATGCTGATCCATATCCCTTGTCTATCACGGAAATTAAATACAAAAGATACAAGTTCGTACGTGAATTACAATAGCATGTCCTTACTTGAAACTGAATTTAACTTGTTTTTGCCGTTTTTACTTCAAAAGTTGCTCATTTTTGTTTTACTTGACAAATAAAAAATCAGTTTGGAAAATGTTATACAAATTCTAGGTTCTGATAATATCAATAATTATTGAATACATTAATTATTAATTGATATAATTTCTTATTATTCAAGCATTGCGATTAAAAGTTACTTTTCCATTCAATTCATTATTCACGCCTATAAATCTATCATCACATGACTGCAGATATGTTTATCTTATAGAAACAATTTACCAGAACATTTATCGAAGACAGCTCACCAGTACGGATTATCTTTAATCATACACGTGTCACTGTACTCATGATACTTAAATTTTCTTTAAATCTTGTTTTCATAAGAATGTGTGTTATTACGGACGTCATTGTAATAAAGTTTCAGACACAATATTCTAGGGGTTTGTTATTATCAATCAAATACAGTTAAATAGTTTTAATCTTTTATTTCTGTCGATACTTTGAATTATTTTATACTCTGACTAAAAGAAAGAGGGAAAAAGAAACATTATTTGTTTGTTTGTTTTTTGCACAAAGCTACATGATAGCAATCTGTGCAAGTTGTCCCTAATTTAGCAGTGTAAGGCTATAGGGATGGCAGCTAGTCATCACCACCCACCGCCAACTCTTGGGCTACTCTTTACCAACGAATAGTGGGATTGACCGTAAAAATTATAATGCCCCCACGTCTGAAAGGGCAAGCATGTTTGTGCGATGGGGATTCAAACCCTCGGCCCTTACACTTAGGAGTAGAACGCCTTAACCCCTTTGGCCATGCCGGGCCGGAGGAGGAAGAAACTACTCTCTCTATATAAAAACATATACTGTTTTAATTGAATGATTATTTTAAATACATATCACTGGGACCTGGCATGGCCTAGCGCGTTAAGGCGTGCGCTTCGTAATCTGAGGGTCGCGCCAAATATGCTCGCCCTCCCAGCCGTGGGGGCGTTATAATGTCACGGTTAATCCCACTTTTCGTTGGTAAAAGAGTAGCCCAAGAGTTAGCGGTGGGTGGTGATGACTAGCTGTCCTCCTTCTAGTCTTACACTGCTAAATTAGGGACGGTTAGCACAGATAGCCCTCGAGTAGCTTTGTGCGAAATTCCAAAACAAACATATCACTGGGCGGCCTCTTTTTTTTTAACTGTGAAATGGTGAAAGAAAATGATGTGTCTATCTCTTGGTAAAAACTGTGTTAGCGTATAATGTAGTATAAAAACCTCTATTTATCGCAAACATATTATGACATAGCCTAAAACAAAATTGGAATTTTTTCAGCCTAAAGAGCACCCTATATTACACATATAATAAACAACCTTAATCTTTAACTACTAACAAAAGAATTGCGGCTTTCAATGCCTCAAGAACTTTGAATGTTTAACCATTACTCTTATAACCCACCCACAGTTGGATGTTTGAAGCATGATAAGTGGCTTATAAAATCCTGATTTATCACGATATGAACTGGGTTATAACGTAAAGTAGTATTAAATCTTAAATATACCATGGTAAAAATAGTGTTGCTGTGTAACATAACATTTGTAAATCATTCCCGATATATCCTGGTGAAACATTCAATTCCTGGCTCTACAGTATGATAAGAATGGTATATCATCACATATGTAATAAAATCTTCCAATGATCACAGTAAAAACTTCACTATTACATAATGTCATGTGAAACCTTTTCTTTTATCCCGACATTTTTTTAGTTAAAACAATCCACATGTTAACATTTTGTAACTAGCTATTATAAAATAATCCATCACGTTAGCACCAATTGAATTGTTTTTTCTTATGGAGATGATCTTCGTACCTCGCAACCGAAAGTTGTTTTTTTTAATCTGCATTGCTTTATTCGTACGTTTAAATTGACGATTGGGTTTGGGTTTTTCTTAATTTTCGCTATACTTGCCTTACATCTAACGTAGGTCTGTTTTTGACATAAACCGATTTTACTATTTATTCAGTTAAATTATTTTTCTGCTTTGATATATTTTTAATTGTCTTTACTCAAATTATTGCTGTTCGAAAGAAGGGATTCTAACTTCATTTAATATGTGCATATTGTGTTACAAGACGAATTTTAAAACAGGAAATTATCAGTTTTATACTATTCAAGCCAACAACATTCTTCCCTCGATAATGGTTCAATATAAAAAATGGCGTAGTTAGGCATATTAAAGATATCATTCTTTTTACATGTTCAAGGGCTTATAACGCTAGAAGCAGAGCTTCAATATCCGTGGTGGACAGTGCATAGATAGCCCATTGTATAGTTTTGTGCTTTATGTCTAAAAGATAGACAAATTGTAATACATACACACACACACACACACATGTCGACCAAAAGATCTTTCAGTTATAATTAACTTGTCAGTCAATGTTCATTGCATTTTAAAATAAAATCTAGAAAAAGAATGCCGTGATCAAAATATGAATTGTTATGTCGCCTGTTTCTTTTGTTTAATGTAGATTATAGACAAAAAATATTTTATCAGAACGTGCGATTTCGGGTTTAAACTTCAACACATTTTTGGAGGAGGCCACCTTCCACCACCTCCATCAATAAGATGAGGAAGATATTCATCCCACATCCTCCTACTGTATATAAGGCAAATTTAAGAAATTCTTCATTAGATAGAAATAAATTACATATACATCATGATAAACAATACCTGTAGATGGCAGCACATACTAAGTAAATTTACAATTGCAAATCCTTTCAAATCACTTTTTAAAAATGAATAGTAATAGAAAAATATATAACTTTAGTTAAGTATTATTTGAGGAAAAATCCATCTTGTGATATAAATTATGTACTATGTTGAACAAGTCTGTTTTTAAGATTTATTAAAATCAAGTGAAATGAAGAATGTAAAATGTTTTATAGCCGTCTGCTCCAGACAAGGAATTTGAAGAAAACCTTATTCACCTGTGAATAAGAAAATATTGCGATATCAGACTTTTTATCCTTTTTTATTATTACCTTTTACTGGTTCCGTAGCTTCAAAGCTCTCTCTTTAAGAAATAGCTTTACTGAGAATCTATAACAAAAAATATACAAATACCGATTTTTCAACAAGACATAAATAATCTAAATTAAATAGATATAATATCCAAATGTACAAATATGTAATACAGTTCACGTATAAATAAAGCCCATTACAAATGATCAAACATTAATAAAATTAGCCATTATTCTTTTCTTTTTATATTAAAATTATACTTTAGTTATAATTTTCTTATTATTATATTATAAATGCAATTTGTTTATCCTATAATTTCGAACCTTTTTCTTTTCTGTAAGTCTCAATAACTGTTTTCATGGTTTCGCTATTCATACTCATTTTACACAAACGATTAATTCTGCCCTCTTACTACATCTAATATATATTTAAAGGGAGGCCGAAAATTTAAAATATTTTTCGAAAAATAATCTTATATTTTACATTACATATAAAGATAAAACATGAAAATATGGTCTCTTTAGGATTTTAAATTTTATCAAAATACATTCATTAAAATGTTTACTGGCATATAGTGGGCTTTTTTCAGAGTATCTAACCTGGAATTTATGTAAATTTATCCTTAATCTCAAATTATATCTTTGTACAGCATAATTCACCTCAATTTACACATTTTGAAAGCTATATTACATACTACTTCTCTAGAATTGCAATTAAGTGAGTTATTAAAAAAAATTGTGGTTGTTCTTCATTATTTTGGTAGATTTCATATACCCTAAATTACGTAAAGCATAGTTTTTCTATTAGAACTGAAGATATCTTCCTTTAAAAGAGTTGGGAATTTCTTCAATAATTTATAAAAATTAGGATCTAATTTTGATAAAATATTTTTTATCATTTTTGAATTAGTCTTTTAGTTTTTTATCTACTATTTGTTTTAATTGTATATTAACAAATGAAATATAAATATGTATATTTGGATAATGAATCACAAAAAGAGATATAATATTTTATCTACTATTTGTTTCAACTGTCTATTAACAAATAAAATATCAATATATATATTTGGACAATGAGTCACAGCAAAAGGTATATCTTATCGACTGTGTTTTTAATTGTATGTTAACAAATAAAAATTAGTATTATATTTGGATTATGAATCACAACAAGAGGTATAATATTACCTTTAAGTTCATTAATAACTATGTGTATTTTTTTTAAACGTTATTCTTATCGATTTAAAAACCTCTTGATATAAATTTCTCTGGATAGTGACACTGAGCTAAAAATGTATTTAGATAGTAGTAAGAGAGCAGAAATAATTGGTTGTGTAGTCTCGATAGGAATTGGAAAATCGTGAAAAAGTTACTAAGACTTACGGAAAAGAAAAAGTATTAAATTATAGGAAAAATAACCTGTATTTCTATTATAACAGTTAAACAGGTATAATTAGAATAAAATTTTAATGTAAAAAGAAAAGGAATGCTAATTTTATTTATTTTGAACATTTGTAAAGCACTTTACTTACACATGAACTATATTGTTTGTACATTTGAAACGTATCATATATGAATTTAATTTAGATTATTTATGTTCAATTGAAAAGAAATAATTCCATATTTCTTGTAATAGATTCAGAGTAAAACTATTTCCTGAATAGAAGAAAATAACAAAAGAAATGGGTAAAAAGTCTGATATTTTAGTATTTTCTTATATATACACACACTCATATGTTATATATATTGTAGACACAAATATACTACTTGTGCCATGAAATTTTTCTGAAAAATAATTTGAGAATCACAAGTCATGAATGGTTGATGATGGCTTGAACAAATGTGGCCGAAAAATATACGAAATATCTTTGCAATAATAACTAATTGCAGTTTAAAGTAAATGATATTCCTTTTATTGAGATACCACCAAGATATAAGTAAATCGACAAGACAATGTTAATTCGTGTTTAGCTCAATACTAAATATTCTACTTGAAATAGAAGCTTTATGCAAGATTTTGAATGGAAATATTCTGTAATCACGAAACAAAGCACATTGTTCCAAGTTAAACTGTGTGTCTGTTTTCTTACAACAAAGCCATATCGAGGTATCTGTTGAGTCCACCAAGGGGAATCGAACCAGTGATTTTAGCGTTGTAAATCTGTAGACTTACTGCTGTACCAGCGAGGGACTCCAAGAAAGAAGATGGTTGTATATTGTTACGTTTTTTTATGTATGTAGACTGAACGCAACAGAAAAACACAGATAACAGCTTATATAATTTATTACAATAAACTATTAAATATGTAACAGGTATAACAAATTATATAATAACAATGACAGATATTCAGTTTAAAATTAATTATAATACAAAATGGTACTGGTCTGTGTCCAATATAATGATCTAGAATGAAAGTCCAAAAGTCCAGATCAGAAATCCAAAATTCCAGTTTAGGGTGTGAATTTGGTCCCACGAAGAAATTCCGAAGTTTGAATGGAGAAGTCCAGAAACAATTCACAGTTCAATAAATTTGACAAAGTTCTTTTTACGATGTTTTTGACGAATGTCTCAAATTTGCCGTTTTCCAACTCTTCCGGTCTCCTCTAAACAGTCCTGTACGTGTTGACCTTCAGTATAACCAGTAATTCGAATGAATCGTAAAGATTGACGAAATAAAATCACAGCTTCTGTAGATCTAGCTCTAGTCACAAATCCAAGTTGAATAAACACACAGCAAACGTTGAAAATTTCTCAAACAAATGACTGACCCTCTGACTTCTTCCACGCGTCACCGTCGGCTTTTATACTAGTAGGCTTACTGTGTTCTCCAACAATCGCGTAACTTCCCCAGAGTTCCGGAGTACTCTGCGCATGTCTGATTTTGCACGAGACTCGTCGTCTAGACACCAGGCCCCCATACAAATTATTTATAAACATATGATTGATCTACCTAATTCTAGAGATTTCTAAATGTTATTTTAAATGAATAACAACATATTTTATTGGTTTGAACTTTGAAACCATAATATAAATATGGAAATATAAATAATAGATATGAAAATTCAAACACGACATGACATGGTTGTCGTTTACATAACAATATTTTTAAAACAAACAAAAACAATCATTGGGTATATGCACTGTATGTACACGAATTGCATCTACTTATGCAGAATATACAACATATTTTCACGCCCTATATAAATATGGTTTAATTGTGCATAAAATGTACACCCTACCACTATATGAAATCTTGTGTTATTTGTTCTTGCCCTGGATCACAACTATTGATAGTCTGGATGCATCGAAAGCAGTATAAATCAATGGCAAGTGGTGAATCGAATGATAGATTTGGCGTCATATATGTTTTTAGTATTATTTAGGAGGTTAACTATGAAGGTGCTATGAGGATTGTAAAAGTTGTCGTGTAGAGAAACTGTCAATCTGGAATTTTTCCCATAAATTCGAAACAATTCAATACAACACCAAATCTAATTCTTAACCATTAAGTGAGCAACTTTTTTCTTTCATCGATAGAGGAGATAAAGTTAACTGCAATTACATCACTGATCACTTGGCAATATAATAATTTTTGTATTTAATAAAAGTACAGTATTTTTTATGAAGTAGAGCAGTCACATAAATATAAACTACAGAGTGTCAAGTGATGACAATAACTTTCAATTAAATTCCGACTCAACTATTTAAGTCGATTATTCGTAGCGTTCAAAATCCATAGTAACCTTTATACTGCCCTCTATTGGGCTAGAGAGACACTAATTTGAAAGTATTCTTTCCCTCTGACAACGCATGTCGCATGACTTTCAACAGTTAGTCAATTGTTGTTTTGTTTTTCGGAATATCGCACAAAGCTGTCTGGCATGGAACAGTGCATTAAGGCGTGCGCTTCGTAGTCTGAGGGTCGCGGGTCTGAGTCGCGCCAAACATTCTCGCCCTCCAAGCCGTGGAGGCGTTACAATGTGACGGTCAATCCCACTTTTCGTTGGTAAAAGAGTAGCCTAAGAGTTGGCGGTGGGTGGTGATGACTAGCTGCCTTCCCTCTACTCTTACACTGCTAACTTAGGAACAGATAGCACGCAAGTAGTTTTGTGCGTTTGTTTTTTGTTTTTGAATTTCGCACAAAGCTACTCGCGGGCTATCTGTGCTAGCCGTCCATAATTTAGCAGTGTAAGAGTAGAGGGAAGGCAGCTAGTCATCACCACCCACCACCAACTCTTAGGCTACTCTTTTACCAACGAATAGTGGGAGTGAACAGCTTTATAACGCCCTCACGGCTGAAAGGGCGAGCATGTTTGGTGCGGCCGGGATTCGAACCCGCGACCTTCAGATTACGAGTCAAACTTCTTAACCCACCTGGCTATGCTGGGCCAACAGTCAGTCAATGTAAAGGCCCAAACGCTCTTAAGGTTTACTCTCAGTTTTGTCGTTAAGTTTTACTTTAGGGAGTATACAAGGCTAAAAAAATGGATACGCAGCTACCTTCGTTTGAATTTCTCATTTCTAACTTACTTTAACTGTATAATTTTAAAAACTGCCTTAATTTTAATTTATTAAAAAACTTATTTTTCATATTAGTTTATCATTGATTACTTTTCAGTATTAGTTACTAAAGGTTCTGCTTTTAAAAGGCACTGCGATATTGATCCTCATAACAACTCAAATAGTGAATCATAATAAAAAAGTTATTTTTCTGTTTTTTTTATTTATTAGTAAATTTCCGAGCAACGTAAAACTGAAGATTAAGTGAAACTAAATTGTATACGAAATTTTCCAAATTCAAAATAATGTTTTTTTCTCGTTGGACAAATGTTTGTAAGACGATGTTCTACAGGATATTTGAATATGTTTATATAAGAAAAGTATTCTCAAATAATTACTCGTTTAGAAAATATTGCCTATATTCTGAAATATAAAATTAATATGACAAACAAATTGTATTTTAAAATTAATTATAAACTAACTAAAAATAAAAAAACTAAAAATATCTGTGTATCTAATTACCATAAGGGCTCAAATAAGATTCACCATTTACTTATAAGAAAATCTACCCCAGTAAATCCACGGACTTATAACGTTAAAACTCAGAGTTAGATTCCCTGACCTTTCCAGATGTCTATTTTCTGTCAGTAAAATTTATCATTCAGTTTATTATTTAATTGTAATGCTACTTCTTCCCCTTTCTTTTCCACAATTCATCTCATTTTACTTTTGGCAATAAATTCCACATTCAACGAATAGCATTCATTCTACTTGTTTTTTAAAATAATTTAAATACTCAGAACTAGTTAAATATATGTATAAAGTCTTTACACTAAAGAAATAATAAATATATTACTATATAGTTTATTTCTTGTCAAAAGTACACTTAGGCCTATTCGTTTGCTTCAGAATTGCAACTGACAAGCCAAACTACCTCTATTCTTATCGGTGTAATTTACTTATATTGTCATTAAGTTACCACAATCGTATATTGTTTTTCCAGTAATCGTCTTGTTCTCGTATTTCAGAAATAATACATTCCTTTTTTCGAATTACACTCAGTCTGGTTAAATTACTTCAGAACTCGCTTTAACGAAATAAACTATACTCGTCTCTCTTTAAAACTGTTAATTTCATTTAACATATTAAGCGTTAGGCCTATCACTCCTACAGCAATTAACTTCACACCGAATTTTTCCTTAGCCATGAACTACTTTCTTCCGCTTTTGACTTTGTTTCTCTGCTGTTTCCTGCTCATCTCATACTACTGATTTGTTTATTACTAAATAATCGTCTGGTCGCTGTATTCTCGATATCACTGAATTACAAACACAACTTCCAATAATCGTCTGCTTTTAACTCTTTTATCAAAAATTAAACAATCATACAATATTCATTCATAAAATAAAATAAATAATACCTCCATTAAACAGTCTTTTATATCATGACACCATTGTGGAGGAGTTTTTATTTATTGATGTACATTTTCAATGTTTATTATTTGTGGTTATTATGCACAAGACAACTTGCACTACATGAATGGGAAATATCAGCGTCTTTCATTACACACATAATATAGTAATGAAACAGAGAATTCATCTAAAAATCGTAACATTCTCCTACGTTCTACTGTTTTATGAATACAGTCCCAACATAACCCGCTGAACAGAATTAATAATAAATTGTTCAGACAGAATGGACATTCGCTACACTTCCTAGTACTACACACAATATTGGTTATCGGTAAACTAATTCTTATAGAATGAGAACTCAGGAAACCTATGACGTATGATAGAAAATGATGCTTGAATAAATTTTACATCTTCATCGTTTTGGGGCCCAATGAATTGATACCCCTGATGTTAGTGAATAGGAGTTCAGGAAACACATTAGGTTAATAAACATAATGTTTTGATTTCTTAAGGTATATCTTTTTTCCTTTTGTCTTGTAAATTATATTATTTGAATTCAACAAAACATTAAATCAGGCTCGTAACTGAAATCATCAGCAGAAATGAGAATCACTGCAATAAATTAATTTCTTATAAAATTTAAATACAAGATTAGATAAGTGTTATATTTCAAATATTTTTCATCTATTTTCATCGTTTTACTCAAAAGTATAAATTATTTTGGGGTATGTAGGGTAAAGGTCACTCTCATAACACAGTATTATTATCTATTATTGATTAATTATGTTAAATTGTGAAACAATAACTTACGTATGTTGTATTACGTAACGTTAAATATACTTTTTATTGTCTTAAGTGTGTGATAGCTCCATTCTTCTGTAAATAGTTAATACCTTTGTTAATCAGCGACTGCTATTAATAAAAACTGTTTCTGTTTTCAAAGTGCTTAGTTTCCAACCAACAATAGAAAAATGGGTCCAGAGTCTGTGACTGAAATGCCCCATCTAGTGAACTGTCAAACCTAGTGTGAAACTGATGGGTATGTCGTAACCTGTGGGTCGCGGTATTGATTTCCCGCCACCAAATATGCTCGTAGTTTCAGCCGTAGGGGAGTTGTAATATGACAATCAACTGAACTGTTCGTTGTAAAAAAAACTAGTTCAAGAGCTGGCGGTTGGTTGTGATGACTAACTGCATTTCTTCTAGACTATCACTGCTAAATTAGAGACGATGAAAAACCACAGGTAGGAGTATTAAGGTGAACCAGATTAAACCACGGTTTCTACATTACAGTCAGATGGTATACTTAATATTTCCACCTTGTAGGTCAAAAACAAGTTGGAATAATAACAACTTATAAAAATTACTGCTGTTATTGGGTTATACAAGAAGAGAAATTTAACCAATTACATTTTAACATTCAAATGTTTTCAAGCTTGAACATTTAGTTCAATATTTGTTAACATTATTTCCCCTTCAAGTCACAGTTTGTAGACAAGTATTGCTCGCTATTGTTTTTAGCTTGAGATATGTAACTGAACTGTGTATAACAAAATTTATGTTTCTTCAAGTTACACCCAGCTTATTTCAGAGGTGAGTATTGTTCAAACATCAAATGTATACTTTTTCGCTTTAGTGCTCAGTACTTGTGAAGCCAAGTCTCAGTTATATATGTTGAGAATACCACATTCGCAGCTACACCCTCCTTCTCTACTGAAACTGGAGCATTACCAAGACAATCAGAGATACTTACGTACACGTTAGACTGTAGTCATGCTAGTTTGCAGATGTGTAACAATTAAGGAAAACATTATTCTCAAAATTGAAGTGAGAGTCCTCTTTCGGCTATGAAAGAAATTACGCATGATATTTGCCTTTGGAATCTTCCTTAGAAAACTTTGCACAGGAAAAACTAGCTGAAGACATTTCAACTCATATCATTGACTTAATTTCTGTCCTATTAGAGGCCTTCGACTGACAAGCAAGATTACTTTGCCTGAACACCCAGTCATCACGGATGATCATATTAGGTTATCGAAAAGGGAATACAATGATTTTATTGAACTTCTCAATAAAAAACATCTGGCTTATTGTGAACTAACAATAGATGGCCACTTGATTTAACTCCAACAAACTAGCTACTACTGCACCAAAAGTCTTCTAGCTATATCACTGGCCAAGGTAGTGATTATGATATTTTCTGTTGACACCAGCCATGAGGAGCTAACATTCTATTACTTGTGGTCCAGCCAACATCAGATCTACAAACAGTAAAAGCTAACTAATACGTATGACGCAGTTTGAGTAAAAACATTTGGTCTATGATAATAGTGTAAAACTAATGTCTGCGCACATCCTTCATTGGAATCATGAGATATTGAGAGTAATAAAGTTCTTCCTATGACTTAAATTCATGAAAGCCAACTAGGCTAAATATCATTAAGCAGAAACAGCAAGAGCAAACATCATTCCAAATCAAAGGTAAATAAAATAATATCCAGCAATAGTTTGGGAACAATGTCAATCAGCACCCTTTTAGACTTTCATCAAAAGATGGAAGATGAGTGGTGACAAGGGTGGTATCCAGCAAGAGTTTGGGAAGAATGCCCTTTAACAGAGTTTCACCAATAGGTGGGAGATAAATGATAAAACAGTATCAAAGAAAAAATGCCTAAAGAAACGGTTAGCAAAAACGGATAAAAAAATTAAGCAGAAAAGGGTGGGGTTATTAATATAATTCTACCGAATGACAATGATCTTCAGATGTTATGGGATATTTATTATCCTTATTGTAAAACTGATACAGATTATTTGCTATACAGCAATATGATGATGGTGGCTAGGAATAGGCCCATGTAATCTTGCATAAGCTTGCAAAAAAATAAGTGTGAAAACAAAAGTACAAATTTTTTACTTAATGTGTAAAAATGAAAAAGTGTGTACATCTACGTACACTGCTGGCCAAAATCTTAAGGCCAATGAACATAAAAAAACATGCATTTGGCATTGATAGGCTCAGCCACTTATTTGAGTAGAGCTTCGAAGGATTAAAATAAAAAAAGGGAAAATAAAAAATATAACACTTTTTAGCATTTAATAGTGAAAATGTGAACACTATAAAATTAGTCTAAATACTAGCTGGCCCAAAGTTTAAGACAATACCAAAAAGAAGTCTTAAACAAGGTAGGAAGTGCCCAACAAGAGGTCTCAGTGGTGAGTTGCACAGCCGTCATTGAGAATAATCGCAAACATTCCCTTTAGCATGGTCGATATAAGCGTTTACAAAAGGCTGGCTGGAATATTGTTCCAAGTGGTGAAAATGGCTTCACTGTTTGGAATTGACGTCCCTTCTCTCTCGTAAATGCCGTCTTATTGTTTTTGAGCTGCATTCTGCGTCCGTAAGGGCCTTAATCTGGTTCGACGATCGACTGGTGTCTTGCTGGACAACCCATCGAATCATTCTTCTCAACGCCGGAGAAATTTTCTTGAGCCGACCACTAAAAATTCTCTTTCCGTATCCGTCAAGGTATTTTAAGAAACTTGTAACAGTAGTTTTACTACGCTCAATTTTACCACCGATGGCATGTTGAGAGAGACCTTGTTTTTGCAGCTCGACAATTCTGCCACATTCAAACTCTGTCAATTTTTAATCTTTGCCATATTTTTACCCAGGAGATGTCAGTGGGAGATGTTGACAACGCTAATGCTTGATCACAAATGACTTAATTTCGTTATGTGTTTACCGATTAACGCTTCGTTTCGTAACGGTCTTAAACTTTTAACCAACTAGTATTTAGGCTAATTTCATAGTGTTCACATTTTTCCTATTAAATGCTAAAAAAGTTTTTTCCATTTTTCTCATTTTCATCTTTCAATACCCCCCCAGTGACTCAGCAGTATGTCTGCGGACTTACAAGACTAAAACCGGGTTTCGATACCCGTGGTGGACAGAGTACAGATAGCCCATTGTAAGCTTTGTGCTTAATTCAAAACATCAACAACATCCTTCGAAGCTCAACTCAAATAAGTGATTTAGTCTAATAACGCAAAATGCATATTTTTTCTTTGTGTTCATTGGCCTAACGATTTTGGCCAGTAGTGTATATTGCACCTGTGTAAACTTTTAAAGATGTAACAACAGTTTGTAAAATATTAGCATTGTTTTCACTTTGTTTTTCTCTGTAAGTTCAAAATATTACAATACAACTTAAAGTAGTTAAACAGAAGTGGAACTTATTCGTATAACTTGTGAAATAAATAAATAAAATATATAAAAGTTAAAAGAAAAAAAAATCCTAATTTCACTCTTCTGTCGATGAGGCATGCGAGATTCCCTAAATGAGCCTTGAATTGCTACATAGTCTTAGCAAGTTTAATTATGTTAAATTTTCCTTGTTATTCGTGTTATGGACTCCTTTCAAACTCCTCCATCTTGATATTTTTCATAAAATCAGTATTGTACTCAAGTAAAATATTGCCTAGAGATCGTTTACAGTTTGGTTTGTTTATTTTATTGTAAACTACAAAGCTACATAGTGGGCTGTCAACACTGTGCCCAACAAGGGTATAGATACTCGGTTTTAGCGCTATTAACCTTCAGTGACCATCTATTAATCATATACAGAGTTTTGGGTCTAGTTCGAAAACGTTACAACATTTGTAGAGTGATTCTATGAGAGTTATTCACCAGAGTTTCGTATGTGTTAGTAAACGATGTTGATTTACGGTAAAAAATATTATCTCTGTTTCTTTTACTTCGTATTACAAGCTTCCTGCATAACAGTTTTATTAGCTTTGATGTTGATGACAAATGTATCTTGGAATACCATTAGCTTACTAAATAAATTTAACCATTTCTTCTTTAGCTTATGAACAGACAGATAAAAATAGAATGTCAGCATAGAACAAGAAATTACAGATAATTAAATATGCAGATCCAATACAGACGATGTTTACTAACTGCACAGAAAATATAACTCTGGTATCTTCTGATGGACAGAAGCATGCATGCTTATGGTCTTGCAAATCTAAACTCCGGGTTTTGATTCCTCGCCGTGGACACAAAAGATAGTCAAACGTGACTCTTGTTTCAAAAACGAAACAAAAACTATGAGCACATATTAAGTTAAAATGAATACAATAATGTTTAATGAGCTTTCTGCAGTTACAGTCCCTGACAATTTTATTTAGATTTCAAACAATAATATACACGTGTGTATTATACACAAAAAAGTAATTAAAGAAACAAATGCTCTTATTATTAGTATCTTAATCTTGAAGGTCATAAGGTTGGTTATTATTACAGCCCCCTGCTAGTACAGCGGTATGTCTACGGATTTATAACACTAAAATGAGGGGTTCGATTACAATCGGTGGGCTCAGCAGATAACCTATGTGGCTTTGGTATAAGAAAAACACACACGTAGTTATTATAATATTACCTTTCCTATACTAAAATATCTCTATTTCTGAAATATTTTTTTTTCTGATTTCTTTATATCTTTTTTGGTATTGATCGAAAAAAATACTTTAGTCTACTTTGCTGACTGCTATCATATATTTTGTTTCAGACTTTCATCCAGAATCCAAATAGCCCACTTTTTCTGTTACATGATCTAACAAAAATCCGATATTGATCATGATGAAAACGTGTCTTATATGAAAAATATCTCAGTTATTGTTCAACAGTAATAGTCTTGTGACACTAAACTCTTAAATCACAAAGTGAAGAAGAAAAGGAAATAATATATGGACTAACCGAAAGGAAAGTCACTAAAGTCACACTGCCTCACTAAAGTCACACTACTTCACTAAAGTCATGCTGCATCACTAAAGTCACGCTGCTTCACTAAAGCCACACTGCTTCACTAAAGTCACACTACCTCATTTAAGTCACGCTGCCTCACTAAAGTCACACTATCTCATTTGTCACACTGCTTCACTAAAGTCACCTTACTTCACTAAAGTCACACTGCTTCACTAAAGTCACACTACCTCACTAAAGTCACACTGCTTCACTAAAGTCACCTTACTTCACTAAAGTCACACTGCAGTTCGTCTGAAATAGTACAAATGTTATTTAATTTTTTGTTCAGTTTAGAATTTATCACTGGATTTCCGAGATGTGAGTTTTTGTAACAGTGATATCGATATATAAATTTGTGTGTCCGATAAGACACAGGGAGTCCTGATTGATGAGAATGTAACTTCCGGTCGTCAAGGCCACTGTCAAAAATAATCCTTGGCTACCGTTATAAAGCCATGCAAGATAACCTCTTTGTAAGATAATGTATAGCCAGTCAGTGATAGAACTCGCGTAAACAGTTGAAATAAAGTCACAAATAGTGATAGAACTTGCAAAAATTTCGAAATAGCAAAGTTAAACGAATACAACTGCTATTCATGACATTAATGCATTGTTCTAAAGAATCATATGATAGCCTGACATTTTTATATTTTAACTAGGAAATAAAACAGCTACTACTATCAGCAAATGTCGATGACATTTTTGTTAAAACGAATTAATATCAGCTGTTATTTGGTGTCATATTATCAATTATGTTATTTATTTATAAAAAAAACATTTTAATATATTCAGAATATTTATAAAAAATCTAATTTAAAATGTTTCATTACAAGTGTTTCTTCAAACAGATTCGATTAAGATATTAATTCATTGAACCTATAAAATCACTAGCCCGTATTAATAAAAACACTTAAAAATATTAAAATGTACGTTAACCACCCGGCCACACCCCGCCCACAGATGTAGTGTTAATGTTTATGAAATTCCTCTGTAGTAAAATGGCTTACTATATAAAATTGTTAATAATTTTGGTTGTTTTGAATTTCGTGCAAAGCTACTCGAGGGCTATTTGCGCTATCCGTCCCTAATTTAGAAGAGTAAGACCAGAGGGAAGGCAGCTAGTCATCACCACTCACGGCCAACTCTTGGGCTCCTCTTTTATCAACGAATAGTGGGATTGACCGTAATTTTATAACGACCCACAGCTGATAGGGCTAGCATGTTTAGTGTGACGAGGATTTAAACCCGCGACCCTCAAATTACGAGTCAAGTGCTTCAACCACCTAGCCATGCCGGGCCAAACTGTTTATAAGATCATACACTGTTACTAGGATGAAGTCAAAAACCCTGAGGAAACTTTGTTGTCGATACTGCTATGAACTGCCAAACATGTATTAAATGTGAAAATGTCACATGATGCTTATCTCGGTTCGTATCGAGCTCAAAGATAAAATATTACAATTTAAATACTTTTAAAATTGTACATTAATTTGATTGTTCTAGATTCAGCTCTGAAAGTGTATTTAACAAACCAATAATCGATTAGATTGTTGTTGTTGTTTTGAATTAAGCACAAAGCTACACAATTGGCTATCTGTGCTCTGCCCACCACGGGTATCGAAACCCTGTTTTTAGCGTTGTAAGTCCGCAAACATACCGCTGAGCCACTGGAGGGCCAATCGATTAGAAACACGCATAATAGAATATGCCAGATTGTTGACCGACCAATCACGAAGAGAGAATGCGTCATCATGCTATCACTCAATGAAGTAACAATAAGTTACAATTCATTGTTGAAAGAGGAAGTGCCGAAGAAAGTTAAACTACCAAACAGTCTCTTGTAGTTACTTGTTTGAGTCACTGATAAAAAGAAATGAGCTTAGAAGCTAACATAACACTCAGGCGATAGATAACAACACCGTTTAACACTAGTATTTAGTCTATAAAGGGTTTCAACACAAAAAATAGCAACAATGGTTTGAAATTATCTCTAAAATCACCAAAAATGTCAGTCAAACAAAGTTTACTATACGTAAAAATTTTCAAACTCCCGTCATTTATTTGTTTTGCCTTCTTTCGGATGTTCGAGTTAAGATACACAAGGATGGTTTGCGCAAAGTGTCTTTAATGTTGGACAGATAAATGAATAAGCATTTAAACAGCAACCATTATCAACGTTTTGGGTCCGGCATGGCCAGGTGGGTTGAGGCGTTAGACTCGTAATCCGAGGGTCGCAGGTTCGAATCCCCGTCACACTAAACATGCTCGCCCTCTCAGCTGTGCTAGCATTATAATGTTACGGTCAATCTCACTATTCGTTGGTAAAAGAGTAGTTCAAGAATTGGCGGTGGGTGATGATGACTAGCTCCTTCCCTCTAGTCTTATACCGCTAAATTAGGGACAGACAGCCCTCGAGTAGCTTTGCGCGAAATTAAGAAAAAAACGTTTTGTTTATTTCTCTCAACTGGTAGAATCGTTTTTATAACGCACTACAACCTGAAAATATTAAGCACGCTTTTATTAACTTTTTTTTAAATATTTTGTATAAATGGGAAGTGAACAAAGGACTCTCATATCTTTAGCCCAGATCGCTGACCATAATGTAATGTTAATGATTATGGCGTCCTCTGTGAGAAACAGAACATTATTGATGCCTATAAAATTGCACGCTAATTTTTTGCAACTTAAATTTCTCTTTGCTTCCAGTTGTTCACTTTAGGATTCAATAATACTTGTTTTCTAATCTTAAGGAACACTTATTTGTAATGATTTAAGAAATAACATAGTTTGTTATTTTCGTTAATTAAAATACTTGTTTGGGTATATATACTCTATTTTTTTCTTTAATTTGCCCGTGTACGGCTATAAAATAACCTAGCCTTATATTGTGCATCTTTATTGTACTTATATTATTTATTATTATGTACTCTGGGTAAGGCCACACATCTATATCTTTGTAATTATACAACTTTATTTACTATGTTTATTTAATTAATACAACTTTTTTTATATTCAGTGAAATGTTTACAAATCCTAACCGAAAGCAAAATCAATTTCTTTTTTCAGTGATTTTAACCATTAGACAAAATGAGCCAAAGAATTCCCAAAATAACTCACTTTATTCCACAGTTTAATTTTAAAAATTCGATAATTACAAAAACAATACGGTTTAATTTGTTTAATTTCTATCCTAATGGATTTGTAAGATCATACGCAGGTTCTATTGTTCCTCTTACAATAGAACTTGACTAAAGACATTTTAATTTAGAGAGTCATTTGGCTATTATATGTTCCTTTGCCACAGAAAATGTGTGTGTGAGAGTTTTTCTTACAGCAAAGTCCCAACGGGCTATCTACTGAGTCCACCGAGGGGAATCGAACCCCTAATTTTAGCATTGTAAACTAATAGACTTGACGCTGTTCCAGCGGGGAACCGAGAAGGTAGTGGCTCAGAATCAACTCAATCATCACTCTAGGCCCGGCATGGCCTAGCGTGTAAAGGCGTCAGACTCGTAATCTGAGGGTCGGGGGTTCGCACTACGGTCGCGCCAAACATGCTCGACCTTTCAGCCATGGGGGCATTATAATGTAACGGTCAATCCCACTATTCGTTGGTAAAAGAGTAGCCCAAGAGTTAGCGGGGGATGGTGATGACTAGCTGCCTTTCCTCTAGTCTTACACTGCTAAATTAGGGACGGCTAGCACAGACAGCCCCCGAGTAGCTTTGTGCGAAATTCCAAAACAAACAAACAATCAATCATCACTCAGTCATTTTCTTTCTAATACGTTCTCCGCTAGTACAGTGGCAAGTCTACGGATTTACAACAATAAAATCAGAGGTTCGATTCCCCTCAGTGGACTCAGCAGATAGCCCGATGTGGCTTTGCTATAAGAAAATACAATCTTTCCGACAGCCAAAAAGAAAAATGTGGGAAAACTTAAATTAAAAATAGAAGTATAAGGAACCTCATATGAATAAATATGCATATACTGAATATATAAATAATGCTTTACACTGATATATTACAACCGTAACTGATCAGCATAAAATAGAAACTCCGTGCCTTTAGGTTAGTTATTTCTTAAATAACAAAACTAAAGCCACTACATGAGTTGTACTTTTATTAAAATAATAAATAAATAAATATATCTTATCAACCTACTTCAATGAAATTGTTTTGTTTTCAAAAAGGAACGACAAGTAACAAAAACAATTATCCAAATATTTCTAAGAATAACTTTTCTCTGCGATGAAATATTGGCCATCAGTTGCAAGAATTCAAGCTTAACTAGAAATATTCAAACTAAATAGTTGTATACAATATTACAGTGACTAATAACCATAATGAACTCAGTGCTTACTGGCTACTGATGTAGGTTGTTTTTTAAGGTTTTGTACATTCATCCTTACTTCCATTCATTCCTACTCTCTTCCTGTATTTTCTGCCACTGCCATCCCTACATCATACTTAATTTAAGCAAAACTGTTTTTATTACTTGTTTCCCCTTCTGTGAAACAGTTTCTTTCAATTAGATTGATAAGTAAACATTTATCTTACTTTTATAATTCAATGGTAATTATTAGTTAATACCATACCAGTTTTGTTACTTTATCTAATTTCTAATTATACTGGAAGCCAGTGAACCTGGAGTGATTCCCCCAGGATGGTACAAGTATTCTGAAAAGCTAGACCAACGTTAAGGGGAGATTTAGAACCCATATCACCCAACTTAACCACACTCACAGTACGTGCATACAATCGACTCCACTACATACTAGAGTCGTGTCGATTAATATGGAGAACGTCATACAGACGATCCCAAGCCAGAAAGCATGTACCACATATATACAAAAAGCTGCTAGGCTTAGCCTCACTGAAAATTTCAAGAAAAGTAAAATGCTATATACTGTATTCTTTGAATAATTAAGAAAGTGGCGCTTTAAAACTCAGACATCAATAATTTTGTTTGATTATGGATTTCGCGCAATTCTACACGAGGACTATATGCGCTAGCCGTCCCCAATTTAGCAGTGTAAGACTAAAGGAAAGACAGGTAGTTATCACCACTCACCGACAACTCTTGGGCTACTCTTTTACCAACGAACAGCGGGATTGAGCATAACATTATAATGCCCCTACGGCTTAAAAGAGCGAGCATATTTGGTGTGGTGGGGATTCGAACCCACGACCCTCGGATTACGAGTCGAGTGCCTTATTTACATAGGTCTATCAGTTGCATGAATACGTGGTCTCCTTGATACTTTGAATATTAATTTACATTATAATTGGCGTTATATACAAACAGCTTATGCTGTTACCTAACGATACATTTGTTTTCTGTCTATCCTCGAATCTCAGTTATTACTGTTATATGACAATTCCTGCATGTCTATCATACCCGGAATAAGTAACAGTATAAGAAAACTATTGCTACTGTACAGACCCTTTTACAATTTTTTCCTTGTAATAATATACATGACACGTGCTTTTATATTTTTAATATTAAAATTTTGCTCGGCTAGGAAATACAAACCATTTTGACATTGTAATTATCATTGCGAAATTGAAAAAAGGAGTATGTTCAGTCTTTCAAAGTTACCATACGTTTTAGAAAAAAAAAACAAACCTAAAATATATTATGAAACTTTATTCTTATAAGAGACACCAGTCTTTTATCATTATAAACAATTCCCGAGTTTGAAACGATGAATGTGACTTTCGGACTTAAAAGCTTTGTGTGTATTTAGATCTCCTATTTTCTTTTACGACATCTAAAAAGAAATTTCTGAACTATATATGCGTTGTAACAGGCATGTTTCTGCGCCCCCTAATGGCGAATCGTTTGTCATAATACTACGTTGTAATAATATCAGAGAATGTACGTCCTGTCTACAGCAGCAGACGAACGCGATACCAGACAGTGTTAAGACGACCGCAAGTGAACTGAAAATTCCTGAGTGCGAGATTATGTTCACTTCAATTTTGGTAGTAATGTTGGCCGGCAGGGTGTGGACTAGTTTTAATGAGAAGAATATGATCAAACACAATGACGCACAGAGAAGCATGGATCAAATTAAACTAGACGCACTGCTTAAGTTTGCAGTGAGAGAAATAGAAAAGTTAAAGCTTAACCACCACAAGCTAGATGAATGCCACGGTATAGAAGTAGCAAGTATTTTAAGAGGAAGAAAAAAAGTGAGTTCTTCAAAAAAATATTTGTTTCGTTTTTCTATTTATTAAGTGACTAGTTTTCCTAATTCAACCAATAGTAATGTTGCAATAATATTAGCGGATGACCATTTTGATCCCTTAATTATGTCAGATGAATTCAAACAAACGCTTACTACTTAAACTGATGTTTTGTATATATCAAATTTGTGTTTTGGTTTTTCTTTAAGTACCCCTTTGTAGATTATAACCACTTAACTTACGAACATGTTTTTTGACATCAAACAAACCCAACCGATTATTTAACGATGATTGCTGTTTTATTGCTTGGAATATCAGTTACTACGAAGAACAACTACAGCATCACCAGGGAAGACAGAAAAAGGGGATACATTTATAGACATGATATGTGTTGTTTCCTAGGACAACTCACATAAGCTTAAAGGAACCCCAACACGTTGTTTACCTGATGAGGTAAAATAAGAAAAAAACATCATCCTTTATAGTTTAACATGCAATCTGCGAGTCACGGGTTTGAATCCCATCACCGAACATGCGCATCCTTTCAGCTGTGGAGGATTTGTCATTGATAAAAAGAGACCCAAGAGTTGGCGATGAGTGGTGTTGACTAGCTGACTTCCCTTGATCTAGTTTATATTACTTCTAAATTACAAATTAGGGACAACTAGCGCAGACGGCCATCGTGTAGCTATGCCCGAAATACAACAAACAATCAGATATTTTGTTTACAATTCAACAACATTCATATATAAAAATAACAATATTTGTGTTAAATACGTTAAAATATAAAATATATCCATGCCATTTTCGCGGGGAAGTAACAGTGTACATTTAGTTTTGGACACCCAAATCCCTCAAGTGACAACCATTGTGAGTATAAGTTATTCATTAATTATACTGAACCTTCCAATGAGTTATTTAATATTAATATTAAACTTTAACGTACAGAGTTTATTTTATTCAATATTATATTCAATACCGTAGGTGTAAAAGTGAAAAAAAAATATGTAAGAAAGGTCCATAAAAGTTGCAAAACATAAGATGCGAAGCTGCAAATTTGTATATAACCTCATATAGACCTAATAAACCTGCACACCTATTTTGGTGAAAATTCATCAACATTCTGCAGAGTAATTACATGATGTACATTCAGTACTTTCATATATATTATATAGATTATGTCTAACATTAGTTTAGAACTTTTTCGTTTCCTTCGATGCAATCTCGGAAGAGACGTCCAAACAAAGTGGAAAGTTTGTTGAGATACGTGCCAGAGGAATGATCTCGCTGTTCTTTACAAGAGATCAGTACAATGGAAAACACGATGTCAAGCAGCAGCGAGTAATAATTATGAGTGGATTGGACACGTTTACCAACAGAGGAAGACATTCCATTAGGAGCACCGAACCTGAAAGACTGTTCCAATAAAGTTTCATTAATCGTTCGTAACCACTATTACTTTTGTTGTCTGACAGAACTATAAAAACTCATAAATAAATATTTAACTTTGTTTTCCATACTCAGTGGTATTGATTATAAACATTAAACACTTGGATTTTAGTTTGTCTACATTTATTTTAAAAGTAAATTGTATTTTCTTAATTTTGTTCCTCATTCTTTCTAATCTTATATCTAATTTTAACTTCATAAGATTCTTCTTTTTTCGGTCTTATTCAACTTATTTTAATTTTTAAAGTTTATTTCTGTTTAATGTTCCATTCTTTTGTTTAAGTAAATACTTTTTCAAATTTGTTCTCAATTTAAATTTTTATTTATCTTTAAATTTGTTACTTTCTCTCTTTCCTACCTTTGTTCATCTTAAAATCAGTTTAGCTTTTTTTCTTAAATATTCTGTATTTACTTAGCAGTAACTATGAGGCCTTATGGAAGCTAAATATTGTGCTTTTATACCATTGATGGGCAAAGAACCGATAATCTAACAACAAACAGACAGATGTTCTTGTTTGATATTAAGCACAAAGCTACACAAAGAGCTATCTGGGCTCCGCCCACTACGGGTACCAAAACCGGTTTCTAGTGATAGAGAGAAAAAAAAACACTTCTTTACGTAATTCCTCTTGTACGTTATCTATCTTAATTTTCACATACACAGAAAACTGTTATGTTATTTTGAATTTCGCTCAAAGCTACTGAAAGGCTATCTGAGCTAGCCATCCCTAATTTAACAGTGTAAGACTAGAGGGAAGACAGCTAGTCATCACAACCCACCACCAGCTCTTAGGCTACTCTTTTACCAACGAATACTGGGATTGACCGTCACATTATAACGCTCCCATGGCTGAAAGGGCGAGCATGTTTGGTGCGATCGAGATTTGAACCCGCGACCCTCGGATTACAAGTCGAACACTTTAACTCACTCGGCCATGCCGGGCCAAACAGAAAACTAAGATAATATTTAAATGCGAATATTTTAGAGATAATTAATCTAAATATTTTAAGGGTTTTTTTTCTTGCTATTCCTGCATTGTTAGTTATGCAGACATTATAAGTATTTTTATTTACTTTAATTATAAAAAAAACATACTTTGTTATCACACATGTGCCCACCGGTGTGCTTAGCAGTGAGACTGAGGACTTATAACGCTAAAATCAGTTTATATACCCGCCTCCTTTACAGCTTTATGCTATACAACAAATAGACAAAAAATCTGTTATATGAAAGTATAGTTTTTTATTTTTATGAAGTTGATTAATGCATTAAAGTCATTATTTGAACCACTCATCTTAAAAAGTGCTCTTTCACTAACTATTATATAGAACAAACCAGAAATAAGAGTTGGTTTGGGAATCATATTAATATATTTTAAGTTTACTAACTCACAAGTATGAGAAAAACATATTCTTGATGACGAGAAACCCACTAGAAATAAAAATGTATCTCAGAACGTCTGGTATGGGTATTGACAATTTTATTGATAAGTAGTGAACGACGTTTCGACCTTCCGAGGTCATCTTCTGAGATACACAAAACAATATTACACTACCGGACACTCGGTTGCGATACCCTCTTTGGGAAGAACACAGATAAGTCATTTATGTTTAACTATAACAACAAGAAAACATACAATAAAATCCATACAAAACGTATATAATTTTCATTATTTAAAATCACAGGATACAAAAGTTACGATCTAATTTAAACAAAGTCATGCCAATGTCGTATCGTAGAATACGTTAACACCATGTAGAGATGTCACGGACACGCCCGAATTAAACTCATTTGTATTTTACTCTTCACAGGTCATCAGAAGCTAGATATGAAAAGCTGCTCTCTTTTAGGTGTATATGCTGCTTTTTGCTATCCAGAGCGTCCCAAAGTCGAATAGTCAAAACGAGATTCCTTATTTCTGTTCATTATCGTTTTTTAACAGGCCTAACGTCTACCTATTTTTAACAGTAACTATAATTTCATCATTTGCTAGAGCAAAACCAATGCCCACGATTACCAACTACCTATTTTACTATTATTCTATGCAAAGTTTATAATGTGTTAGAATATACTATAGCCTAGTATTCCACATACACCATTCTATAAAAAAGTAAACAAACAGATATTTGGAAACCATTTTATTGCTGAATGAAAAACTCTGAAGGGCTGGCTACTTTACTTGAAGAATGGAACCAAACATGAAAGAAATGGAAGTTGACATATCACTTGATCTGGCTAATGATCATATAGCAGACTAACTGTCTTGATTTCATACAGAGAATAAAATCCCTACATTACTGGCTGAACAAATAAAATCAGAACGTCTAATCGTAAAACGTTGCTCTATTGTCAAATAGTTATAAAAGTTGTATTATAAACTTAACAAAAGGTATAATGATGAAAGCCAAGACTATATTCAAACATCAAACTTTCGAAAGACAAAGTGTGATTTTTTGTCCATTCGTTTATTTCTGAAGTATCGCGCAAACTTACAAGAGGGCTATCTATATACAGCTAGTAAACACCACTTACTGCCAATTCTATCGCTACTCTAATCGAATATTGAGATCTGAACGTTACACTTTTAACGCACTCACTACGCGATTTTTTTTCCCTTTGGCAGCAATGGAGTACAAACCTTAAATCCACAGCACTTTACACTAACTGTCTATAACTTTACTGTCTACTTTTAGAAATGACTGATTTTTCTGTAAAATTACAACTTTATTGCCCAAATTTTCTATTTATTTCTCTGTAAGAATATTATTTTACTGCCCAAATTTACTATTTATTTCTCTGTAAGAATATATCTTTACTGCCCAAATTTACTATTTATTTCTCTGTAAGCATGTAACTTTACTACCCAAATTTACTATTTATTTCTCTATAAGTATATAACTTTACTGCCCAAACTTACTATTTATTTCTCAAAAAGTACATAACTTTGCTGCCCAAATTTACTATTTATTTTTCTGTAAGAATATAATTTTATTGCCCAAATTTACCATTTATTCCTCTGTAAGCATATAACTTTACTGCCAACATTTGCTAACTATTGATTTTCTGTGAGAATATAACTTTCTCCTTACATTTTCTAACACATTAAAAGAAGTAGTGGCGAGTGGAGGGAGGGGAATTTGAGCCAGACCTCAAGCTCAAAAGGGGGCCTAAAATTTAAACACATGTTGTTTTTATGCACTTTTGTTTTTTCTCCTAACTACTTATTTTTAATGTGCAAGAATAAGATATTCTACCTGTGTTTATTGACTATTTGTAAGAATATAACTGTCTTACACACTAATCGTTTGTCTAGATGAATATAACCTCATGCAAAGCGTATTGAAAATATTTATCTATAACATGCAGTGTGTACTGGTTTTTATCTGTGACAATATACCCATGTGTCTCCATCTTCATTATCATTATTATGTTTGTTTGTAGTTATGTATAAATATACACAGATGCTGTGCTCACCACGGGTATTGAAACCAGTTTTTAACGTTTTCAGTCCACAAGCTTCCCACTGTGCCACAGACGGACTTTTTTATTTCTTATTTTATCCTTCTGTCTTAAAGGCTATTGGTTCTTCTTTCACTTTTATAACATGATAAATGAGAGCTATCGTACGTTATAAAGAATGCAAGCATGGTTTGCTGACCTTGGTTTTGCAAAGGTAAGTTTACTCTTTTGAATATTTGTATAATGTCTATTTTCTAATTTTTTTCAGAGATGTGACACAGATGAGCTTATTTATTGTTGTTTCTATTCATTAATATGCAACTTTAAATGTAAGAACCTAAGTTCTAAGTTTTAGATCTTTAAATTTTGATACTCTGAAAGTTAAAGATTGCAAGGTTTTTAGAACCACAAAACCAACACATCAGATATTTTCGGTACTTCGACCGTAGAAATGTAAGCAGAGAGCAATAGTAAATCACCACATGAAAAGATGAATCTTCTTGATGGCGAGAAACCCACTTGAAATAAAAATGTATGTCAAAACAGCTGGTTTAGGTATTAACACTTTTATTGATAAGGAGATAAATCTTGTTATTTGGTTTTGAATTTTACGACAACTTCAAAATAAGTTGTTTTTCACACTATCAGCCGACTGTTAGTGGAAGTGAGGTTAATACAGTAATAGGTTTGAACCTATTTCTATTGGTTTTGTGTCTCACTGGCGGTAATATGTACGGAAGCTGTTATTGTATTAAAACGATCTGGACAGTGATGTAAAGTATGTATTGACATAATTTTGTTGAGTAAACAAACCTCTTTCGACATGACAGTGCAAACTACCGCTCCATAACCCACGTCCAGTGTTGATTTAGGATAAGTAACGTAATGGATCTGCCTTCCCAGTCCAGAACTTCAAACTGGATGGTTTGTAATACCACCTGAGCTACTGAATAGATTACGCTTGGCCCTAATTTACGACAGGCGTAACAATCTGTTACATAAGACACGCAGTAATAACTAGATGCGTTATTATCAGACGTTAGGCTGGGATAAAATCATTTATTTTAATTCTCAGCAAAATTCGATGCCAGAGGACGCCGCCTTCTCAACACCAAACATATCTAAGTTAGTAATAATAACACGAAATTTTTCAAATAAACTATCACAACTCTTTAAAGTATTTAGATCGTATCATATCTTATAAATAAACTCTCTGGGAGGTAGTTTTTGGTACTAAGAAGGAGATACCTTTCAAACATCGACAATTTTACAGACATGTGTGATTGTTACAGAGTGTAATATTGCAGTTGTACATTACCAAAAAGAAATATTATTTGTTTATTATAAGAGCACCATCTCTATTCACGACACTATTTCTTTAGAACTGCTGTTTATTATATCACCATTTATAGAAAATTAAGTGAAAGGCATTGTAATGTATTGCAAGTAAAGAAAAAAACAAAGTAGCATGAGACATGTTCTGCGATCCGAGGATGAGATAACCAACGCCCATCAGGATTGATCGTACTTCTTTATAGAATGAAAATGAAGCTTCAGAAGTTTTGAACAGAAGGAATAAAAAAACACGTGGACCTATACAGCAAAAGGACGTTTAATGAACTGTTGTTTTTTGTTTTTTTTACAGGAAAAAGAGGTCACACATTATTATCTGACACTGAAAGTTCAGTCGACAGTCGTTAATATCGGAGACTGCAGAAAGATTTCAAGCTCTGTATTACAAGTAAGTATAAAAGACATTTGTGTCTTCTGTGCATTTGTCGTTCTTCCGTCACAGCCAGATGGTTAGGGTACTCAACTCGCAATCTTCGGGTTGCAGATTCAAGTCCCTTTATTGAGCATCCTCAGTTTTCAAACAATGGAGGCGTTATAGTATTACGGCCAATCCCATTATTCGATGGTAAAAAGTAACACAAGAATTGGTGGTACATGGTGCTGACTAGCTGCCTTCCATCTACTCTATCACTTTAGAATTAGGACCAACTTGCACAGATAGCCCTCGTGTGGCTTTGCACAAAATTCAACAAAGAAACTAATTTTATGTTATCCAATTTCCCTGACGTTATTTGTATATCTGACATGTTTTTCGTTCTTTATATATATATAACACGTGTCTGTCGTTCTTTGTATATTTGACACGTGTCTGTCGTTCTCTATATATCTAACACGTGTGTGCCGTTCTTTGTATATCTAATACGCGTCTGTTGTTCTTTATATATCTAACACGTGTGTATCGTTCTTTATATATCTAACACTTGTCTGTCGTTCTTTGTATATCTAAACACGCGTCTGTCGTTCTTTGTATATCTAACACGTGTCTGTCGTTCTTTGTATATCTCAACACGCGTCTGTCGTTCTTTATATATATATCACTTGTCTGTCGTTCTTTATATGTCAAACACGTGTCTATCGTTCTTTGTATATCTAACACGTGTCTGTCGTTCTTTGTATATCTAAACACGCGTCTGTCGTTCTTTGTATATCTAAGACGCGTCTGTCGTTCTTTATATATCTGACACGTGTCTATCGTTCTTTGTATATCTAAGACGCGTTTGTCGTTCTTTGTATATCTGACATGTCTGTCGTTCTTTATATATCTAACACGTGTCTGTCGTTCTTTGTATATCTTACACGTCTCTGTCGTTCTTTCTTTCTATTAGTCTGTCTGCACATCTTACTCTGTTTTTGTCGCTTTATTTTTCAAATCTAAAAATCTATTATCTAATTTTTTTTCTTTTCTCATTTGCAAGCAATTTTATACTTATCATTCATATTGCCGTGTTCTCTCCATTAAATCTGTCAGTTTCGTTATTTCAATCTCTTTGCACGTCATTCTATCTTAATATCAGTTATTTTTTTTATCTGTCTGAGTTACTGTTCAAGCGCTTTCTCAATCAACGTGTGTCTCCACCCAATAGAACATCGATTTACAATACTAAAATTTGGGGCGATACATCAGATAGTCCAATGCGGCTTTACTCCAAAGAAAAACACAAAACGGTGTGCTCAACGCTTTTTATCATTATGATTGTTAGCTGCTCTCCAAGTTTCTGTCAAAGAAACAATCACTGTGTGCAATGCTCTTTATCTATCAGTTTGGTCGATCTCCGAGTGTCAGTCTGTCTGTTTGACATGCACTTTAATCTCTCAGCCTATTGTCTCTATCAGTTTAATTACTTCCTCATCTATATAAATGTCGTTGTCTGATTATAAAGTTGTGTGTTTGTCAATCACTATCTATAACTTCTTCGACTTGTTTGTTTAACCACACATCTGTCGAACTCTCTACATTTTTCCTAGGTTGTTTAAATACACGTCTGTCGAACTCTCTACACATATCATAGATAGCTTTATCTTCCTCAATGTATACATATCGACCTGTTCCCATCTGTCGAACTCTCTACATATATCCTTGGTAGTTTTCTCTTTCTCTATGCGTACGTGTCGACTTGTTCCCATTTGTCGAACTCTACGTATATCTTAGACAGTTTTCTCTCCCTCAATGTATACATCTCTCATCTGTCGAACTTTCTACATATATATCCGGCCTGGCACGGCCTGGCGCGTTAAGGCGTGTGCTTCGTAATCTGAGGGTTGCGGGTTCGCGCCCGAGTTGGCCAAACATGCTCGCCCTCTCAGCCGTGGGGGTGTATAATGTGACGGTCAATCCCACTTTTCGTTGGTAAAAGAGTAGCCCAAGAGTTGTCGGTGGGTGGTGATAACTAGCTAGGGGCCCTCTAGTCTTACACTGCTAAATTAGGGACGGCTAGCACAGATAGCCCTCGAGTAGCTTTGTGCGAAATTCCAAAACAAAAAAAACATATATATCCGGTTGTTTTCTCGACACGTTTTCCACGATATCTTTGTCTGTGGTGGAATCCTGCTTGCCACTAAGCACGGAAGGCTCAAAAACGGGCCTGGAATACTTTTCGTAGATATCCCACACTTTCGAACCGCGTCGCTTTCCAACGGGCCCGTGCACATGCTAGGTGGGTAAGACGTCAAAGCTAGAAGGAATCTTGGATTAAGTTCACAACTAGCATGTCTTCTACCACCAGTTCCAAGGTCATATGGGACAGGATTCGAAAGGTCAGTGGGTACTACAATTCTGTCCCCCTCTCGATCGTACCCTCTGATGGTCAGGAGGTGGCTGATGTCCGGAGCATCGCTGATGCTCTAGGTGAAAGCTTTTGCCAGGTATTTAGCACTTTTGATTGTTCCTCCACCTTCTTGGGCAGAGCGTTCACCTCTTTCTTTTCGAACTGACTGGTTCTTTGACTATAATTATCCATTTACACTGGTGAAACTGAAAATGGCACTTGATTGGTCTGGCAGTTCATCTCTTGGACCTGATGATGTACACTATGACATGATGCACCATGTATCTTCTGCTTCTCTTGATACCCTTCTGATTGTTTTTAACCGGATCTGGCAGGAGAATGTTTTTCCTGATGCCTGGCGCCAGACTATTATCTTACCTTTCTCTAAGCCAGGGAAAGATCCCAAGATTTCTTCAAACTACCGTCCAATTGCTTTGACGAGCTGTCTCTGTAAGACCGTAGGAAGGATGGTTAATGCTCGTCTTGTTTGGTTCCTCGAATCAGAAAACGTCTTCACGCACACCCAGTGTGGGTTTCGACGACAGCACTCCACCACAGACCACCTAATTCGACTTGAAACGTCAATCAGAGAAGCCTTTCTCAAACGCCAAAATCTTATATCAATATTCTTTGACATTGAAAAAAGGCTTATGATACAACATGGTGGTGTGGCGTTTTGCGAGACATCCATATTTATTGAAACATTTTTAATGGACAGGAGATTCCAAGTTCATGTGGGTTCGACACTTTTCCGTTCTTTTGTACAGGAAGTTGGTGACCCTCAGGGCTGTTTTGAGTGTTACACTTTTCAGTATAAAGATAAATGCCATCACTGAACAGCTATTACGAATGGGCTGTATGTCGACGACTTTCACATCTCATGTCAGTCGTCGTACATAAGATATATTGAGCGGCAACTACAAACTGCCCTCAATCGTGTAATGAAGTGGACTATGGCGAACGGCTTTAATTTCTCTCCCTCTAAAACCATTTGCATGCACTTTTGCCGCCTACGGGGTATTCACCCTGATCCTGAACTTTATATTAGTGAAGTTTCGCTATCAGTTCTCTTTAAGACCAAGTTCTTGGAGCTTATCTTTGACCGCAAGCTGACCTTTATACCACACTTAAAGCAGCTACGAGTAAAATGCACAAAAGCACTAAACATCCTCCGTGTTCTCTCTTCTTCCAGTTGGGGAGCAGATCGATATTCAATGTTAAAGGCATATCATCCTCTTATTCGATCAAAACTCGACTATGGATCAACGGTCTATGACTCTGCCAGATCCTCGGCCTTAAAGATGCTGGACCCCATTCATCACCAAGGACTTCGACTCTGCACTGGGGCTTTCCCCCTCTTTCCAGTTCAAAGCTTATACGTTGAATCTCATGAACCTTCTCTGCACTTTCGCCGTTTGCAACAAGCTTTACGATATTCTTCGAAACTTCGTTCCTTAACAAAGCAGATGTGTTTTCCTACCTCGGTGGGCAGTACGTTTCAGAACAGACGATCTGTCATTATTCCGTTTGGCCTTCGCATCCAGGCGCAACTGGATGACTTGGGTCTGTCCTTGGATAACATTGCTGATTCCACAGGTCAGTCCATCCCACCATGGCTTATTACAGCCCCCAGTATGACCTTTCTTTCAGTCATCTGAAAAAGGCAGATACTCCAGATTGAAAGTACCGTCATTTATTTCATGAACATCTTTCAAACAATCATTCCACTTCCATTTATAAAAATGGTTCCAAATCAGGTAATTCAGTGGGCTCTGCTATGGTTTGCTGCGGTTCGGTGGTTGCGCGCAGAATCCCCTCTACAGCTTCTATGTTCACTGATGAACTGTATGCCATATCTCTTGTCCTGGATCATATTGCAGCTGAGCAGTACTCCAACTGCACTATTTATACTGGCTCGCTTAGTTCTATACTGGCCCTGGAATCGCTACACGTTGGCTCACACCCTGTTCTCGCTGATATTCAAAACCGACTGGCCCATTTCTTATTAACTGCTTCTTCTATCCAGTTTTTCTGGATACCAGGCCATATTGGTATTCGCGGGAACGAGCTTGCAGACATGGCAGCTAAACCTATCTGCTCCATCACCATCACCACTGTGCCTATTCCGTACATGGACTATGGTGTTGTCTTCAAGGCTCGGCTCCGTGCCAACTGGCAGTCCACTTCAAGTGAGCAACGCGACAACAAACTTTTTTCAAATAAAACCCTATATTGGGCTTTGGCCGTCTAGCTTCCTTAAGGTTCGAAAGGAGGAAGTTGTTCTAACTAGACTACACATTGGTCACAGTTTTTAACTCATCGTTTTCTTTTATCTGGAACTGATGCACCAATGTGTAGTTTGTGTAACACTCAAATCACTGTAAGCCACATTTTACATTCTCGCCATCGTTATGATTCTCAACGACGGCACTATTTTAAACATGTTCTGTCCCAGGGTTTATCTGTAACATTGGACAGTGTTATAGGTGATGGTGACACTGTCCACATTGATAAAGTTTTAATTTTTTTAATGGCCATTAGTCTTTTTAATCTAATTTAAGTGTTTGATATTTATTCATTACACCTTTTTAATTGTGGTTCCCTTTTTTACAGTTTCATTCTCTCTAGTTCAGTTTGACATTGAAAAATGGCCAGAACATTAAATAACTCGACACCAGGACTGGAAAGGCCAACTTCAGGTGACTAATGCTGTTGTTTGAACTATCCGTCTGAACTACCCTCTAGTCGTAATGGCGAGTTGTTATTCTAATTTTGCTACATGTCTTTTAATTTTTTATTACTTTACCCTTTGGTACTGGCCATAATGACACATAACCCGGAACCAGATTGGAACGACCAACTTCAGGTGACTGACGGTGGGTCTTCCTGGCGGGTTATGATCATTACCATTCTGCTACAGAAGTTCTTTAAAACTTTATAGATTGGATGTCAACATTGGTTTTATGCAAATTTCTATTTTTCATTGCTGTTTTGTTTTTACCTTCGTTTACTTTTACAAATTTTACTACATTTACTTTACTTTTACCTTTTTACTGGACATTTGGCTACTCATTATTACGATTTTGCTATATGTCTTTTAAAACTTCTATTATTTTACATTTTGATAATGGCTGCTATGGCACATAACCTGGAACCAGGACTGGAAAGGCCAACTTCAGGTGACTGACGGTGGTTCTTGATCTTACCTGTTAGTCCTCCTGGCGGGTTATGATCATTACCATTTTGCTAGAGTATGTACTTTACAACTTCCTTTACTCTGCTTTCTCTCTTACCATTGTAAACTAGGTGTCAACATTAGTTTTATGCTTTTTCTGTTTTTCAATGATGTTTTGTTTTACCTTCATTTCCTTTTCTGTATTCTACTATATTTAATTTATTTTTACCTTTTTACCGAACGTTTGGCGCAGATAGCCTAGCTGCTTTGCGGCATAAAACACTAAATAAATCAATCAGTTTTCTCTTTATCTATGTGTGCATGTCGACCTGTTCCCATCTGTCTATTATTTTCTTCTTCACCTTATATCTGCAGTTTCTTATCAGTTTGTTTCTCTATCCTTTTCTGTCCTCTTTTTTTTTAACTTCTTGATTTAGGATTTATCTTCCTACTTGTCGTTATGTATCTGTTTAAAGTACCGTGTATCGTTTTGAGTTTCAGATTATATAACTATGTTATGAAAATACTACGTTGTAAAAGTCTACTTGCTTTTCATATATATATATATATTGCTTTTAATCTGATGTTAATTTGTTTATATGGCTCTTACATAGTTCATATCAACAAATATAAATTATTGAGTGAAATTGCAACATACCCGGCATTATTTTACCCAATCCAGCCACTTTGATTAACCCCCCATCAGTGTACAGTGGTATGTCTGCGGACTTACTCACTAAAAACCAGGTTTTCGATACCCGTGGTGGGCACAGCACTGATAGCCCATTGTGTAGTTTGTGTTTAATTCTAAACAAATAAGCACTTTGATTAACGAAATGCTACTGATGTTTTAAGCTGATATGAGCATAAACGTAAACTTCAAGAAATATCAGAAAGCTGACCCAACGAACGATAAAAACAGCTAAATAATAAACTATGGAATACAATCAGCAAGAAACAACGAACACAAAGACGTACAAACGATTATAGACGCGCCATTATTTCAGAGCTATAAGCGACACAAGCCTAATGTTTCCCTCACATTATATTGTTTTTTTGAATCACGGACTCAGTAACACTTAAGATAACTCGTTAGGGTTCCTTTTTTACTACACACCATCTAATGAAGACATTGTGGCCAACATAGGCGAAAGTGCTATTTTCAGTTGGATATCTAATAATAATAATAAAAGACCATGGATATAAAATACACATTTTTGAGTGGAGACATTTCTCGTCAGAGCGAAACGTCTATCAGCACCTGAAATGTCTTGGATTTATCAGACTTGCCTTCAACCATACTTCATCATCAACTATAATCAACAGTTTCACAGAGTAACTTGTTCCATGCCAATGAGGTCGTCTTTACCTTTCGTTAAAACAGAAACTTTCACGGATAGTTTTGGACATTTTAGTATGATATCTTCTCCAGCTAGTTTTAGTGGTTTCATGGTGGAGAGAAACTTAAGAACCATTATAAATATTTGAATTACTTGCTACAAATGCTATTTTGAAGCTTGCAATGAAACTAGAAATGGGTTACACTCTTCCATTTTTCAGTGTTTTAGTTCAAATATTTAGGGTTACACAGCTCATCGCAAAACAACTCTCGTTGACGCTAATCTTTGTTTGTTAAATTTAGAACTGCTAAAACTCATAAATTTAAAATTATAAACAGTTAATTTTCATTTCACATTAAGGAGAAACTAAAACATCTTATGTAAGTCTCATAGAACGTTACTGAAAATAGAAGCAACGCACACTATACGATAAACAAATCTAACAACTCAAAATTATTCAGATTAAAAGAAATCAGTACACACTCGATCACATGCAAAAGTTGTAATGATTTAAAAATAGATCCAAAACTCTAGCGCTTTTTAAATAGTTCACTATTTCTCTTCAGGAGAATAAAGAGTTTAGCGCTTTTTAAATAGTTCAATATTTCTCTTCAGGAGAATAAAGAGTTATGTTTGATTTGCTTACTGAATAGCAATAATAAATACTCTACGATTAAATGGTGTCAATCAATCTCTACTCCGGGATCATTGACCTTTTTACGTCTCTGAAAAGATTTTTAAACCTAAAATAATAATTTACTTATCTTAGTTTACATTATTTGTAGTATTCACGTTTTAATTTATCTTACAACATATAATATATAAAATTATGTGTTAGAAAGACACTAAGATCATTTTATGTTAAGCCCAAACAACACAAAACATATTAAAAATCGTGCTGAAAAAACATCGACTATTGTTTACTTTGTCCTACAAAAAAGACCATAAGGTAAACAGAAACAGAAAAATATTAGACAAACAATAACACCTGAAAGAATACGTTTGCTCACGCACACAACAGTGGTCGAATCAATTAATGGCCAACAACATCTCAGTGGTGTATAGCTACTATTTACCACAGAAATCTATCATCTAATCTGACGTGGAACTGCCAGTAAAATTACTACTTTAAACATAAGTCGCGTTTATAATCTAGTATCCCATACTGTTATTGGCACATGTATTTTTAAAATTAAGATTATAATGCACTTCAAAAAAACAAACTGATTACCACGAGAATAAATAAGTTTTGTTGTGAATTTTGTGTAAAGCTACACAAGGGCTATCTGCGCTAGCAGTCCCTAATTTAGCAGTGAAAGACTAGAATGAAGGCAGCTAGTAATCACCACCTACTCGCCAACTCTTGGATTGACCGTTACATTATAACACCTTCACAGTTGAAAGGGCGAGCATGTTTGGTGTAACTGGGATTCGAACCCACGACCCTCGGATTACGAGTCGAGCGCCCTTACCACTTGGCCATGCCGGGCCTGAATAACTAACTAAACCATCTTTTTTAAATCAATATGAAAAGATAAGTGCTACAAATTCATGGTAGATTAGCACATCATTAAAGAAACCACATCATATTATGACAAAGATAACACACGTATATTTGAGTAATCCATCTATATGGTCAAAGATGGGCTCAAAAGTGAGTCAGTTATTTGTCAAAATGGATCTTGTACAACTGCATGCACTTATATTCCACAAATAATCACAAGCTACTATATAACACAACTTATTAGTGGAAAAAAGTATTGAGACAATGAAGTGAGTATTCGACGAAGTAGCTTATTGATGTAGTTTTGCTTCAAAATTTTCAACACAGTAAATTTTTCACTGTCGCTAAGTGGAACACAAAAATAGGTAAAACAACTGCTGGAATTGAGAATTAGATGTAGCATGAGTTCCAAGAGTTGTGTAGCAGATATAACTGTGGTTCTCATAGTGCAGTGAAGCTAGTATAGACGCTTTAATAAATGTGCAGTTAGAGATGAAAATAGTAGCTACTTTACCACGAATACACAGCAGTTGGAGCTCCCAAGAGTCCTGAGATCAGAAGTTTGTTGTATATTATATGATATATAAGAAGTGGAAGGCGCCAAGAAATGTCACTCACCATAGCTAACTTGTAGATGGATTTTTATTAGTCATATTTCCATATGGTGTACTAAATGAAAGAACTAGTCAAATAAACGTTCTTTAAAGTTTTTAAATGTTCATCCACAAAATTACACTCTTTGTAGACTCGATATACGGCTTCTAACAGCTGCAGAACCCTGTGAATGCTTCTAAGTAGGTTTAATTTGATTACATATCAGTGTTACTAGTATGAAATACATGTTCGAGTAATAACAAGCGTGACAAGTCGTCATTTGACAAAAAGTAGTTTACCAAAAATTGATTGAAGAAAAGAAGTTGAAACGTGGAAAATGGTTGTAACTGTGGCGTGCGTTGACAACTTGTTGCAGATCTTTCTAGGTGGTCCTGGTGCCCAAGACTGACCCATATTCCTTCATTTTCCACTTTAAAAATATCTTTAGCTTGGAAATGCTAAAGTCTAGAATTGAGCACGTCTTTATAATTTGAGTGTATGAATATTTTATGCTGAATAGGATTCTCACATTCCCTTTTCTGTGTAATCACACTATCTACAAGTATCAAAAAATGTCAAAATGTGATTTTGGTACACGACGCCCCACTGCAGCTTTATATTAATCGTAGTTGTCACATGATTTCAGTGTTGCACATTCAAAATCGTTTTGTAATTATGGTTCATCTGCATAACTACACATGTGGATGTAAGAACAAAGCCTGCTAAGGCTACGAACTGGCACTAATAGAAAGAAACAACGATAGGAAGGAAACTGAAGCGTAATTATCGTCTAGCAACTTGTGTACATGCAGTGTTTTAAGTAGCCTAGCAACTTGTGTACATGCAGTGTTTTAAGTAGCCTAGCAACTTGTGTACATGCAGTGTTTTAAGTAGCCTAGCAACTTGTGTACATGCAGTGTTTTAAGTAGCCTAGCAACTTGTGTACATGCAGTGTTTTAAGTAGCCTAGCAACCTGTGTACATGCAGTGTTTTAAGTAGCCTAGCAACTTGTGTACATGCAGTGTTTTTAGTAGCCTAGCAACTTGTGTACATGCAGTGTTTTAAGTAGCCATGATGCATAGTATTGGAAATTTGTTAAGAAATCTTCACAAAACGTTTAACTTTCGTTTTAGTTTTTATTCTCACTATAGATGATAAGTCTGTGCTAGTCATTGTTAGTGGTATATGTGTTTGCACATCAGTTTTTAAAATAATGTAATCAGAACAGTGATTAGAAGGACTGTCGACTATTAAACCATAGTAATATTATAGAAACAAGCTATCCACAATTATAGCTCTATATTCCATGGTATTATGAGATCTCTTGTCATAATAACATATACTTGTGTCAATGTTATCGATGGTGGGATTATTGTTGCCCTAAAATCTGGGATGAGCCTTGCTGTTGGCAAACTAAAATTAGCCTACCGTGTATGACTACCGAGCAATTTCCTTACAGTTATAGAGTAAAAAGGCCTGTAGCTATTTTGCTTTATTTTATAAATTTTCCAAATCCAGAAAGTCACCCTCCAATAAATATTCTACATTAAATCATCCCATGCTAAAACATGGACTCTAAGCCTACTATTTTACCTCTTTCTAAGCAGAAACAACAGAGTATTACAACCTTTTCCATTTCTGAAAAAGAAAGTTATTTTTTTCTTTTTCCCAAGGCATAGATGAGAAAAGAAAATACAAATGCTGTTGCTATTTGCTGAAGCCTACCACGAAACTTACTAAAACAGACGATGCTTTTAAGAATGGAACTGTTTTTTCTATGTGAAATTGAGAGATATTGTCTTCATTTACCATCAAAATTCAAAGAATTGCCTAAAATGGCAATTTTAATGTCTGCTAAGAAAAATTCTTATCACTAGCATCAACTGCTATAGACACTTATGAAACAAGATCTCCAACTGAAAAGAAAACCAGCATTGCCATTTCTGATCTTAAATCAACTCAAGAATGTCCAGCAACAAAATGACCTGAGAACAGGAAAATTTGGAGTAATTTGTGAAAATACTGTATCTCAGTTAAATAAAACATTTTTAAGAGCTACGAAGGAAATTGAGGCAGGAAAAACCACCAACGGTAGTCAATCAATCACCTTCTTCAATCTACAAAAAAACACTGATGGCCAAAACGTTGAAAGAAAAAAAAACACCCTTCGTTATCACCAATTTACAAAAAATACAAAATATTATTGGAAAATAATTGCTAAAATGACTATAGAAAAAAAGTTGTGTAATATTTTTTCCAATATATTCTATTAAAATGAACGACATTACGATAAAATTTCTTTGATAGATTGCTTAGCTAGAGTATTCATGATGAAACTTTATAGAATGGACGGCAACTGCCTGCTATGGAGACACAACTGTTGAAGACGACGTTTCGAAAGTCCGCCTTTCATCTTCAGGTCATCAGAAATATGGCAGATTCTACAAAGTTTCAACAATAAAATTTCTTGTTGATAATTCATACTATAATTGGCTATCATCCGACCAATCAAACAATTCACACCTGTTTAATACGATGCGTAACTTAAGTCAATGGGATTTACTTCCTTGAACCATTTCTTCGTTCTCGTCTGTTTTACAAAACATGCCATAATGTGTACCATCCATTTATTGAAACCTTTAATGATTCTACTGATTCTTGGTTGAAGTAAAATACATAATAAAATTGAACATGCGCAAATATAATGCGCAGTCAGTATTTTTTGTAAAAAAACTGCTGATTATAGTCGGGCAAATACGGCAGATTTTTTTTCAGATTGTATCATTTGATTGACGTATTTAATGTTTTAGTGCTAACCGTAATTTGATATCAGAAAATGTTATAGACAATTTTAACGAAATACTAAGTTTTCTAGTAATTAAAGGCTAGTTCATTTTCATATGAACAACATATGAGAAATAAACTTGTTCTTCATTGTTTCGATGTAGGCCTAACAGCTTCAATATGCGTTGGAGATATCCCAATCTATGAAACAATATCCAAACGCTGATGACAGTAACGATTAACTAGCTATCAGTTAAATCAGTTAAAGGTACGGAGTCGAGTACTTACGCCTATAACGTCAATTTCTGCTGTCTGTAGCCATTTGTAGTTACCCTTAAAGTAGAAATGAAACTACCCTAACATTTCTACTATGTCAAACTCAAAATTTACGCCCTTACCGAAGGATGTCAGATGACACTAAATTATCTTAAAGAACCCTACGTTAATAGTTATTATTACGCAGTTACCATGGAAGTTCTTAACCCTGCCTCAGTCTTCCTGGGTTTTCATGAACCCGAAATCTTTTATAAACATCCTCACCGACAGATGGAAGCAAGTACATGTTTCTTATTCTCAGTAACTTCAGAATTTGGCTAGTTTGTGTTAAATTGTTACACTTATTTTAAGTGGTAAAAAGAAACAAATTGTAATATTCAATGCTAATTTATTGATTAATAACGAAAAATATTTTGAGTGTCAGTGTTTTGTTGTTGTTGTTGTTTCCAAAATAATATCTTATTTTTAAGTGTTTTTTGTGTGACGTGATTAAAGTAGAAATAAAACGACCCTAACAATTCTAATTGATGAAACTCCCAAGCTTTGTCTTCAAAGAAATATTTTAAAGTGAACTATATGACTTTAAAAAGAAACAACTAGTCCTACCTTGGTGGTTCTTACACACCCAAATTCCTCGCTTTCCATTAAAGATTTATCTAGCATAACCCTAGCTACTAGAAGTTAATCTTTCGGTTCGGGTGTACTAAATAAAATTATTATTGTTACAAACTATTAAAAATATTTATAACTGAGATATAATAATACATTTTAATCTTATATTCGGGATAACGCTATTGACGGGTAGGTAGAACAGGAATAGAAAAATGAAATTCCCTTCTTTTATCAAAAATTATTAGCTCTACTCTGCCCTTTACAAAATTAATATTTAAATCTAAGTAGTTAGCATGATCATCATTACCATTGCATTTTTCTATTGCAAGTTCTTTCGAATATATTAAGTGAAAATTCAAGTTATTATGGAAATTAAATTAACTATGTAAAGTAAGGTATAGATGTATAAATTATGATTTAATAACTATTTCTGAAATTTTTTTTTCATAAAAGAACAGGTGTAAATTAGTATTGTTTTGAAGAAAAATTCGCCCTATTAGAATACTTATTGTTTGTTTATATACTTGGTCGTTGAAAATAATATAACTATTATAAACACAAAAGGGAAGTAACATTTTATTTTTACATCGAATTTCAGTACATTTAAATTTGGAACATTTACTTCTACATTTAAGAAATTATAAACGTGTTATTGAATAGCCTGGTTTAGCCGTTCAAATCAATTTAATGTATATTATGGCGAAATTATACGTAAAACAGAGCTGGATATTTTTGAAAAAAATAATTATTTAATTATTCCAAAAATGGAATGTTATTTTTAATAACAAAATAACGATACGAAATATTTGATAACAGCATTTTTTAAAAAATAAAATAGAATATTATTTAGATAAATTTAAAGTTATTAATCGAATTTTATGAAGTTAATAAAATATAATGTTAATTTAAAAAGCGACAAGGAAAATAGTAAGTTTTTTTACTTATTTTAGTAATATAATTATCAATTTTTTTCTCCAAATCTTTTCAGATTTTACATATTTTGTCTTTTTCAAAATTCTAAGTTTAGTACTTCTCTAATACTGATCTTAATTCATTGTTATTGATAGCTTCTAAATTATCTGTAACTTTATAATCATGAAAAAAGTCCTTGTGCTTCTGTGTTTTTCTTAGAGCAAAGCCAAATCTGGCTGGCTGCTGTGTCAATTGAGGGGAATCGAGGCCTTGATTTTAGCGTTTTAAACCCAAAGACTTACTGCTGTCCTACTATTATTGCAATTACAAGGCAATTTGTGAATTTATATTGGATTAAATTCTTAAGTGAATTTTTATAATTAAAAAGAACAAATCCTATAGGCTGTTTTTTAATTTAACTAACTATAAGTTAGAATGATTTTATGAGTAATATGTTTTTTTGAACATTTTTCTCTATTTCTCAATTTGTTAGGTAAGGTGGAGATATATCATCATCTATTGTATGTTTAAAATTTATTACTATGTAATATTTTTATTTTCTTAAAAACATGTTGGCATTTGATTTCATATTAATTTAAATTCAAAATTTAGCATATGCTTTGACAAACAGTTTTGTATCTTTTAATTCAAATATTGATCATAAATTTTACTAAACTAACAAATCTGTCGAAATCATAATCTAGATTTTTACAAAATATTTCAAAATTCATCCATTTTTCTCAATTTTCTCTTGACCCATGCGTTTATTTTGTTTATATTTATCTAAAATAAAGGCCTGGCATGGCTGAGCGCGTTAAAGCGTGCCCTCGTAATCTAAGGGTCGCGGGTTCGCGCCCGCGTCGCGCTAAACATGCTCGCCCTCCCAGCCGTGGGGGTGTATAATGTTACGATCAATTCGTTGGTAAAAGAGTAGCCCAAGAGTTGGCGGTGGGTGGTGATGACTAGCTGCCTTCCCTTTAGTCTTACACTGCTAAATTAGGGACGGCTATCACAGATAGCCCTCGAGTAGCTTTCTGCGAAATTCCAAAACAAACAAACAAATCTAAAATAAATTGCTATTACAAATATTTTTACTTATAGATTCGGCATCTTTATGTTGAAAATCTTGATTTAATTCATAAGGATAAAAGGGTTTTTAACTATTCTTATCTTTCTGTTAAAAATTATTTTTATATCATTATCAGCTCTTTAATGTTTGATCGAAAAGACAGTTTATGAAATTTTACAATTAAAAAAATCTTACTAAATGCCTTCACTTTTTCAAATATTTTATCTTGCCTCGATAGACGAGATAAAAGAATTGAAACTTATTCAACAATGTGTAGAAGAAGAGACAAAAAGTAGATTAAATCTATATCAATTTCTAACGATTGCAATTATTTATTCATTTATTTTTATTTTGTTATTTATCTTTAAATTTAGACGTTTCTTTTAAATGTGATTTCTTTAAACTTTCACCAATATCAAAACCTAATTCGTTCACTTATTATTTCTCAGTTGTTTGTTCATTTTTATAGAACTTCGCCCAAAATTAATCGAAGGTTATCTGCGTTAGCCCTCCTTAATTTTGAGGTGACAGACTAGAAAAAAATAATCTAAGCAATAACACCCACCGCCAACTTTTGGGTTATTCTAATTAAACAGTATGATTTGACTACCTCTTTTATTACCTGTTCCATAAGCTTGTTTAACATTTTGGTGTTTTTATTTGTTTACTTTGGAATGCATGATTTAAAAAACACAGTTTTTTGGAAATTTGCTCTTAATAAAATTCCGTTCTTCCATTTGTAAATTTAACTGGCGTACAATTTACTTTTCCATTAGCCTGAGGTCTGCGAAGTAGAGGTATCCGAGACAGTTAACAAGAAGAATATTCAAAGATCTTTAGTGCGATCATCTTGTTTACAAGTTAAAAAACTGTTCAAACAAAAGTGACACATGAAACGAAAAAAGTAGGCCTAGTAGGTGTGCCTTCTGAAGGACTACTGTAGATGTTTTCTGTATATAATCCTGTATAATATCAGAGAATAATAGCAAACAATAAAAATAGTTTTTATTTTTAGTTTATATAAAAAGAGTATAGGATATGTATTTGTGATTATTAATATTATTCATAAAAAGCCAATCTAATTCTGCCCGTTTCATTTGTAAGTAAAGTTAGTGGAAATTAAAATGTGATGTTAAGTAGTTCATGTCTTTTAATTGTTTTCATTGTTAATATAAATAAAGTAGCATGATCCTTTCTAAAGAAGCAATTATAATAAAATATCACAATAATACACTTATCCTAAAGTTGTCGCTTCAGTCACTTGGTATAAGGTTTTGAGTACTATATGATCATAGTTAAAAATGTAAATTTTAAGAAAAGCTTCAAAAACCTATCCAAAATCTCATTTCATTATATTAAGAGTTAACTGTTTTAAATATTTATACTCTTACTTTAACATAGCTACTTCAAAATTACCTTAAGCATCACAAGTTTCAAAATAAAAAACAATTTACCTTACATCAAGATCAAGCTTTATGCAACAGGTACTTCCATGTTACATTTTTGCATGAAGCTTTTACTTCAAGTGCTGTAATTACACTTTTAGACGAAACTTTACGGATATTCTCATATTAAACTTTCAAGCAAAGTTTATAACGGATTTATTAGTATATATTTATTTTAATATCGATGTTTGTTTCAGTTAAACATATGTTTAGAAATGTATGTAACTTTTAGTGTTAAATGTGCATCGGAAAATTTCTGCCTATTCACTCAACGTGTAGAAGATTCTCGAATCAGCAATATACGTTTTATAAAAGCGCTAGTGTGTCGTTAAGTATTGTTGTCAACTGAAATTTCGAAACCTTGCCTAAAGTTTATGAATTTATATTGTTGGTTTGCTACAGTTCATATACTATCAACCTCGGAAGCTATGACTGTAATTAACACTTATTAATCGAGGCAATACAGATACTTAACCATGAACGTTTATAGATTTCGAACATTATAAACCGTTTAACTTTAGAGAATTAACTTCAGCCATTAATATTTAAAACATTAGACATTTTGGTCTGTAAAAGGTCAGTTTGTAAATGGCGTGAGACCAGCCAAGAAGAGAGCTACCCGTTAAGTGAATTGTATTGATATAGACTCGAAACTAATTCGTTCATTGTGTACCATCGATAAAATATTCAGTTCCACATCAGATGAAGACTAAACATTGGTTTTAAGTTTGCAAAAAGATTTTAGATAAATCATTATTTGTAATAACCATTATTATAAATTCTGTTGTTATCTGTTTATTAAAATATTTTTGTCTTAAGAAATAAAATTGTGTGTATCAATTGTGTTGGCAAATATTACAGATTTGATACATATCGGCATTCAATTAATTTCTAGATTAAAATTAAAATTTCCGATTATTTGAAATTGTAATATGTAGCATAATAAATCGAGTCTCGTCCAAGATAAATGTGTAAAAGGCTTTAGAGTAGTTACTATCGCGTTACACATTCAAAACGAATTTTTCAAATAGTTAACAATAAAAAGCCTGTAATACGAGCGCTTTCGAAAGGTGAGCCTTTCTTCTTCTAGAGAAAACTACAAAAAGTCATATGCTTTCAGATAAAGCTTTATAAAACAAATACTTTCAGAGTTAACTTTACAGGTAATGTGTTATTACACTTTAAAGGTAGGATATTTCACTAATAAAAAGTTTTTTTGGAAATGAAAACTAAAAATTTGAAATTTGAATTGTATGAGAAAGCGATTCTTTATTGATCGAAATATTTCAAATTTTGTGTGAAGTTACTCTGGAAAATCGCATGTTCATTTTACAGGCAAGACCTCCTTTAGAATAAAAATTGGAAAACGAAAATGAGATTCAACACTTTTAGTTTTTATATCCGTGAACGTTTTTGTGTATTCCATGATTTGGTTGAATAAATTATCTTTTTTTGCAATAATTTTACTGATGTGAGAACGACTTTTGAGAACAGATGTTGCTATTTAAGTACAACTTGCCTACAAAAGTAATCATTAAAGTTTATATAATTATGAAATAAATAGTTAAGTTGAATTTGTAATACAACTATAAAAAAATTTTGGTGTTATTTTTCTCAGTTTTTCTTACGCCTTTAGTCGTGATGAGGCTTTCCGTAGTTCGATTGCTTAAAAAATGTGTGATGATGTATGAGGTACCTGTTAATGAAGAAGACTAGGGAAGATAAGAAATATATGTTCAGGCAGACAACTGGTTTTCAAAGTGCCTGTGATGTGTCTCACTGTTATCTTGAACCACAATAGTAGTTCATAACAGGGATCGCAAAGAATTGCATAAAACCCCAATAGAACGTTCGGGCAAAAAATACTTTAAAGAGTGAAAATTTAGTTCAAATGACACTTTAAATCATTTACTATTGCCTGATAAGGATGTACACATACAAAATGTACAAGAAAATACGCATGTTAAACTTACAAGAAAAACAAAAGCACTCAAAGCAGCTCATTTGTGATACTTGTTACTGTTACTTTCTACAACACAAGTGGATTGATATATACCGAAACCTTTCGTAGAATACTAAATAAGGTACTTCATAGGTCGTAGTGATATTGAAAAGTCAATTTGTTTCTTTTATACTTTAGAAGTTTCTTCTTTATAATTACCCCTCGAAGTTAGCTTTCTTACACATAGGTGTATAGGATGAAATAGAAATTACCAGCCAATAATAGATGAACATTAAATGACTAAAATGTAAATACATGATACTTTGTACACTCTACAATAGAAGCAACCCCGATATTATGTATAAAGTGAAGGAGTAAAAAGAATAATTATTTCAATTGATGCGAAGGTTTATTCAAAAAGATGTTTTCCACGTATGTTTTATTTGAGAAATCTGCTTTTCTACTATGAAAATGTTATACGTGCTTAGTATGAGTTGTGTTTTAATCCAGGCATATATTTTCCCATTACAACGTATTTTATATATAAAATTTATTCTCAAAACTATAAATTCTCACTATATTGTGAAGCACATCTCCATAATAATCCCTAACTATAGCTTAACATTTTACATCTGAAACTAATGCGATCAAATAGTCAGTAGCTGCAGTAAATCATCATGACCCGTATCAGCTAACTACTAGTTATATTTATTATTATTATAATGTATAGGGTTAGCTGTCATATTAAGCAATCCTTTGCTCATAGTTAAGTATAAAAAGGCCAGCAAACAAGATAAATAAAAAATTGGGAATATAAAAGCCTGGAAATATGGATCGTAAAAAAGTACGGACACAAAGCTTCAGCCTTTTATTTGTCTTGTTATCTCTCTCTATATATATATATATAATTGTTTACACATATCAACTTTCTTGCTCGTGCCATTTGATAAATTAAACATCTACTATATTAAGCTGAAATATACAATTTTCTGTTTCTATATCAAGCTACCATTTGTTCCGTACTTGGTAGGTCAGAGATTAATTTACAGAACGATTTCTGACCCTTCACTGTGGCAATAGGAAACAAACTGATAAATACTCATTGAAGTTTACATCTTTTTGATGTGTTATATGATTACAAGTTGTTGAACAAAAATGAATATTAATAAAAAACACTGATAATATAAAATTATACAATTTATACTCATACGTCCAGTAACTACGAGCACAGAGTAAAATCTTCTGCTCACAACAATGGAGGATCATACAATCTTCTAAAAACGGCTTTCTCTCTTTGTATGAGAGATATTTTTGTTTAAAAGTTGTCTGTAATTCGCATAATAATTTGTTTTTATGTCGTAACTACAGAATCAAAACAAACTGAATTCTTATACTGCTGAGTTTTAGTCGTTCGATACGTTTGTCGTTATCGTTCTCACGTAACTCGTCTGAACACACGACTTAACGATCAATAGACAAAGAAAGAAGAGAAACTTACAAACTCCACTTTTCACAGTTACGTAACTATGTAACTCAAGCAATATATGGCAATTAAGCTATACTTTCACTGTTACTTAATTGTAAAAATATATTTAAACTGGAGAATTAAACATTACTTTTACTGTTACATAAGTAAACAATTGTAGTAAAACAGAACACTTAAATTCTATTTTTCACTGGTAATTTAACTACATACCTCGGCAAAAAAACAGGACATTCAAAGCGTATGTTTTTGGTGGTTTTGTATTCATATAATCTAGATAAACAGGACGTCTAAACTGCACTTTTCATTCTAATTTTATAGTATTTTATATTAATTAAACTACCCTATCGAAAACAGTTGTATTTTTTTATTTAACTAATTCTTTTTTCATTTGTTTACTATTACGCTGGCGTGTTATTGTTGTTTGTTTGTTCGACTGTTTGTTTTTCAGTAACTTACACAGTTGATGAGCGATATTAGTTTAGGAAATAAAATGATGTTTTAGGCTTAGTAATCAGCCTGTTACAAACTGTGAATTTCAACATCCAAATGGAAGGAAATTATACTTGTCGAATGTTTTCCAGACAGTAGTATAACTAATTACGTTGTAAAAATGACAACAATTGTTACTATATTAATTAGAAGTCAAACAGTCCGTCCCTTTCACGACAGTTCTGACAGTTAGTTGACAATAAAACAAAATATTTATCATTTTTGTCAAAAACATAGTGTGTTTACGAATGTTGTCTGTTATTAAACAAAAAAAAAAGAATATTACGAACACAGTTTTGGTTCTTTGTGGGGCACTAGGCTACAGAATGGGTTATAAACGTTCTGCTCACCATGGGTATCAAAAAACTCGACTTTCAGTATCGTGAGCTGGAGATATACCACTACAAATATGAAATAAAAATACTATAAGATCTGTATTTTGAACAGAACTGTCATTAAAAGTATGGTTAAAGACAGAAAACGAAAAAGTGCATGCAAAAAGATCGCCTGCACTCGTGCTTCCATTGTTAAAAACAAACCGTACGACGTAGGTTAGGACTTTTAAAAATGGTTTTATCATAAGAAATTTAACTTTTTTCTACATAACACACGAGAGAAAATTGCTCTCAACCTAACGTCTCAAACATACCGGAAAGAACAAGATAAAACAACCACCTGAATAATTATATGTATGTATCATCCTTACACAAAAGGCACAGTCGATCCTCGGAAGCATACTAAAGGCCCTGACGCGTGTTAAAAGTGTTTCCAGGTGATACCGGCAACGTCGGCAGGCAATACGTCTTTCAGGGCTTGAAATACATTCTCTTCAATCGCTCACTTCACTTCTCGTCTTTGATATGATTAATGGTTTACTGATATAGCATCGCAAACCAACTTCAAAATATTAATGAATCACTATACTGAGATTATATCCCACAAGGACTGTATATAAACTTAACGACTGTGAAAGTTGTTTTCAGCTATTAGTACTTTGTGTTTCTTTCTGTTGATATCAAATGTATTTTTTGCTGTTAATCTTTGTAAATGTGATTCCAAAAGTTGCTACACTATGCAAACTTCACACATTCATGCTTCATTCGTCCACTTGCCCACATGGGCAAGTGTGTGCTTTGATTTTATTTGTATTTTTATAGCACTGCATAAATAGTTTACCCATTTGTTTAGCATGTGATGTCACGCGAGTACCAACTGTAAAAGTTATTACGTGGTTTCACATTGAAACTAGGGTTACGTAAGCGTGGCTCGTGGTGGTTCCACGAGATCCCATTGATAAACTAAGTCTACTTATATAGATTAAAATTTACCAATTGATTAACTAACTCTAAGGAAAAAGTTGTGTTTAACGTAGGCTTGGAAATAGCCAAGATCTACACAACCTTAAAATAAACCAGACCGAGCATCATAACTCAGAAATTACTTAAGCAGCATCACTCGACTGCAGTGCTGGTTATTTTACTTAATCCATAAAAACTGAATATATGAACATCAGTTCAGCCAAAGGCGAAGGGAACGCACAGATGGCAAGCAGAAGATTTTTCTTAAAATTATATACGATTATAGAGGAAAAAAGTGATGCAATGCAAGTACAAAATTTGCATCCTATCTAAGTATCCTTTCCTCGGTACATCCTGATGCTTCTTTTTCAAATGATTAAAAAAATAAGTCTGTTCACGTTAGAATTTTCTTTCTTACTACAGACAGTCACGGGTTTCTCATCTTGAATGTTTAACTCCTTATTTACTTTTCAAAACTTATGTTCACTTGCCGTGATCTCAGTCTTAGTTCCTTCTGAGAAACTTAGCTTTATGAACTAGTATCTGTTTTTGTCTTCTGAGAAACTTAGCTTTATGAACTAGTATCTGTTTTTGTTTTTATTGCTTCTGCAGCACGGGCGTCTTTTTTTAAATATAGAATGAACGGGTGGAGACACTATGAGATAGAACTGGAGAGCGAACGGGGCGAGAACATTTTTTGTTAAATAAATAACCAAAGTAGGATGGCACATACTACTTGTCCCCCACTGGTACAGCGGTAGGTTTATAGATTTACAACGCTAAAATCAGGTACTCGATTCCCCTCGGTAGACTCAGCAGATAGCCTGTTGTGGCTTTGCTATAACAAAACACACACATACATACATACTACTTCTGCGTCTCTGGTTAAGCGTCTTTAGTGTGCATGTGATGTTGGAAAGGAAAACTAAACTGGACTACCAAAATAAAAACTGTGTATGGACTACCTATTCTCCAAATACATGGTGATTCAAAAATACGATCACAATTTGCAACTATATATTTCTTTATGACGGAGCCAGTTGTAAAAGAGATTAATTCCTGCATACAAAATGAACTGTTTTATAGAAAAACAGATGGTTATTATATGTAAGTTTTGAATACGTTGTTTCGTTTGTTGAACTCCACGAAAAGTTACCAAAGGGCTATCTGTGATAGCCGTCCCTAATTTGGAAATCAGAAGAATAGAGAGAAAGAAGCTAGTCAATACTACCCACCGCCAACTTTTGGGCTACTCTTTTATCAAAGAAAAGTGAGATTGACCGCCAAGGAATAACATAATAAGAAATTAAACACTTTTCTGATCATTATTGCTAGTCATTGGCCTGTCTATAAGCTGTATGGTTGTAGGTTCTTACCAAATAAATGGGCTAGCATATAATTTGCAATTAATGTCTAGTGTTCATAAATACGCATATATAAATATATAGGCTTCTATGAATTTGGCTGTACGACGCTGTTACAAGCTTCTAGTCCTCATATATACTGACTTATTAACTTCTTTGCAAGAATGTTTTGTTTATAGATACGTACAAAGCTTAGTAATAGGACACCTGTGCACTTCCTACCACGAGTGTAGAAACTCGGTTTTTAACTGATTAAGCCCGTGGGCATACCGTTGTGCTAGTGCGATTGGGGCCTATGTAAGAAATACAAACAAAATTAATAGAAGTGATTCACAACACAGAAAACAGCTGAGCTTTATGAAACACATTAAACGCAACTTGAAAGAGTTCACTTTGTGCTCAAGTGATTCACAAAAATCTTTCCATTCTTTTCTTTAAATTGTCGCGCAAATCTAACAAAAAGAGCATATTGCAAACCTAGCTTTGAAATAAGAGAATGTAGGAAAAAACAGCTACTCAACAGTATCCACCACAAACTGTTGGGATACTCCTGACTGATTTAAACATGAGACACTTATAGCGAGCCCACAGCCCCTAATTTCAGAACTGACTGTTACAGCTAGAGGACACAAATAAATGAGTCATCATATAATTTCAATCTGTCATATTAGTCTGTCTCAATCTTCTGTGTCAAGATAGACATGGTAATTAATCACATTAAACATCTGAAACTGCACATTTTTTTTAATATAACAGCGCAGAACATTTAATCCAAGTACGAGGATTTGACTTGTGGCATTTGTTTAAAGCGTGACTCTTAAATACGTAACAAATCTGTTTTTTTATGTTTGTATAGACCTATTAATTATTAAAATTTAAAGCATGTGTGGATTTCAGATTAGTTGCTATATATTTAAACACGCACGAGCATTTTATCTTCCTAATAATTAATAATAATCATGCATCATCAACTTCTAAATGGCATTCATGCCATTACAACTTTTATTGTAACTAATGGCCATTATATATTACGACCAATACCGTCATTGTTGTTTCCCACGTGACCTGATGAGCTCCGGATTAAACGAAACGCGTCGTCGAAGTGGACATGGTGAACACAGTGTTGTTGTTGGAATAACATTATTATAAATCCTTCTCATTATTGAAAACTCCTAAGGAACTAGATAAAGAATACAGTGCTAAAACATTAATAGACCCAATATTAATGACAAATGAAAATTATAATTAATAAAATGTATTATTAAAGTAATTTCAAACAAGAGAAAAAATGTGGAAATTAAGATGTCGTTTTTGTTTTCAAAATAAGTACAGTTACCAATGGTTTAGCATTAAATTTAGTTTCACAGTTTTCTGATGTGTAGACTTGCTGCTTACTACACTTGTACACATTCCGTGTCTATGTGCTTGAATATACTTGAAAAAATTGACAAGATTAAGCCTTAAAGGTTCTTTTATGTGTCGGTCTCAATGCCGTATAGTCGAGCCAGCATAATCTTTCTTATAACAGAACCAAATAAACGATAGACTACATATAAACATTGTATTCTATCAATTCTACCTTTTATGTGAAAAAAAAAACGCTAGGAATTTCGAAATTCTTCACAGTGCCAATAACGAAACTCTAATACATCATAAAATTTAAACCCAGTCATACATTTACTGAATGTCTTCTGAAAACGTAAATTATAGCCTAATTTCTTTAGTATTCAGTATATTTAATTTTCACCAGAAGATGGCTATAGTATAGGCTAAATGCAGATAAAAATGAATATAAATAAATAATATTACGCATATATCTTGGTAGTTGACGTTATCTCAAATGTTTAGTTCGTTTTACGTTTCAGAGTGATATTTTAAGGTGTTATTTGTTGAAATGTCATATCTAATATTATTTACTTAATGAATACTTTATTTTTAATGGATATTTTCAGTTAATGTCTAAGTCAATATTAGTGCTTGTTTTGTCGGGGTTCTATGGGTTATTTTTAGTTTATGGTTTAACATATAAATTCTTTCTTTACAGATAAACCTGTCATTTAAGATTAGAAATCCATTTTTAAACAACAGTAATACTACAACTCTTTAATTTGACCTGTCATTGACCGAACGGCAAAATGTCATTTTGTGTAACCTGTAACCTTAAACATTTGAATTATAGCGTTTGGAGGATTTTAATACACAATAATTACCCAAATAAGTTGATTATTTGTTGATTAAACGTCTTTTGGAAATGAGAAAATACAATCAGATAAATATATCAACTCACGTATAAGTAGGCTCAACTCAAAATATCTTCACATAACTCATTAAGAAAAACGTCCAAAAACAACCAGAAGATTCTTTGGAAAAAAAGATTTATACCACCAAAGTTTGAGCGCAAATATATAAGATTTCAATGACATAACATATATATACCTACACACATAGGTACACATATATATATCAGGTCATCCCATAATAATTTACGAAAACTGAATACAGAGAGTGCATAATCATTTCTGTCTTTGTAGAAGGCTTTAATGACTAAAATATGTAGTAGAACGTGTATAAAAATGTTCAGACATATAAAAGAAACTAACCCAACTACATTTTTTTCAAATCATTACTCAAATAAATCCTTATAAAGATAGATGTGTCTGAGGTGCACATTAGGCATATAATGCTTTAAGAGTATAAAAAAGGCAACAGTGCAGCAGAAACTACACGAAACATTCAAGTTGTTTACGGTGCGGAGTCTCTCAATGAAAGAAAATGTTAAAGGGGATTTTAGAAGTTCAAATCAGATTACTACAGCTTAAGTGATGTGCGATGTTCAGGTCGTCCTGTTGAGTTTAATGATGATTTGCTGCTGGCTGCACTTGATGAAGATTGTGCTGTAAGAGTTGGAGAACCAGCACAGAAGTTTAATTCAACCATTCAACAGTTCACCGTCATTTGCAATAGCTTAGAAAGGTGTCAAAACTTGGAAAGTCTTCCTCTTCCTCAGATTTGACAGAAGCCAACCTTAGAACAGGAGTGGACATTTGCACTTCTCTGCTGTGAACGTAACTCACCTTTTTTGGACAGATGCGTGAGTGGAGATGAAAAACGTATCAATTACAAAACTTTTAAGCACTGCAGACAATGGCTCAGTGCAGGTAAACTGGCTAAAACACAACCCAAAATGGACCTCTACCCTTGGAAAACCTTGTTAAGCGTTTGGTGGAATATTGTTGGTGTGATCCACTTTGAGTTGCTGCAACTCAATGTAACGATTACATCAGACTTCTATTGTCAACTGTTAGAGTGCCTGAATGTTTCACTGAAAGAAAAGAGACCTGCTTTGATCAATCATAAAGGTGTTATGTTACACCAGTATAATGTGCGGCCCCATACAGCAAGGATCACATCTGCAAAGATGGAAGAGCTAGCTGCCTTCTCTCTAGTCTTACACTACTAAATGTTGTTTCACACGAAATTCAAACAAACCTATATTACTAGTTACAAATACATTCGGAACATGTTTAAAATCTTGATCACACACTAACAACTTCTGGTTATTCGTGTAAGTAAACTGTATTGCAACCTTTTTCTGTGGCTAGGAAGTAAAAAAAATCAACGAATTATGTTTGATAACACGTGGTTGAGTTTATGTCATTCACTTACACGTATCATAATTTTTATGAATAAGGACTTATTATTTATGCAATTTCATATATATGTTTAGGATAAAGTAAAACATGTAGTATATAATTAAAACACAATTGTTATTATAATTCAAAATAACAAAAGTAAGATAGTAGATTCTGATATTTTTGAAATTACCTGTCAAGAAATACAAGTAGATTTGTATGTTATGTGCACATACTCAATTATACAGATGAATCTGTCTGGTACCAGCTATCCAATACTATTGCAACAAGATTGTCATACTATATTATCTACTAGCAATGTTATCGCATCAGTCAAAACCTGTCTCAGTAATAGCTCCTAGTATATACTAAATATTTTTTCTCCATATATAAGCACAAATATATTTGCCTTTGTTACATATATAATGTATCCCAAAGAAACATCCGTCTTTTTCAATGGTTATGTTGTGCAAATTAACCACTACAAAGGGCATGCAGAATAATTTGTTTTACAAAAGTGTTTGGGTAAATCCCGGAGCTTCTAGATATTGCTGTTTGGCCATGGTAAAAGAACAATTACTATCAGCTACGTATTCCCATGTGCAAAAGGCTTCCCTTTCTATCATCCCAGAAGACTCAAACTAGTGAATATTGGAAAGGCTTCAAGATGCATTTCAAATATGTTTTCAGTACTGGATGTCTGTAAAATGTGTTGCTGCACGTATGTATATCAAGATGAATAAATTACGTGACAGAGAACAGCGGGCCTCAGAATGTTGCTCAGTTGGTTTTTAGGTGCTTCTTAAAACTAGTTAATACGTCGTCAAAAAAAAAAAAAAATTCTGCCATGATATTATAAGCAATCTGTTTTAGTGGCTTTAAAAGTATGTTGCAAAAAAACCATAATGATATATAAAATTATCAAAATTAAATATTCCACACGTGAAATAAACACTGATGTCACAGTGAAATGTTTAATTCTAATGGATGTATTCAGTAATTTAAACATTGGTGCCATAATGAAGGTGTTAATTCCAACAGATGTTTTTTTATGTTTTCTATTCCAATATTCTCGACATTAACTGTTGAAAATGAATGGCTGGTTTCCAAATGAGGTTTGATTTTGAAATTGTACTTCTGGTTCACGTGATAAATTGAAAACGACAGTCACAGTATCCCACCGACTTCTTCAGATATACCTACTAAAAATGATATATTTAACAATTAACCTCTGATCTATGTACTTTTGTTGTTCGTTATTTTTCACCCGTGTGTACAATAATTCCATTTAGCCTAGTTATTTAAAATAAAGAAAATCGATGATGCTTTTTCCCTTTGAATGTTAAAATTAGCACATATAAATTTAACTTATCATTCATCTGTGTTAATGCACGAACTGGATGTAACATGTTTGTTAAACATTTAAATTTACTAATACATTCATGAGTAAATTGATTCGTTCTAGTTCTGTTTTAGATTTAACTTTGAAATAAATTTCAAGCAGTTTTGTAGATGAACAATAGATATATTAGGATTATACTTATCTATGGCTAAACCTCGGTAACTTTTTCTCGGATATTTAATCGACTAGTTTTGTTACTGTCGTTTTCTGTTGTTTTTATTCTCTTTGTTATTTAGTTGCTTTATCGTAAACCTGCATAATGGGTTATCTACGTTATATATCTATTGTGTGGTATTGAACTCCGGGTTATAACACTAGCGCTGAATTACTGAAAGACTAATTTTGTTATTGCCATGAAATATGTTCACTGATTATAAACAAAATGTATTTTTAGGTTGGATTCCATAAACAGCACAACGTCATAACAATTATACATATATAACAGACCATCTTAAAAGACTAAAATATCAAACAGTATTAGCCGAGATTTAAATAAAAGACTTCTTTGTTCTTGTTTTCTTCTTTAACTTTTCTTAACAATAATCAATAGCACCGAGCTTACCATCATTGTGTATTAAACAAAAATTATGTTTATTTATATTATATTTTGGCCTGGTAGTTAGAGCGCTCGACCTCCACCCTGAGAGTCGCGAGTTCAAATCCTATTGACCGACCATATTCGCCCATTCATCATGACAGCGTTATAACGTAACAGCCTTTCTTCCTACTATTTCCTTAATAAAAAAATATTCTAAGTGTTGACGCTAGGTGCTGTTGACTATCTGCTTTTCCTCAAGGCTATCACTGCTAAATCAAGGACAGCAAGGGCAAATAACCTTCGTGTATCTTTGGACAAAATGCTAACCAAACTTATATAATAATAAGCTATAAAATCTCTATTTAGAAATTGTCTTTGTAACAATTCTTAAGTATCAGAACTCCTTGGAAAATATATTTTCAAAACATCATGATTTCTGAAGTAAAGGCTTATCGGTCTGTATGACCTTATATACCATAGAAAGTCGGAAAGTAAAACATAAGATGAGTGACAAAAAAGGCTTATCTAATGACAGACTTGAGTTTTGAGCAAGTTATCTCTTCTTGCACCACTAACCTTCAATACGTCGAACATGGCAAGTTGATGGTGAATAGAACACTACAGATATGTTGTGTATAGTATTTCTTATCAAGATAATACAATCTGACGTCCGACTGACAGCTCAATGAGGATTATGCCCATACGAGTTTAGGAAAGAACCTTTTCCCGGAAAAAACAAAAGTTGTAGCACGTTCGGTATCGATCTCGTCTTCTGTAATAACTTGGCAAAACTAAAAACATACCTCGCATCCAGTAGAAAGATTAACTAAGAGGAAACTTTGTTTGGACGAGTGATTTACTCTGTGGTATAAGAAACCGAAAAGATTCATTCTATAAGAGTATTTGTGTATCCATTGAAACCGTCTTTCAGCATTCTATCACAAACTTGCTGGAGATATTTTCCACACACAAATAATTTTTGGTATTTTTCCCATCCCACAAGTGACCTAGCGTTAAGTCTGAAGGCTTATAACGCTATAAACTGGGTTTAGATACGAATGATTAGCACGTTATTAGAGAGTCAATTTTGTAGCTTCGTGCTAAACTATAAACCAATCGATTATCCGAAAATACTTTTGTTACAATGATTGTTTAGAGACGATCCTAACGATTTATAATTGATTCATAATGTTATATGTTACTATAATATCATTTTGTTCCATCTTTTACACCATTTTTATGTGAAAAATCAAATATTTTAGACACAATGTACAGTAAGAAAGACAAAGAGATACCACTCACTACCAATGAATTCACCATTCGTGATTCTTTCCAGTTTGTATTTGAATTCAACGAAATTCCCTTTAAAAACCAATTTATGGCCAGTTTGGACGTCATCTCCTTCTTTAATAATATACTTTAAAATAATATTTGTACATTAAATCCTTGACACAACAATATCTCACTGAATGGCTAGTCAGTAACTGAAAATAAGACTATGTTGGACCCCACAACGAAAAACTCACATTTTCTATTCATGAACACCATATTCAAACAAGCAGATGGCGTAGCGATGGGCTTTCCACCGGCTACAATGTCAGCCAGGATATTTATTTCGTATCATGTACAGAAATAGTTCGACACTTGCCCTTTTGACTTCAAACCTGTCCTTTACAGAATGTGTGCAGACTACTCATATTATTATTTTTCACAAGTATCTGAACTCACAACGTCCTGCTATTAAGTTCACTTGCGAGGTTTAAAATAACAAAACGTTTTTTTTCAGACATCTTCATGAACCATAACACTAGTGGACTTGGCACATCAGTATGCAAAAAAATGACGTTCACTGGACTCCGTACTCAATTTGACACCGTTATACAGTCTACGTACAAACGAAATACTGTAACATGCTTATTAAATAAAGTATATAACCTGTGATTTACGTATTTTAATTTACGCTGAAATTTCTATCAAATAGGATACTTTGAAACATAACGACTACCCACAGTATCTACTACAAAAATTTAATAATACTTATCTGACCAAGAAATTCACTAACCTATCCAGACTACCAACTGTAACCAAACTTATTATATATACTTGTCTTCTACACGTTGGCAAACAAGGCTTAACTTTTAAAAAAAGTCAAATTAAACGTGTAATTACTCGTTACTACACCCAAGTTCATTTCAGATTAGTTTTAAACCCACATCAGACCTACAGGAATTTTTCCGTACGAAATACTCGTTCCCAGTTGCCCCCCAGTGGCTCAGCGGTATGTCTGTGGACTTACACGCTAAAATCCGGGTTTCGATACCGATGGTGGGCAGAGCACAGACAGCCCATTGTGTAACTTTGTGCTTAATTCAAAACAACAATGTTCCCAGTTTCTCTTCCTTCTTTGCTTGTACGTGTATCTATTTTTACACGTGTAGAAACTATAAGACCTCTTACATTGATAAAATTAAACACCATCCACTAAATAGAGCCATTGAACATAAGGGAATAATTTCCACGAAAGCACCAAAAAGTTAATAATCCATCCGTTTCCTCTATAAGCCAACACAAAGAAGAAACAGGACATAACTCGTCAAATTTCAATATCTTTTGCACAGTCAACACTGACCTGGTGTTACTCATTAAAAATACCTTTCATGTCAAACAACTTTCACTAACAATAACAACATGTAGTGTCTAATAATATTCAGTACTTTAGTTAACCTGAAGATGACCTAAAAAAATCGAAACGTTGTTCTGTACTTTATTTTAAAGCGCTAATACCCACACCAACCGCTTTGAGAATATATTGTTAAGTACTTTGTTCAATAATCATTTAGGCACGGCATAGCGAAGCGCGTTAAGGCGTGCGACTCGTAATTCGATGGTCGCGGGTTCACATCCCTATCGCACCAAACATGCTCGCCCTCCTAACCGTGGAGGCGTTATATTGTGACGGTCAATCCCACTTTTTCTTGGTAAAAGAGTATCCCAAGAGTTGGCGGTGGGTGGTGATGAGTAGCTGCTTTCCCTCTAGTCTTACACTGTAAAATTAGGGACGGCTAGCACAGATAGCCCTCGAGTAGCTTTGTGCGAAATTCAAAAACAAAAAAATACTTGTTTAATTTTAATGTTTTTGTAGTTTTTTATTAATTTGCTGTTTCATAGCAATCTATTTCAGTTACTTGTTTCGAAATGATGTAAGTATTTATTTTGCATTAGATACCGGAGATTGAATCTGTTAAATTCCGAAAAGTTTGTGTCCATCTGTGTTATAAAAAAAAAAAAATGCTGTTTGTCTTATTATTTTTGTCCCCCACTGGTACAGCGGTAAGTCTACGGAGTTAGAATACTAAAATCACGGGTTTAATTCCCCTCTGTGGACTCCGCAGATAGCCCCATGTGGCTTTGCTGTAAAAAACAACAACAAACACACTCACATTTATCATTTTTACTGTAAGACTTCTTTTTTCCCCCGAACACTTCAACTGAAATGGTGAGTATACTTAGTAATATGGCGTCATGAAACTGTAGAAAGGTATGGATATCTTTCACTTTTTTTTTTATCAAATTGTATTCTGTATATTTACGGTAAGGATTTATATTTTTCATCTACGTGAAACTGAAAAGACAATCTGTGACGTAGATGCCCTACCCTCTGAATTTTGAATAATGAATTCGATGAAATGTCATAGTGTTATTCACACACTTAAATAAATTTAGATTACTATATGATGAAGTAAAATGGACTTAAAACCTCATAAATACATGTCATATTTAATCTAGGGCTGTGATTTCCCTAAGACAAACAATAGTACGTGCAATAACCAATAATGCTTGAAATTGTCAAACCAAATATCGACATCGTATTTACGTGATATTTAATGAAACAGCCTGTTATGAACTGATATCTTTTATGTAAAGTCTACGTTCCTAAATAAACTTTTTTTGTGTATTAAACTGTATTATATTTTGCTTGATAACGGTTATAACTAACAATGGGATACAACTGGTAAAAAAGGCAGACATGGGTCTGAAGAAACAACACCGAACTCGCAATCTAAAGCTTGCGGGTTCTAATCTCCGTCATAAAAAATGTTCGCCCTTTCAGCTGTTGGGGTGTTAAAATCTTATGGTCAATCCCACTATTTATTGGCAAAAAAGTGCCCCGAAAGTTAGTGTTGGATGAGATACCCTCTAATCTGTTAGTTCTAAATTAAGGACGACTAGCGTATATAGACCTCGTATACCTTTGTGCGAAATTCAAAACAAAGCAGACCTTGTTAAGTGCGGTTGTCAACAAATTATTAAACTAGCAGTGAAAAGGAAATAGCTTCATGATTTGATGAAACAACGGATCATTCTGCCCCATGTTTATGGAGTGTTTTTAGTAACTAATTGAGATATCACATTTATTATTTCCTTGTTTTCCAAAGCTGTTCAATAAGTTAAAATCGGAAATAAAAGGGAAGATTCCAAATTTGAACAGAAAAATTAGTAGCAAAGCTTTCTGGTTTCAATATCCATACACATTGGAAAGTGTGTTCACAGTTTGTGAGATTGGTGCTGTTTCTGTGTATCAGAAACTATTAGAAGTTTCTATCTCTTTTCCGTTTTACTGGGATTCCTAGACAGGAAACCATTTAGTCTTTCTGGTCCTCCTGGTTAGCTCCCTAGTAGCACAGCGGTATGTCTGCGGATTTATACTGCTAGAAACTGAGTTTCGATATCCATGGTGGACAGTAAACAGACAGCCCTTTGTGTTTAATAACAAACAACAACAATAATCCTCCTGGTTAATAGGACAATTTCTGTCATATGGGTTTAAATATTCTACATCACTAAGTGTTTCTTAACCAACTTAAACTACCTGCTATTAATATGGAATATTAATGCATTCAGTGGATTTCAGATGGTTGCTCAGTTTCATGTAAATCTACCGTAGTAATTTATCAGTCATAAACTTGGCTCATGTTTTCTGGTAGCTGCAACTGGGCCAGGATGGCCAGGTGGCTTGACTCATAATTTGAAGGTCTCAAGTTCAAATCTCCGTCATACCAAGTATGCTCACCATTTTAACCGTGGGAGTGTTATAACGTGACAATCAATCCCACTATTCATTAGTAAAAGAGTAGCACTGTTAAATTAAGGACGGTTAACACAGATAGCCCTCGTGTAGCTTTGTGCGAAATTAAAAAGAAACAGCTACAACTTTTACAGATGCTTTATTTAAACCGACAGCGTCAATTATGTAATTCAATGACTTATCAGAATTGAGATTAATCCTTCTGAACACACTAGTAAAACATTTACAAAAAATCTAGAAACAAGCACGTCATTAAGATAGCAATGAATACCAGAAATTATCTGTAAAATATGGTCTACAGCCCTCTGAAACTATGCAGAGGTAAACCAATACCAAAAGGTAAAGAGTACAGACTCTTTGATGTAGTAATAGTCAAACAATATCTAGAATTTTCTTCCGCTACCATTTGTAAATAAACAATTGATAATAAACCTAACTTTTTAAAACATTGACCTTTAGACAAGGAAAAAAACAAATAAACATATGACGTTTGGTGTTGAGTATTATTCAACACATAAAATTAAGGGATAGTATAGCTGTGCATGATCTCCAATCACTGAAGTCCATGGTTGACGACCTGGCATAGCCAGGTGGGTGAAGGCATGCGACTCGTAATCTGAGGATTGCGGGTTCGCATCCTCATCGCACCAAACGTGCTCGCCTTTCAGCCGTGGGGGCATTATAATGTGACGATCAATTCCACTATTCGTTGGTAAAAGAGTAGCCTAAGAGTTGGCGGTGGGTGGTAATGACTAGCTGCCTTCTCTCTAGTCTTACACTGCTAAATTAGGGACGGCTAGCGTAGATAGCCCTCGAGTAGTTTTGCGCGAAATTAAAAAACAAAGTCATTGTTGACAGCACTCTATTTTCAACCAAACGGTTCAGTTCAGCATCTACATTTGGTCGAACTGTGCATAAGACAAGCATCATATGACAACGTTTTGGTTTGCTTCATTTGCCAACTTTTAGGTTGTAGAATTAAATTCATAAATGGGTCATGTTGTACAGTTGGAAGCTAGTGGTTAACATGCTAAACTATGGATTTGAGGTTCAATAGTTTTTATCCTGTTATAACCAAGTCATACTTTACACTTGCAGGCCTTGTTTGCATTATAAGAGTGTCGGTCAAATCCCACTTTCATTCAACCAGTCTTTCAAGAAAAATAATGAATAGATCTTATTAACTTATTAATTTTATCTCCTTAGAAAAGTATAATTAATCATATGTTTAAGTACATAAAGTTAATTGCACAGTTAACAAGTTTGTTTGTTTCTTTTAAAATATACTCGAAAGCCATACATGGGCTACCTAAGCAGAGCCATCCCTAATTTTGAAATGGTAAACTGGACGAAATGTAGCTACCAAACAGTACACACTGCCAACTCTTTGGCTGCTCTCTTTCTGTTAATTAATGGAAGTCGATTGCAACATTTATAATACTGCTAAGGTTTCAAAGAGCAAAGCACGTGTTTGTGTCAAAGGGTCGAGAACCATGAACCCTGGAACTTCCATTCTGGGCACATTAACTTTAGGTCTCACAAGTAATAAGAGTGACGAGTCTTTAGTCAGTGTACTCACTTTCACGTTTATAAAGTTTGATTACCAGTAATGACTACCAATGTTCTGGTTTATTTAGAAAATACAAGTTATACAATTATTTGAGTCCGTAACTCTGAGCTTGGGAGTCAAACGCCCTAACCACAATCAAAATGAAAATTGGCACAAATATAAATTTTCATGTGTTCAGTGTATTTGCATTCAAAAATTTTGAAATGTTCCATCCATTTTGAGCCTTTTTATGCTGTCGGTGTAAACAAGAAAAAGTTTAATTTTGGAGCTTTTTGTCAATAACTAAAAGTCAATTATTTGACGAATTTTCATGGGGTGTAGTAAAACGAGTCCTTCCTACAGCTCCTACACATTGACAAACAAATATAGTACATTTTCTCATTTTTAGTAATTAAGGAGTCAAGGTACGACAAAAACCATAATTTTAAGAGTTATTTGACAATTACTTTGCCAATCTACTTGGGATTTGGTACAAATATATTTTTTGCACAGGTTCCACTCATATACATTAAAAATTATGGAAGATGTTTGGGTCAATTATTTTGCCTTTTTTCAACCAACTTACATGAAGTTGGATACTGGGATATTCTTTGTGGATCAACAAAGAGAAAAACAATTTTGGAATTTTTGTCTTTTCCTCAATATTTCAGAAAGGTTTGTTTGTCTGTAGTTAACGGTGTGTTTGTGTGTGGTTTTGTTATCGAACCCCTGATCTTAGCGTTGTAAATGTATAGACTTACCGCTCTCCCAGCGAGAGACTGTAGTTAAGCACAAACCTACACAGTGAGCTATCTGTGCTCTGCCCACCACGAATATCAAAAACGGATTTATAATGTTGTGAATACCCTGGGAGACTTTTTGCAAGAAAAGCACAATTTGGGGTTTTCACGAACTATTTATATGTAGTTAAACCAATTTACATGGGATTTGTAGGTTGAAACTTGAAGTAATACATTTGACATTTCACTGTCTAATTAGTCAGGCCATGTATACTGTTTTACCTACCATCATTCTCCAAGTTGAAAAAAACAAATGCAGCTTATCTAACTAGTGTACCCACATATGTTATAAAATTATCAATACTAAAAGTGTTTGTTTGTTTGTTTTTAATTTCGCACGAAGCTACTCGAGGGCTACCTGTGCTAGCCATTCCTAATTTAACAGTGTAAGACTAGAGGGAAGGCAACGAGTCATGACCACCCACCGCTAAATCTTGAGCTACTCTTTTACCAACGAATAGTGGGATTGACCGTAACTTATAACGCCTCCAAGGCTGAAAGGGCAAGCATGTTTGGTGCGACCGGAATTCGAACTCGCGACCCTCGGATTACGAGTCGAATGCCTTAATCTACCCGGCCATGCAGGGCCCAAAATTTATACCCTCTCGCCGGTGGGGAATACTAAAAGTGTAGCTACCAGTTTGACAGTCAATTTTGATTTTATTCCTTTAAGTCGCACGCTCTATTTTTTTTTTTGCCGCATTTTTTTCGCACTTGAGGTTGTTTTTTTTATTAGATATTTTGACAATACACCCCAACAAATAATAGCATTTAAGAAATAACACTCCACAGTAACAAATTTAAATTCGCAGCCCTAATACTTGGAACAGACCGATACTTTATATAACCAAACTAATTCTTTAAAATAAAGATGGTAGTTTTCCACTCTAAAACAGCGTTACTTAGTTCTTTGATAGTAACGCCATGGAAACTAAATTAACAGTTTCTTGTCATTATCTGCATGCACTCGAAACATCCATATCAAGCACCATTATTTACATGAGCTGATCAAGTTAATATCACCTGACACTAAACACTCCTTAATTAGGAGTATTTCATAAAATTTCTAAAATATGCTTAAAAGTTGTCAATGAATAAAAACCGTCCAACTGTATGATTCTTTTGAAAACTTGATTTATAAATTGTTAACCAATACTTACAAATCTGTACGTGCTTTAACCCAACAGTTTTGTTGCTCTAAATTAGAGGTATTTAATCTGAATTACAACTTTACTGTTAGGTAATGTTGTACTGAAAAGGTTGGACCAGTAACTCGCGTGTCTTTTTGTGTAAACGTGTGCCAAAATGTTGTTCAAAATTGAGTGGGTTTTCTTGAATATCTTTACACATGTGGCTTATTTAGACTAACTTCGACACGTAAGCGTAGATTGTAAAGATCTACCTGTGTACAAAATTCGACAAAATACACATCTATCAAGGTACGTTTGTTTGTTTTTGAATTTCGCGCAAAGCTACACAAGGGCTATCTGCGCTAGCCGTCACTAATTTAGCAGTGTGAGACTAGAGGAAAGACAGTTAGTCATCACTACCCACCGCCAACTTTTGGGCTTCTCTTTTACCAACGAATAGTGGGATTTACCAGCATGTTATAACGCCCCCATAGCTGAAAGGGCAAGCATGTTTGGTGTTACGGGGATATCGAACCCGCGACCCTCGGATTACGAGTAGATTGCCTTAACCACTTGGCCATGCAGGGCTCATCAAATAAAGTTACTTCGAGGAATTAAATAAAAATTGGAAATTTTATATCTCATATATTTCTTAAAGTATTGTTTTTTAACCTATGAAGTAAGGCCTAGTAGCGCACACTATTTGAATATATGTAACAATTTTAATTATCGCAGTCCAAGTTACAGAAAGTGGAAGAATGTTAAACTATCACTTACGATAATAACACAGTGTCCTGCAGTTTGTTTAAACTTCAATACACACTATCTTATGTCTTGATATGAAATATTTACACGAAACACGTTTAATTTAGAGTTTGTGGACCCCTAAAACAGGAGCCTTTGTCGATTAGATTTTGCGCCTAGTAATAACAGAAATAAAAACATAACACGTCGACTTTTAAATTGTTTCCTTCCAAAATGCTTGTCAAAGAAAGATCTGAATGTCATTCAAAATTTACAATACAGTGTTATACCTCACTGCTTTCTGGTCTTCTAATTACGGCATTTCAATGACCCTTTCATTTCTTTAAAATATTTAAATAAGATCTAATATAACAGAATTAATTAATTTCAATTCTTAAAAGTTCTGAGGCAGTTCCGTCCCCCACTGGTACAGCGGCAAATCTTCGGATTTACAAAGCTAAAATAAGGGGTTCAATTCCCTCGGTGGACACAGTAGATTGACCGATGTGGACACACACACACTGACAGTTCCATGTCTTGCATGGAGGGCATCTATGGGAGGAAATCTCGAAAACAATATATAAGCAGATATCTATCCTCTTTTTGATCACGTACATACGTTTAGCGAAATTCGACCAGTTGTACTTGTATTGTCTTTTTGTGTTTAAACAGATCTTGGCACAAGGTTTATAAAAGCAAACAAACATGCCACGTATCTAACAAATAATAAATAGTATAGATAAAGAACGTATAGAAAAGAATCTACCCGAGTAGATAGATACAGATGCGCGTACGCTGTCAGATAAAGAAACAGACAGATAGCAATTTCTTCTCTAATATTCCACGTCTTTTCGAAGTAATCTGAAAACTTTAAAGCGAGGTAATAAATCTAACAAATAAGCGCAATCTTCCTTCATTCGATTATTTCAACTTAAACAAAAAACGTTTCCTACACACGCTTGTAGAAATAAATAATACCTAAATAACGATAGAAATGAAACCTCAAAGTAAAGCGTAAACATTCTTTACAATCTTTGGAAACTACACGTGTAATTAATTTCAGGTAATATTTAAACATAACTAAGGGAAAACCCTCAGTACTTTCTTGTCTTAGAAGTTAATAGACGCAAGCGAAATAATGATGTAGCATAAATCAAATTATTTTATCAGTGGCTAACAAGTGTAATTCACTGAGGCGTGGAATCGTATCTGAACCATTCGTGCGCGAGAAGAGATATGCGTAAAATATCGTTATTAATGAAATGTTTTCATATGACGATGTGAAATGTCCGCTAAGGTCTATATAAAGTCCTTTGTAGAAACAAAGTAGGGCAATGCACACACGCGTGTAAGATTAGATAGTTTAATTAATGTCTAGTTATTTTGAAGAGCACAGGGTTTCGACATTAGCACACATAATAAAGTGCCTACGTTATTCTTTGTCAGTATAGGGCACTCCGTTTTTAAAAAGAAACGTATAATTTGTATTTAATATTTACTTGGCTCAAAAGTTACGCGTGCGTGGTCGCTGTTGTTTTGCCTAGTATAAAATTATTTTTCAGGTTTTAGTAAAACGATGAAATATGCTCATTCAAAGCGAGTCTACCGAAACATAAAATTCTAAATTAATAAATTTATCATTATTATTATTATCTTATCATTTTTTATTTAAAGAGAATCTGATGTTAAGGAAAAAGAAGAAAGGCAGTGATGATGTAAAATGTAAAGCTTTAGAAAATTCAATCGCCCCATTTCAATATCTTAGTGGTAATTCTGAGGGCTTAGAACCCTAAAAATCTGTTTTTGTGGCAGAGTCGGTTATGCGGCTTTACGCTTAACGACAATAAAAATAAATAGATTTACAGCGATATCCATGTTCTGTTCTTTATGTAATTAAACAACACCAAAGTTCTTATCACAAAGCCCCTATAAACTGTGCCGGATAATCGTTCAGCTGTGTGGCTCCTTTACATAAGTGTTTTCTGAAGACGTATTTAACAATTTTAAAATACGACTTCTACTAATACTCCTGTAAAAGAATTTTATAAATTCATAAAATAATAGTATTGCTTCCATTTTATTTTTACCTAAAACACTAGACTCGTAGGTTGTAATACATTAATATTAATACGTTAACCCAGATTTATGTAAAGAAGCTTACGTTTGTGGGTTTATCATCTACATTGAAGCACACACAAAACAAACAATTCCTGTTAGTCAGTTTTGAAACTCCCTTACAGATCTTATGAAATGGTCGCCTTACCTAAAGTATGCTTTTATAAATTGCTTTTTTCTTTGCGGGTTCTTTTAACTTATCGAATTAAGATAATTAGCCGTACAATCCACTTAATTACACGTAAACATTTTATTCTTTCCGTTAAACTCGGGCCAATTTTAAGCTGTTGAAATATGAAAGGCCTCTGTTTGTAAATGACTTTATATATCTTTCTAACAATGCCAATAGGCTTAACATGCAATGAATCCACTTACTTGAACAAATCGTTTTTTTTTTTTGTTGTTTTTTGCTAACCAATTTCCAATGTATTTAAAATCTTAACTAACTTGTTTCATGGAATGTAGTCTGTATAATCTACCCTTATTCTAGACATTTTAGGGATAATATGAACTTAATACCACACTACATCAAACCCTGCAGTTTCCTCGAGCTAACAAACAAATCACATTAAATATTTTTAGCTCACCAGAATGTCACGAAAACATGCTTTGAGAAGTTGTCTTAATTCATTTATTCTAAAACAAAATGTGTTAATAAACAAGATTCTTTTAGATATTGACAGATAAACATGTAATTAAATAAATGTGAAAATGATGTGCGAAATAAATAAATAGATTAATTTATTACGGATACAACAGGGGCAAAATACTAACAGAAATTAAGACAGGATATACATCTCTTCAAAAGTTGTTTGTCTGCATGTCCTACTGATGTATTTATTTACGTTCCTGTGGTTTGTAGTATTTTCATATAAGCACTAGTGATCTCCTGAGGAGAATAATCCAAAATAATTGTTGATCTTTTATATTGCTTAATTGAAGGTGTAAAAAGAGAAAACCACAGGTAATTTTGATTTATTAATGTTGTCATTGTTAAGTCATTGATAACTGTGTATATAAACTAAATTACACGTATATGACCACGTTCTAAACAAATGTTATTAAAAGTGGTGAACATTTTTCGGACTCATACTTTCGAGATGTTTTCTATTGAAAGTGTCCCTAATATTACATCTTCTGTTTTATGAGACTTGAAAGCACGTTTTTGCTACGCTAATTAAAAAAAACAACAACAACATACTGTGATATCTTAAGTATCATTTTATAATTATTGGTGGCGAGAGTACAGGAGCAACAGAAAACTGATAAATCAGTTCCCTGGTTAGTAACAAATTGCTTATGGCATTGTCTCATGGCATCAATTATATTCACGATTTTACAATTATTTACAATGCAATATTTTCAATGTACTATTTTTACAACATAAAAGTTAGACAAGAAACTTCATATTCACGAATTAGTTAACTCACCAGGAAAGATTGTTGTAGTTAAGAACGAAGCTACACAAATGGGCTATCCATAACTTGACACATTCAATGATATACAAGCGCTTTAAGCATTATTTCCCTTATCTCGTGGACCACGTTCGATTCATATATAAGAATATATTTAAACTATGTAAACTTTGGGCATAAATCATACACTTGTCAGTTCTGAATCATATCAGTCGATACTACTAAAAGTACAATCCTTTATTCATGTAGTTACCTACAAGAAACTCCAAAATTTCACCATCCTTTACAGGAAATATATTTTCAGAACTTCACTTAAGAATATTAAGACTTCTATTTACAAAATAACATTTCTTCAGGTGACACAAAGAACTAACTAGTCAGTAGAGTGATTACGAAGTATTATAAATTAATCTTCAACAGGAGTTTCAAAGATGTTATCTATCGCATTCGATTTAAGCTTTGACACCACCTAAACGGCATGAAAAACACTAAGGCAATGCATCTATTGTTTGTTGTTGTTGTTGGAAACACTGTATCGATATATGTTGCAGTATTCTCATTGATTGTTTGTTAATTTCGCACAAACCTACACGAGGGCTATCGGTAGTAACCGTCCCTAATTTAGCAGTGTAAGGTTAGAGGGCAGGCAAGCTGGTTATCACCACCCACCGCCAACTCATGAGCCACTCTTTTGCCAACGAATAGGGTGACCATCGCATTATAACGCCTCTAAGGCTGAAAAATCGAGCGTGTTTGGTGTGACGGGGATTCGAACACGCGAACCTTGCATAAAGAGTCGATTGCCTTACAAACTTAGCCGTGTCGTGCTGCATTCTCATGGTTAAACACTTTCATTACTATCCGTCCCTTAGTAGGCAAGCCTACGAAATTAAAGCATGTAAATCTAGAATTACAGTCCCAAGAGTTGGAGAGAGTGCATATAGCCTTATAGTGAAATTTTTCACTAAGAATATACCAACAAAAACTACTACTACTGTCATCTAGGAAAGGAAAAATACCTACCAACTTAAGCAGATTGTTGTATCACATCTAACTGAAAGAATTACTCTGGTTAAAGTTAAACTTAGGGAAACTGTTCATATAAACACTATATTAATCCGACAATTATTCTCTACAAGCAATGTAAATTAAATATTCTGGAATATTCAACCCTTGCAAATAATAAATAAAACGAGTTTGGTTCAAGTTAAAATATTCAAAAATACATTTCTGACATTTCAACCTTATCGTGACCTTTACAATGTATAGATCCAGTCATAGGCATTTCTAATTTATAACTGCTAATTCGAAGAATTGCAATCTAACTTCATCAGTTACCAATAAACTTTGAACCAAATATCGAGATCGGCTATCAAAATCTACAATCAGGTTTTCAATATAAAAGTTTATTTTCTTTCCAATGCATTTTTGACAATCTTTTAATATTTTTCTGTCACATATAATACTCACACACAAATATAATTATGATGTTTATAAGACATTGTCTGAAAAGCAGCTAAAAGTTATAAAACATTTGAAACTTGATATATTTTAATATAATAACAAAATTTATGATGTTATCTAAACACAAAATGACATAAAACGCGATACCACAGCTACATGTAGAAAATTTTGCAATTCATCTGTACTTGTAAAAACTGCTGAACAAATTTAGATTTTTTGTTCTAGCCTATGTACTTGAACTTGCATTTAGCTTGCCAAAACTTTTTTGACAAACCTTTTATTTATAACTGTTTATCAACACAAACATATCACTTCCCACAGCGAGAACAGTTGTAGTATGTTTGGTTACAAGTACATTTTCATACTAAAGTCTAATAAGAACTCTTAACATGGAGGAAGAGGTGGTTTAAATGCTCTTAAAAACCAAAAAAAATCTTACTTTATATTATATGGCATAACAACATAAAATAATTAATAAATCCTGTAATCAGTGAAAAAAAGGATTATATTGATTTAAAAAAAACAAAATCCAATTTGTTCAATACATCCAGGTAAATTTTCAGAAATGAAAAGTACTATTAAAAATGAGCAAATGGTTGATTAAATTTCCATGAATTTGTCACTCGTCATAATATCAAATATGTTATAAGTTTGTAACTATTCAGCTTCTGTTAAGTAGAGATTAATTAATACTTTCATATATCATTTACAGATGTCAATTTTTTTTTGTTGTTAAGTGCAAAGCTACATTATGGGCTATCTGTGCTTGTGTCATTTATGAATAGGGTGTAACCAAGTTTGCAGGATTATAAGCCTTAAGACTTGTGGCTGAGCCAATGAGAAGCAGATTCAGTCTATTTCTCTTTTAAAGATCTTCAATTCTTTGTTACATGCAGTTTATATAATTACTTAAATTATTATTTATTTTAATTTTGTTGCATTATTAACTATAATCTCAGTAAGAATTAGCCACATACTATGCATACTAAAAACATTCGCAGTATTTCATGGTTTGTATTACCAAACTTTAATAATTACAAATTCAACCTTTTGCATGTACTTTATTACAAACCTTTCATGTCCATAGAAGTTTGTAAAATTCCTGTTAAGACTACAAGATCCTCAGGTGTTATATAATGTGGTCATGCATAAGTAACTAAACTAGTACCTCACCATACTTGAGCAGATGTGGAGAAATGCACGTACAGAGGATAGTTCATAATCATTGATACAAATGTGCATATCAAACACCTTTACCCTTGACACAGCTATGTTTTTTGACCACAGATTAAAATCTCTGATCCTCTTGCTATAATTCAGTTGAAGTACTGTGATTTCAAGCATGGATGACACCTAAAGGTGACCTCTTCTGAGAGGATTGAGTTACAAAACTTTTCAATGCCTATTCCTCTATTATCACATAAAATATGATATTTGTGTCTCAAAAAAAATGATATTTCTAACAATAAACTGCATCAAAAAATTAAAAACAGAATTCTAGAAAGAAAAACAGACTATTCCATGACTGGCTATCAGATGACTACAAGAAAATAGCCAGTCACAAAAAGTACCCAAATAACAGGAATCCTTTGCAGGTGACGTAAGGAATTCATTGGAACTGTAAAGATTATTTGTAAGAACTTAGGCCCACAAAATAACAAAAAGAGCAGTATCCTCCATATGAAAAGGAATGTCTTGCTGGACAAGCTACTTTAGCATAATGCAAAATCTCAGGCAGTTTATTATTCTGCTATTTATCTCAGACTTCAATAATGGAAATACAGAGTATAGAAAGATGCATACAATCAAGCTAATGTGCTGAAACAATGCAAGTATCATTTATATGTGAACTGGATGTAAAACAAATTCAACCAAATGTAGGTAAATAATAGGAGCAATTATGACTCTGAAAAAGGTAGCATAGTATGGAGTTACTATACCAAACACTGCACACATCTTCTTGCCAGCCTTGCTAGATTCAATATCCATCCACATTTTGTCCGAATTGTGGAGGACTTGTATCTCGATAGTTGTACATCTTTCCAGGTAGGTACTCAACATACCAACCCCATTCGCCTCCTTTGAGGTGTAAAACAAAGGGAACCCATGTCTCCTATTTTATTTAACATTGCTCTGGACCCTCTCATCCATGAGCTTGAAGAGGTTGGCTGAGGCGTATCACTAGACAAGAAACTAGATCCAGTTTCTACCCTAGCATATGCCAATGATATGGCAATGCTGGCTAAAGATCATGCCTGTCTCTTAATATCTCAAAGAGTGCCAGTATGCTGATTAGGGGGTCTAATAAGACCTTCACTGTTAATAATTGCCCTTCATGGTCAATTAACAGTGATGAACTCCAGATGATCAGACTCGAACAATCCTACTGTTATTTAGGGGCCAATGTCTGTCCATGGACCGGGGTGTACAGCAAGCCTGTAACTCCTCTCCTCGAGAAATGGATAGATAACATCTCTAAGGTACTGCTAAAATCTTACCGTGTTGAGATTCTTAACAGATTATGGTACCTCAGCTCCTGTACCAGCTCAAACTGGGTGAATCGAAACTATTGTATGAACTTGACAATCTAATCTAAAAAGCCATGAAGAACTGGTGTCATCTTCCACCTTGCACGGCCAATGGGTTATTGTATTCCTGTTATAGAGATGGTGGTCTAGCTCTGGTAAAACTGGAATCTCTGATTCCAACACTTAAAATCAAGACAGGGTTAAGACATGTCCATTCTTCAGACATCATAATATCACACATAGCAAAAGTAGATGGTTTGCTAGGGACCATCAGGGGCATTGCCTCAAAAGCAGGACTTCTGACCCCTAAGCCTGAATAGACTTCTGGAACATATTCTAATTGGAGAGATATGGAAAGGAAGCACTGGAAAGGTCTTCCCTAAACCAGTGGGAATGAAGGCCAACTACTGGGTGAAGTTTCTTGCTTTAAGGGCTAATGTATACCCAACAAGGGAAGCCCTCAGCAGACTGAACTTGAGTAAGAGCAAAGAAGCTGCCAAGTACCAGGGATGCTTGGCCCTGAGAGAGACCCTTTGCCACTTCAGTGGTCAGTGTCCCAAATTAAAATCTATGAGAACAAGATATCACAACAAGATCTGTGACTATTTGGTAGCCAAAGCCTCATTCAAAGGGTGGAAAGTAATAAAATAACCAACCACTGGGACAGACAATGGTGAACGTCAGAGACTGGATCTGATCTTCCATCGTGATGATAAAGCATTGGTGGTTGACGTGATGGTCAGATATGAACTCATGTATAGCTCCCTAGAGGAAGCATACAATTCCAAAGTTGCCAGATATCAAGATCTCACACCACAAATCAAAGACCTAACTGGTGCCATTTCCATTGTCTTTCATGGCCTGCCAATCAGTGCCCATGGCAACTGGTTTCCCATCAACATGGAAGTCTTAGCAGACCTGGATATTAAGTCTAAGTACTTTGAAGAGTGCTTGTACCAGCGCACTATACTCTACACCCTTGATGTATCGTGGAAGGCAAATAACAAAGCATATCTCACCTGGTAAGATTGGTTACCACCCACAATCGTTTAATTAATTTTATGACATTCATGCACTCATTCCGGCATCTGTCGGTATTGTCGACCCTGACATGAAATTGGGTAATTTTACAATATCAGGAGCATAGTATGGAGTTACTACGTTAAACACTGCACACATTGTCATATAGAGGTACCTTCTTGCATTATGGCTATACACAAGTAAAATCTGTAACTAAACCTCCATAACATGAATGAGAATACTATAAACCCATGTTAAAACCTCATCAGCCATTTATGTTCAAAGGCAGGGGAATTTATCCCCAGAACGGGGAAGGAGCCCTACAAACCATGATTAGGTTTTACTGATCTCACCAGCTATGTAAGTACCCAGTAGGAGTTTGGAACCCTATCCTGCATTTGTATTTTATAGAGGGCCTGCTGATCCTATATAAGAGTAAGCCACTTTCAATATGGATAGTTTACAAAATGATAAGAGCTACAGTTTGGTATTCATGGGGTGCCAGGGTGGCAGGCATGCTCAAACTATTTGGCATCACCCAGGGATGATGGTTTTTGAGCCATTCTCCAACAATGTGGGGCCAAATAGTGCGAGAATCTAAACATCTGGAACAGAGATAAATGATGAAACCTATTCCAACAATAGCTCACATATGCACACTGACAAATATGTCAAAACCTAATTTCAAACTATGTCCAACTATATCTGCTGACATTATGGCAGCATCCATTTGTCTGTAGAAAATCAGTTATATTCAACCATAACAGTGGGTGATACAACTACACCCATAGTTTGAACTAGAATAACTGAGACTTGACTATATCTGCCAACAATGTCACTTTGTCAGAAGAAACAATGTTGTATTTGACTACAACAAAGAGTAACCCAACTGAAACCTTGTCTACAATTGCAGACAATTTAAATATGACAGCATTTAACCAATTATCAGGCATAAATGAAATCAGAGTTGAACAGGTTGGCATAACTGTGTTTATGCCTATACCCTTTAAAAAGGTGGCACATGACCTGTGTTCACCTGAGCTTGTGACTTTGAGTTTGCAGTCCACCAAGCAAACACTCATAACTCAATAGCACATGCATGCAGCTCATACTGTGGGGTAAGCATGATACCACCATGCAATAGCCTATCACTTACTTAAATGCCTTTTGTGGCAAACTGTTATGTTTGTTGTAAATTCTAATGTGAAGTATGTGATGAAAGATTTAAAACTAAATCAGGGCTTTCACAACAAAACCACCATCAGCATCCTGTCTCAGGAAGTCAGGATGTTGTTAGAGTGCTCCTGCTTGGAAAAACTCCCAAAGAAGTCTGACAAGCACCATGATCTCTGCAAGGTACAGACTTCTGGTAAATACAATTCACCTACCATCATGAGTCATACAGGTGGTGTTGAAAAGATCATTCAATTTAAGGAGGTACACTAGAAAGAGATACCCTATCTCCCTGACCCTGGTTATAAAATTTATTTGTACCTAAATCAGCCAAGGGACTAAGAGAGACTCACAGAACCAGAAAGATAGGAGACTGAAATAGTAAAAACAGAATGGGTAGTCAATCTGGTTCATACACAAAAGTTTTGGAATTGTGAGAGAACAACAAAACCAGTAACAGAAAGCACACCACCTGTACATAGACTGTACAAAAGGGTTCTCAAACATTATAAACAGTTTCAGAAAATATACGACCTCCAGCAAAAGTGCCTGGCTGAGGAAATATTTGACAGCCAAAATGCCATGAGTCAGGCACTTCTGGGCATGTAGAAAGGTGCAGCTAGTCCTAATAAGATCTCTTTTCCATTCTTATTCAAATGTCTAAAATGTGGTATTGATGTTCACCGTTCACCATGTAATAATTTTCAGGTTGCATTCCTAAATGCTTGAAGACTAATAGGTCAGTGCTAATTCCAAAAGGAAAGAGTGATCTTCAAATCATCAAAAGCTGGAGACCAATCACAATTTTGTCTAATGCATTATGGCTGTATTCCAGAATATTGGCACAATAGCTCTAAGAAATGATGAGAATCAATCCCCAACAACATGCTTCATCCCTCTGCTGTAGAATTTTGTTAGACGGGCAGTGGGAATCTCGTTAATCCATTGATGCGCACTACTAATTAGGAGACATTTTGGCTGCCTTAAGAGAGTCAGGATTTCTTAACTAATGTATATACGACTGTGGAGGTCCTCAGCATAGGAAACCTCTCAAACAACAATGTATCTGTCAAATGTCAGGGTTGCACATCAGTCTGCAGTTCATTTAAATCTTGGAAGATATGTATACAGGAAGCTTGACGTCCTTTCACGTAGGTACACAGTTTACTTACACATCAATCCAATGAAAAGCATCAAGCAAGGTGACCCAATGCCTTCTATACTCTAACATTGATTTGAATACTCTTCTGTGTTAACTAGAAGAGTAAGGAAAAAAAAAAATCATGTCTTGTAAGAGGCAGGTTTGTGTCTTCACCCCAGCATTTGTGCTGATGATATGGTGCTCCTGGCTAAAGATCATGCCAGCCTCCAGTAAATGTTGGACATAGTTGACAAATTCTGCTCAGGTAACAACCTTGATGTTAACATATTTTTCACTGTTAACAACTGCCTGGCACAGATGGTCAAAGTTGAGATACTCCCAATGGTTGGCCCTAAGCAAACATTCAGATACCCAGGAAGTAACTTTTGTCTGCATACTAGGGTAAGCAGTGAACCTGTCAAACTCATCCTGGAGAGATGGATCACTCGAATCACAAACGTTCCCCTCAAACCACATTAGAGAGTTGAAATGCTTTGTAAACATGCCATGCCTAGGCTAGAATACTAAGTCAAGCAGAGCAAACTGAGTTTAAGTGAATTGAGAAAATTAAAAAGGATGCCGCATGTTGGCATCCCTTACCAGCCTGTTCAACCAACATTCTACTATATTCCCATTATTGTGATGAAGGATTGACAATCAAAAAACTAAATTCTCTTGCCTCTTCATTATTTAAAGATCATAACTTATTTAAGGCTCATACACTCAACTGACCCAGTAACATCTTACTTGGCAGAAGATGGTTTGTTGTGAACCATTGAGGGTATTGCTCAAAAGGCTGGACTTCTGATCCCTACAGCTGACCAGCAATCTGGTATGTATTATTCCAAATGGGGAGATATAGAAAGAAAAAATGAAAAAGGTTTGACATCTACCAACCTCTGTTTACCTAAACCAACTGGCATGAAAGCCCACCACTGGGTGAAGTTTCTAACACTAAGAACTAATGTATACACGACTATGTAGGGCCTCAGCAAAGGAAACCTCTTAAATGACAAGGTCTCTGCTAAATGTCAGGGCTGCACATCAATGAGGGAAACCAAAAGTTATCTATGTGGTCGATACCTTAAACTGAAGCCTATGAGAATAGCGCATCATGACAAGATCATGGAGGCAAGTCACAAAAGATGGAAGGTTCTTCAAGAACCAACACTTGAGACCGACACTAGTGAGCATCGCATCCTGATCTTATCTTCCATTGTGATGCTAAAACATTGGCTGTTAACACAATGGTTTATTACAAGTTCACAACAGATCACTGAAAGAGACTTATGCATCTAAAGTGCCTCAATATGAAAGTTTGGCTTCACAGATACAACAGTTAACAGGAGCATCTTCTATTGTATTTCACAGTCTTCCAATAGATACCCATGGTGTGTGGGTGGCTAAAAATATGAATGTGCTGGCAGACTTAGATATCATGTCCAAGTACTTTGATGAAATTCTCAGCTGGCATGCCATTCTCTACATCTTGGACCTACTGTAAAAGTCAAACAATGAAACCAAAGTCCTGATATATTAAGTAATGGTAGAATTTGTCCACAATTTTTGGGCACTACCACTAATTATCAGTTTGATTTCTCTTTGTCAACTTGATGGTAAACACGATATCCCCACTTCATGCACAAAGCACCAGGCACCTATCAGTAACAATTTACCCTAATGTAAAATTGGGTAATTGAAAATATTGATAGTCAAATGCCTCATCATTTAATTAGTAATGTTCATGAATAAATTAATTAGATTCCCACTGTTCCTACCTGTTATCTAGTGAAACCACAGCCAAGAAAATGAATGGGCTTGGAGAAATCCGCTGGGAAGAAAAACCCTGTTGAGCTTGGTAAAAGCTTCGCCACAATCAAGATATTGTGCAGAAACTACATACATCACAAGAAAATTCCATTTGTGTGCAAACTGAATGTCTATAAGACAAAGTATTCAGTCATATGCCCAAGAGGATATTCCAGTTCCAACACAAAAAACAAAATTCATATTAAATTATTTGCAGACAACTGCCATATACATGTTTTTGGGTTGTTAAGATAGCCCTTCATAAGTTGTCATCAGTGCAAAATTAGATATTAAAAAAAGTAAGAAAAAAAGACTTCAGCATATCAATAAAAGGAATCCTGCAGTGGAAGTTACAATGCACAGCAGGATTCCCTAATCAGGGTCTTCACAGGAATCTTCACAGGAAGCATCACCGATAGTAGAATGACAGGTTGTAGGGCCTGTCTCTCTAATCCTTGTATCATTACCATTTTGTGAACACTCCTATGTGCTCTATATCCACATGCTAAAGAAACCACAAAGTAAGTCCTATTTTGATGATTAGCAATTCAACATTCATGTTCCAGTCTAAGGAAAATATCAATCTTATCAAATACATATTTCAATTTCCTTTGTTGAAAATTTTATTAGCGTTTTAATCATTTTTGGACCTATTATACTTAAAAGTTATCTTAAAATAATATCATGATTTTCAATCCTTTCAGTTTTAAGAAGTAATACTTTTAATATTACAGTGTTTCCATTTGACCTTCAAATTTGTGAGTAATTTCTTCCCTTACTTAGAAGTAAATTGTACAAACTTCATAAAATCAACATCCATCATTGTATGAAAAAGAAATCATTTTTTTTACACAATACAACAGAATAAAAACTTGATTTTATGTGATGAATTAAAATACTCAGACTTCAAAATGCAGTGTAACATAAAATAGCCTAAAACACAAAGCAATATACCTTGAAAGCTATATACATTACATGAAAACCAATTAAAACAGATTTTAAGGAAACACATTGTATTTTTAGAAATTAACATCAAATTGTTAAAAGTAAAATAACTATTATACATTTATTTCTGTATTAAAGTTAATTATTTTCTACAAATCATTCTCTTCTGCATTATCATCTTCCTGACTGCATCTTTTACGATATTTTCTGGATGAATGAATACTGTGTTCATACCTTTTAAAACTTACCAAATGTTGTTGACTGGAATTAGAAGCTTCCTGCATATTTACACCATTTACACAACAGGGATACTTATGACTTGGTTCTTCAGTAGATATTCTATTATGTTCAGCTTTGTTTATACCATTTATACAACCAGAGAAATTCTGATGAAGCTCCTCATTTTGTAGCTTGGTATTTGTATGATCATTTAAACAAACAGAGTGTTCTTCAGATGATTGCATATCTTCAGATAAGTTAAGTAATGAGTTAGTGTTTTGTAAAGAGAGTCCTGTACAATGCTTAGATGTGCTCTGTTGAGTCTCAACATGTGATAATGTTAAATCATTATCATAACAATGGAGTGGTGAAGGGTCTAACAGTGGTGCAGGCAGTTTTAAGGCAGAATTAACATGACTCATAACACTATTTCCTTCACTAGAACACAATAGATTTGACAAATGGTTACTCGATACATCTGCTAAATCATTGCTAAAAGAGCCATTGTCAGTAGGGTTGATGCAACAGGATTCTCTACCAGGTAAGTTAGCAATGTTTGAGTGACTCTCTTTATTAGAATCTGAACTGGAATCACTATCTGACAAATCTTGAAGAATTCTGGCTCTTCTCTTCCTAAGCTTCTTCCTCTTATCTTTTTTATCTAATACTTTCTGAACATCCTGCAGCACTGAATCAAGAACTTTACGGGCTCTAGCATGGCCTTGTTCAGTCTTCGATGTTTTACCTGTAATGGAGTCTTTAGGAAGAGTGCCTGAACTTTTTGTACTTTTACTAATGTTCCTAAGGCGTTTTTTTGTTTTTCTTAAGGATGCTCTGGCAGTACGTAGAAAATGATCGTGTCTTTTATGAGCTATCAGTTGAGAAATTGGATTCTCGAAATTATCAGAGTTAACATCATTCCACACTTCATTTTCATCATTCAAGTTTGTTAAAGTACTTTCTGCTCTACTAGCCAATGTACTGAGGTAGAATTTAGTTTGAGGACTGAGACTTCCATCTGTGTGGTAACTACCCTCATCTTTTTCCTCATCTGAAGACGAGGACAAGGAAGACAATAAAATAGAACTTTTAGAGTTTGATGAATCTGACTGAAGTTCAAAACAGGCAGCCAAGAGCTCAGTATTTGTGGTCTGGTCACTAGAATCGGAAGTGTATCCTTTAATATCTCGCTGAACCTAAGAAGGTTTCAAAAAAATGTTTAATATAATGTTCAGTTCTTATTTTTCATTCTTAATCAAGCAAAATACGAGATAGCTTTCAGAAGTTAGTGTTTTCTTGTTAAACTCTATAAAAAAAATAACAAAGTATTAGTAATCAGTTAGTGCAAGTTTCATTGCAAATATATACTGCACTACAGAAAGTAACCTCCAATTGTTACAATCCAGTTACCACAAAGGTTGCCTGCTTGCATTGCAAATGATCATTTGTTGTGTCTAGGTGTTCAACCATATGTATTATTAGTTTGGAAATTGTTCCACATTCTAATGACAAACACTTTTAACCAATATACAACTGTCTGTGGTTATTGACCAACTTCCATATAATAAAATAATCAATGCATAACAGAAAAATTCAAAATACTGAACACTTTCATCTTCATGCAACATATATAATAGTTTGTAATTTAAGAATTACTGTGATACTGATACCTGTTGCATACATCATAATGGTTTGAATTCACAAACTAGATTAAAATATAATTTCTAGTAAGCCTCCAAATGTTAAATGTAGTCCAAATTTCTGAAACTTGAACTAGTAACAACATTTAAGTTACTGAATATTTGTAGTTCATACATCTGTGTTAACATTTGTCATATGCTTGGACTTAAAATTATCAGTAGTCACTCATACATTAGATGCAAATCTGAGGATAGCAGGGAAAACCTCTCAATTTTTGTGATGAAATGGCATATCAAATGTAAAAAATATTCTAGATTTTGACCATAAAAAACTGAAAAAAGTTACCCAACTTTTTCCAGTTTGACAAAATAAATTTTAGCTATAAGGAAAACGTTTTACAACTTTTATTTTTATTTATAATGAAAACTGTTTACATTTTTTATGATTATATATGTAGACACACACATGTACACTTTCAATTATTGAAAATGCACAATTTAAATATATTCAAGACTTACCATGACACTTTTTAAAAATTAATGACTTTAATTTTAAATGTACATTTAGTACAAATTTCTCACTTTAGAATTTATGCTGTCTGGCAACTAACAGTGTTATAGTTACATGTAAGCTTAAGAATTAATTGATGTTGTAACAACTATTTTGTTAATTAGCATTAAAAAAGCACAATTGCTTCTTACAGTTAAAAACAGATACTACATTTATTTTTATTGAGAATAAAGTCCCATGGAAGTCATGTAGCCAATACTGGAATTACTGACAGAATTAACATATCACTTTTCTTCAATTCTTTTCTCATTATATTAGTATTTTAACAACTAAAAGCAATGGAAAAAACTTAGTTATTGCAATAAATACTGTTTTTGTTTTTTTTACAGAGACAAGGATTTAAATTACAGTGTACAAGTTTTTAAACTAAAATATTTTTTCTACACTTAATACGAAAATAGACCTTTTACACAAAATGATGCAGTTTCCTGAACAAAAGAACCTACAATAAAACTTTAACTCATAAATGTTTATAAACCAACATGAGTGAAAATAAATGAGTACCATTATGAATTTGTTGACCATACAAGTGTTTTAGTAACAAAATAACTGACAACCCACCAATGAATCAAAGAAAGCCATCATGCGTGGATCTTCCTTCACGGACTGGTGACTGTAGTCATGTGTCATGAACTGTCCACTCTCCAGAATTAGGTCAATATATTCCTCATGTGAATAGACTCTGCGAGGTGATATTTCTCCATAGTTTTCCAAACTTCCTAACCAGTTCGGAAGCGAAAACATACTCCATAACTAGGAGTAAAAGTTTTATTACTGAAATATAGTTTTGAACCACTTACTACACAAACAAACAAAAGGGTAAATTAAACTAGACAACCTACTGCCATACTACCACATACTTCTTATAAATAGCAAATAGAGTATTTCAAACACACCTTTTAGGTTTACCAATTAGCACACAGACATTTACAATCTGTACATTTTTGGTAATATTCACCTATGATCAAGCACCAATGTTGCACACTTAAAATCAGTGTTGATAAAGACCAAAAATCTATCATCCTCACATCTGAAAAAGCTGTTTCCAAAACATTTATATTGTATAGCATACATCATGGGATAAGATTCCCTACCATAACATGTTCCACACACTAAATAGGAAAGAATGTGTCTGTAGTTAAGCACAAAACTACACAATGAGCACTTTGTGTTATAGCATTTATGGGTAACAAAACCTGTTTTTTAACATCATACGCCTTCAGACTCACCACTGAGCCACTAGGGAAATGATGGGAATGAAATCTGACAAACATATATGCCATTCCATTTGGATAAAACTCTCTTGTACAAAGAATGTGAGGAATTGTTTAACATGATGGAAGTTGTATTCTCATCTACAACTTGAGTCAGGGAAAATTTCACCAGCATGTGGCAGTGCAAAGGGTTGTAAGATAAAGTTCCTATAATGTATACAATTAAATGGTAGAATTTTATAAGATTATATAAAAATTTAAAACATCCACTTATGTGCTTACTCCTGTTGTACCATATTTCCAACATCCTTGTGTGTGTTGTATATAATGAGAAAATTAAACTGACTCTTGACTCTAAATTTCATTTTTACACAAGCACATACTTATTACCTAATTCCATGGAGCAGCTCAACTAATCTTTACAAACACACTGTTCACATGTCATTTATCTACTAAACATGGTCTTAACATTATTGCAGACGAGCTGTTTTGTACTTTGAGAGTAAAATGCACTACACTGGAAATCAACCATACAGACCAAACATGGAAAGTCTGTTTTAAACTAATTGACACTGCATGCAACTGTGAACACTTTACCCAGTTTCAGGTACTGCACAACAGCTGCTAGCCAAGTCACACAAGTCACCTGCTCCTGTTATGGATATTAATGATCCATACATTCAGACACTTGCAGTCCAGGTTCCAAAAGCATGCCACAATTGTTTTCCATTTGTTTGACAGCTCACCATTATTTCTTTGAGATCAATTCATGGTTTACAAAGAAGCTGAAACCTTTAATCTCAACTTTTCATATAACAAGCAACTCTGTTAACAGAAAAACTTCTGCATGACTAGACAGTCTCTACTAAATACAAATTGTAAGATGGATAGTTAAAGGAAGAGCAACAACTGAATTCTGTAATAATTTGTCTGTGTTCAAAGTACTGTTAAATAAGGTATTTGTCTTAACTTATAATTTCTATCAAACTTGTGACTACATTTTTATGCTTCTTTCAATAATAATAATACTAATTTTCAGGTAAAGAAATGATAGTTTCAACAAATCTCTTCATGATAAAAGAAAACTACTCTGCAAATAAATGAGTTGTTAACTTTATGAAATTGTAAAATCAAGTGGATTTCACCTTAAACAGTCTTTAGTTGAAAATTTCATAATATGATACTGAAACAGCATAAAATTCACATTCAGTATTGAAATAGTTTCATATTGGTTCCAATGAACAAGGAAATATGAAAACCTTTAGTTTTCTTCATTTTTATTGAAATATATAATTTCAACTGTATTTCTCTTGAACTTACATTAAAGACAAACAAAATGACAGAATAAATTTCTTGTTACTGTTCAAAGTTACTGGTAAGTCCAAAAAATTAAAATAAACATGTCTGCCAATATCAACTGCAAAATTCTACAGCATTACTGTAAGCTAATCTCAATTTCAAATGTTTCATTCATGAACTTACCTTAATTATCTTCTCCACTCCAGATGAAACTATCAGAGACCTCAGCATGTTGTATCGTACCTGATTTACTATAGAACGATGACCACGAAGTACCAGATGAGCTTTGTTAACCCAAACACCTGAAATCAAAACCTAAATAAGTTGAAATCATGCTTCCTGGAGAGGTTACCTGCTTTAACCCCTCACATCACTATATAGTAGTGTCTTGTCTGTCAGCAACACTAAAATGACATTGCAATTTGTACGGTCATGTCGTCACTAAAACCATGACATAAAAGCCTTGATTTAGTTATTTGATAAGAAAAAAATTTACGTGTTGAAACAACTTGAATAGACTTGTTGCCTTTAATCTTAGTTCTACAGGCAAAAAGTTTAACAAGCCCATTTTGTTTAAATGTTAGCTTGTATATAATATTAGCTAAATAAAAGTAGAAAACCCGAGTTGAAAAAAAATTTGCATAAGATTTCTCTGAAAGAAAACATTTACACACAACAGGCTAGGACTTGGAACAAATATTTATCAGTATTTTCATGTTGATTTGGTCAGACAGCAATTAATGTTTCTAACTATTTAAAACTTACAGCTAGCAAATACTGATTACTAATAAAACACTAACTATAATTTTAAAAAAATCCTAATGTGCATAAAGTTGTTTTCATCATTTGGTTTATCAACTTTATAAAGTTACAAAACTGATATGAACAGTTGAATTCTGCTAAACCCTTCATGGTCAAAACAAATTTCATAGCAAGCTGTTTTAATTTTTTTTCCCATTAAACAAACATGTAGGAAGGACTTGTCAATAACATATTTTAGCTTTAATTTGAATTTTAGGCTTAGCAATATATGGTCAGAAAATCTTATTTTTGGCATCTCTATTGAACCTCATTTTCTGGTCCCAGTTATTTTACTTTTTACATTTACACTAAGGCCAACACCTTCTATTTTTTAAAATGAGTAAACAGTAAGATATCTAACATAATTACTGCAACTGCACTTACTTAAATTCAATGACACATTAAAGAAATTTTAATGCTTGTCCAGGAAAATTATTTGTTGAAAATTTTGAAAATTAAGCAACAACTAAGTTTTTATACAATATTAATTTTATTTGTACAAAGATTTTTATTTTTATATAAGCTTTAGACTACTACAGAACTCATTTATTCACACAGAGAAATATATTTTTCTGATAACTGCAATTTTTTACACCAATAAACTAGATTAATGGTTCCCAACCTTTACCACCACCAACGAATGGTTTTTATTATATTTTCATCATGAAAGCCAAATTTTTGAAAGATTCCATCTACCCAACAAACTGTTTTTGTTAAATAATAGTTAACTTCTTTTCCCATTTTCCACTATCAAATAAAAGACTTGTATAACTCAGCATGCAATTAAATGTATTTGTTTAATGAGATGGTATTACCTTCAAGGACCACAGATTTAGATCTACTACATGAGATAAACTAATAATTTTCTTACATTGAAAATGTGTTTCTAATAGGTACTTCCCTCCAATCAAAATTATCTATTCTTATCTAGTCCTGCCCACTATAAGTTTTTGTCTTTTTAATGCTTGCCATAAGCCTTCAGCTCCCTGTATTGGAATGATTCCAACATAACTCATTTAAATTTTGCATCACTTCTCCACCAATAGAAATGTGAGACAACACAAGAGACTCAAACTACAAGCCTCTACCAAACTTTCAATTCAAGTTTTGGCAAAAGTAGGGAGGAAGGGTGGGAATTGCAAGCACAGTATCAATCAAAATTACATTTTTATTACAGGAAAATTACTACTTCCCTCCTCTCACAAGATCAGCTAGAATCCCACAATGATTAGGTGGCAAAATTGGCGTGAGAGAATAACTGGAAGTGAAATAAATGAAGACCAACTAAACACAAACATGAAATATTAAACAAACAAAAAAAAAAAACTATCCAAGCACAAGCACTGCCAAACAAGAAATGATAGTTTGAAAGAAGTATGTATGTATGTATAGTCACTTGTTACAAGAGTATGTCACACTCTTCATGGTTAAGTAACCCATGATAATTTTTTCGAGACATATGTTGGAATCACTCAATTCAAAAAGAGTACAAGGCTTGTGGTGTGTATTAAAAAAAAAGTGTATATAAGGTAGTATTAGACAAGAATACCTGATATTTTGAGAAGTACCAGAATTGCTCCTGTATGCTGTTTGATGTTTAAACAAAATCACTAATGATAACAAAATGATACTAGTGCCTTACTCTTTTTAAGCTCTATATCATCAGGAATCTTCCAAATATAAAGTCTGAAATCATCAGATCCTGAAAGAATATACTGAAAAATAAAAAACAAAAACATAAGAATTACATTTTTAATCTTCAATTGAAATAACAAACAAATAGTTAAATATATTTTTGAATCAAAAAACAAACAATATTTGTGTAATCCTCAGCACATTAAGATAGAAAATAAACAGAATGAGCCTGGAGTCTGGAAAATGGATGAAGAACTGCTATAGCTCACCATAAATTTCAGAACCACTACTATAGAGAAATAACAGTATCAGTAAACCTTTCTAACAAAGGTATCAAAGCTATGGTTTGGCCTGCTACATCATCATAAAACTGTAGTAAGAAAATGGAATATTAAAAAATTGAATTTCAAAACATGGTATATTTAAATTTTAAGTTACTATTTACCTTCTCTTTTAAAAACAGCATTTAATAATATACAGAAAACCAAGTGTTTTCACTCTAACTGAACAAACAAGTTTTTATTATATCTTGAATTCTAAAGTGTTATAATATAAATTAACATTCAAGTAGTTTTCCATTGAAAATTATAGATGCGATGCCACAGTCTACAAGCATATTAAAGGTTAACAAGTACTGAAAACATTAAAACATTACCATTTATACTTGATGAACTGAAAATCTCATGAACACTTACATTAACCAGTGTACACAAGCTCCTGTAAACATGTTTACATAATTTTAATTTTTACTGAATACATCAACCATGCCTTTCTTGAACTACATATTAAACAATGTCATTGTAATGGCTAGGTTTGTATACTAATTTCATTCCATGTTTAGTTAGACAACTGAATTCAGCCACCTTACATATTATACATACCAGTTGTCTGTGCAGCACTACAATAACTGAGGTTTTTGGAGTTGAAAAAGACTGAAGGGTATATTTTGATAGAAAAATATATAAACATACACACATATAACATAAATTTCTCAGTATTTTTTAGGTTGAATAAGAATGCTATATTTAATATATGCAAGTAAAATGAAATGTTCCCTTTGTCAGTGAAAACTTGTGCACGGATTCAAACTATTTTCATTGCAAACCCTCGAGTGGAGAAAAAGTGTTCATCAGTCAAAGAAACAAACAAATGATTATGAATAGAGAAAATACAAAGACAAGTTTGAATCTGTTTTTCTTGCATGTCAAAGAAATACTATAAAACTTGTGTTTGAATCAATTTCACGTAACTTCCCTTAAGAATAACTTATTCTGCTTTCTATGTACTTGTTTCTTGGTTACAATTAAACAGTATTCCAATTTTTTGTGTATAAATTAAAAGAAAGCAGATGCAAATATTCTATTATTTAGAGCTGTACTTCAAATAAGAAGTAAGATTGTTCAAGTCCAGCTTGATTGAATTTTCATGTCCAATGCTATCTCTAGCAAGAAAAATAAATTCCATCAATTATTTCTCTGTACATACCCACACTACATTGTTACTGTTCAACTTTCACTTCAGAACAAACTTTGTTCATCTACAAAGTAATCACCTGATTTTAAGTTCTACAATTATATTCCAGGTGTCATAGTACCCTTGAAACTATTTCCTCTTTCACTGATTGCATACAACTTCATGGCTATATCATTACTACCCAAACTTCCTTTGTATATATATATAAACTTCTTGGAGAATAACAAGACAAATTTTAGACCACACATCCTAACAAACTTCCACACAGACTCTTAACTGTACATAGTAGAAAACAGTTTCAAAACCACGTCTACATGGAGAAAATGAAAACCAATCTGATGAAACAACATCTGGGAACTTGACAGATAGGTTAGTTGGATAGGACTGTTGTAATTCCACGTTTTCAACTATCCTCCTTGTATACAACATTTATTGATTTTCAGAAGTGGTTTTATAAGCTAGTGAACACATCTTCAAAGCCATGTTTTAATATGATAATGAAGATATATTCAGCCTTGTCATAATACTTTGGGTCAGCAGATTCTCTTCTGTAGTCAGCTATTTTGGGTTGGCATGGGGTATTGCTTAGAATCTGTTTACGTCTTACACACTCTGCTATACAAATATATATTTGAATGAAATATATATCTATGCCATAAATTTTATTCTCCTCAAGATGCACAATGAATTAAGGAGAGGAATGCACTTTATATTTACTTGCTTTTGAACATCCCAAGAAGAATCCTAACACGAGTTTTGAGGAGTAAAGCAATGTGTCCACCCTGAACTTTTTTTTTTGGCTACAAGTTGTAATATTTAAATATTTAAAAGCAATTAACATTTGATTTGTTTAAATCAGATCATTCTTGTTCTATATTTAAATACCATTGTATTGAATTTCATATCACATTAGTTTTCTCACATCTTAATATGCAACTGAAAGTATCCCAGAAAAAAAGCCAAACATGTCTCAGAACAAAACACTTAAATACAATAACCAGTTTTAATTATATCATGTGAAGAAATGAAATTAACAAAAAATATCTAGAAACAATTCAACCATGAAGCATTTAAATTGGAATGTAAATCATTAACAAAAACAACATAGCAGTTAAGTTTAACAAGATGTACAAGATTGAATGTAATACCTCCCAATGAATAAATACAATGATCAGGTGAAAATATCTCAAAACAGTTACATAATGTTATTATCTATGAATAAATGAAGGGAATTAAGTATGGGTGGAATTCCAGTATTTAAATCAAAACAAAAATTTCAATCCATTCATCCTGAACTATTTCTTCTTTTGTACTTTGTGTGTGCATTACTTCTACATCTAATAATAATAGCTAATTTTACTAATAATTCTACACTTTGCTTTGTTTAATATACAATCTAATTAGATAGCATTGGTTAACACTAATTCATAAATTTCCAATAATTAAACCAAGCTACTGAAAAGAAATTTTTTGGTCCTATACATGTTTCAATCATGACATTTTTCCTGCCTGTTTTATTCACACGAGCAATCTTTCTGATCCTTCAAAATAAAACAAGTAGAATAGAACTTCTAACAGTGATATTTAACAGCTGAACCTTATTAATTTAGCTTTCCAAGAACAGTTCTAAATTTCATTTTATCATACCTACATCTTCTAAAATTTCAATTAAATTTGTAAATCTCATAAAAAAGAAATTATAATTACTTCTCCATTTGTCTATATCAGAAATTCAGTCAACATTCAAACTGTGCCAAAGTTTTGTCTTTACTCAATTAATTCTTCTTTTGGTCCTAAAGCAAATTTGGATAACAAATCGCATTTGAAATATGTCAGCAAGTTACATTTTTTCCTATCAGTTACAGGCAAATTACACCTTTCATTAAAATCAAATATAAACATACAGAATATTACAATATCACAACAAACATCAAAATCCAACATGCATTTATGATTTCATTTCAGGTAGTGTTATTATGCAACTGACTTGTCGAACTTTTTATACAGTTGATTTACACCTCAATTTTTACAGTTAAAGAATCTTTTTCAAAAAATAAATGTTAAGAAACTTCGATTTTTGTATTTCATTTCGCTACCTCTATCCAAGTATTCCTCCAGTTCTACATAATATGAAACAAAAAAATGTTAAACAGGTTGAAATAAAGGTAATAAATCAGTGAAATGGTAACATTTTAATACAGTTGAGTGAAAAATAATTAGGTACATTAAACAAAGCATTAAGAGCAATTTAATATAATGTTGAATGAATAAATATAAAATAAAAAAGGGCTGAAATACGAATGAAACACTGAACAAAGAATTTTAACCCATAAAGAAAACAGCACCTGATCATTGTCACCTCCAAAGCAACAGCTTTTCATTGTACAGGAGTTGTAGTAACCTGGATGGTCAAATTCAGCAACTGGATAAGAAGAATGCAAATTACAGATAACAGGGGGCAGACGTCGTCGCAGAGCGACTAATCGAGTCCCTGAACAATTGAATCGAACACTCATAGCACTCTGTGCAGACAAGGACCCTCCATATCGCAGTAGGACACTAGAAAAGTAACAAAAGAGATTTTTAAGGCTAACCCAATCACATATATGTTGACAGAAAATTAACTTTAAAGATGTAAGCTGTTAAATAAATTTCCAGGAAAAAATAACACTTCCTAAGCACAAGTGTATTTGTTTATGGTTTAGTTAATTTAAATCATTTTTAATCTGAGAAAAATATTTGTAATAAATACTATAACGTACATTAAACATTTTAATCTTGTTCTGTTTCTAACTTTCTGTAGTTACAAATTCTTGTATAACTACAGAAACAGAAAACATTCTTGTAATCAGAACTTTAAAGTATTAGTACTTGAAATACATTTAAAATTACTTAAAAGCCTCAACTTCAAAAACAAACACTCTCCACTTTTAAAATTACAAACATTATCAAGTTTGTTAGTTACTCAAATTAAACACCTTTGATTGACTAATATAAAAAACAACTGTTAAAATACATTTAGCAATGCCTTAAAATCACATTTTGCTTCTTTACTTGAGTGTTCAGTATATTTCATTTATTCAGTCTTCCATGTTTCAACCTGTTCATGTCTTGAAATCACTTTCTTTTCCTAGTGTTTTAAAGTTTAAAAACTTGTACATACTTGCACCATATTACAACCAAGTATTTACATCAGAGAAGAGCTGTTTCTCTGGCAACCAGGTGATTACACCTTGCCCATTGGCAGATTTCATCCAGCTCCATGAGCAATGGAAAGACCACTTTATTCAAATTAAACAAAAAGTATTTCATATTTAAAAAGACAAAGTATTATTCATGTTATTCTCATACTTCTATTCTGTCATAAGATGAAACATCTGTGGAATGATAGATGTATATTATATGTTCAGATATTCAAACAGAACCAATTCCACAAGTGAATTGTTTATAGCAGTCCAATAATCTACTAATTTGAATATTCACAGCCCTGCATTAATGCAACATGAGTCTGTGGCTTTGGCTTTACACACTACAGTAACATGCAATATACAAGACATACAAATATTATAAGTTGAGTTAATACTGAAAAAATGTGTGTGTGTGTGTGTGCGCATTATAAAGAATTTCAAATTTGCTTATGAATGTAAGTAAATATGGACTGTTTATAATTATTACGTTACAAAAAAACAACCTACAAAGAAAAATACCATAAAAAAATAATGGTTAAACTAGCTTACGTCCGAGGTTTTCTGATATCCCACAAACCAATTCCTTCTTTAGAATTAGCAGTAGCTAGTAACCTCGGCTCCACTGGGTTGTACATAACAGCATGGAAGGCTGATGTATAGTTAGCAAGCACAAAAGGTTCTAGAATAAACAACAAAATTACAAGAAAGACAAAAGTTTTCTTCCTCAGCATAAAATCACAAAGAATGATTACACCAATCCTTGTATTATTTACTACTGTATTCTTACAAAAAAGAAAAACAACAAATAATCTTTCAGAACTATAAATCTCTTACTATTTAATGAAAAATTCACCCACTAGAAAGATACACAACATACAGGTTGAGCAAGAAGTCTAGGCACCCCAACTTCAAAGATAATTCATATGAAATAAAAGACTTGTCACATATTGACATCTCATACCTGCACAGACTAACCAGACTTGATTAATAAAAGTGATATAAAATCATATGTCTCTATTTGTGAGAAAAAAAACACTAAATTGTTAACATGAGACTTAATTAAAGGAGGGCACCCATTCCAAAGACTTTCTGCCCACCTTGTATATAAGTAAAGAAGAATCACTTTAAACTATCATTGAATTTATCAATAATTGATCATATTACCCAAGATATCCTAAAACAATTCTGATCATTCAATAGGACATAAAATATTAATATTCAAATACGTTAATATTATCCACAATGGTACCTTGTATCTTCAACATTACTATGACTAGAGAAAGACTATTAATTGAAAGTATATTTCAAGTAAATTAATACTGGTAGTCAGGTGCTTAAAGTTTAACACTTAAATAGCAGTATACCCTTATTACTAATTTAAACCAGCAATGAAGCATTTAATAAATTAAGAAAAAATGTAAATGAAGTAAATTATTTGTTCTGTTAAGTCATGTTTATAACAATATTGTAAGATTTGAGTTACATGTAATACTACAACATCACTTTCTAAAATAACCACTTTCAGTTTTTTGTCATTTCATTTTCTAACAGAAACATGGTTCAAGATATTAAGTTGCAAGTTTCTAATTATATTACACACAAACCAATTTAAAACTTGTTTATCACTGTTTGGATCAAGTTTTAAACAAAAATTAAATTATTAATTAGCCCAACATAAAAAGTTATCTTTGAGAACAGAAAACATAAATATTTTTTTGTATTAGTTGATGATAGTTTTATTTTCTTCTAAAAACCTGTCATTCTCCATTGGTTTTTAATTGTGCCTTCAGTACTTCATCATTTTTCTCTTCTGTGAATGTGGAAATCTCATCATATTCTTAATCTTCAGGATATTCTAACTCACCAAGAACTTCACCAGTCAAAGTGAACAAGCCTATTCAGACCTACAGCAATTCAAACTCACCATTAAATTGTTTGATTGAAGTTAAACACACCTGTTCATGTGCTTGGCTTCCAATGATTCAGAGTTGAAATGAAGTTACTCCAAAGTGAAACATAACACTTGATGTGCTTAGCCTCCAGTAATTCAAATTCACCATAAAATTCTTCGATCAAAATGGAACACACCTGTTTGTGCTTTGTTATGTATATGTGTAAATATTTTGTAAACGACAACATGTCGTGTTGTGTTTGAATTTTCATTTGTATTATTCATTTTTCCATATTGATATTATTGTTTCGAAGTTTAAACTAATATTTTGTCATTTATTCAGGGTAACATTTTAGAACTTTCTCGAATTAAGTAGACCAATCACATGTTAGTAAATGAGTGCTGGTGACTTCGTGTCTAGACGTTAGTCTCGTGCAAGAACGAACACGCGCGGATCGCTCTAGAGTTGTATGGAAATTGCGAGATTGTTCGAGAAATAGGCCTATCGGTATAAAAGACGGTGACAAGAGACAGATTCAGTCATCAGTCATCAGTTTTATTCGAGGGAGAGAGATTCAGTCATTAGTTTTATTCGAAGAAAAAGAGTGAGATTCAGACATCAGTTATTATTCGAAGAAAAGAAGAGAGTTAGTTATTTGAGAAAGATTAAGTGTTTGCTGTGAATATTCAACTTGGATTTGTGACTGAAGTTAGATCTATGGAAGTTGTGATTTTATTTCGTCAATCTCTACGATACATCTGAATTACTGCTTGAGCTGAGAGACGGCGATTTCATTGAACTGGGAACTGTTTCGGAATTTCTTCGTGGGACCAAATTCACACCCTAGACTGGAATCTGAGACTTTAATTTTAGATCATTACATTAGATACAGGCCAGTACCGTTTTGTATTGTGATTTATTTTGAAGTTTGAAACTAATATTATTTTGTTTTGTAATTAATTTCGAGTGTTGTAACTTAATATCTGTCACTGTTATCATATAATTTATGTTATATTTGTTAGTAGTTTAGTGTAATAAATTATACAAGCTGTTATCTGCGTTTTTCTGTTGCGTTTAGTCTACGAAGAACTTGAAACATCAAATAATACGTAACAGCTTGGCTTTCAATGATTTAAAGTCAATATAAAATTAATCTATCAAAGTGAAACGTACCACTTGATGTGCTTGGTCACTTGTGATTCAAGCACCCCAAAAAATTCTTTGATAGATTGTTCAGGCAGAGTATTTATGATGAAACTTTGTAGAAGCTGCTTGTATAATACAGTCAGTTACCACTGCCACACAGTCCTCTATTGATGGCTGACTGACAATGGCAGGATCAAGTTGTGCAAGAGCAGTGAAAGTGGACCAGTCTGCCTAATCCAGTTTCCACCAGGGCATGTGGGAAGGGTGGCATCAACCACAGCCAGTCTCTCTCCAAAGTATATGATCACTGCCTAGTGGATTATTGCCAACCCTCCATGAAAAATGGGAAAATAATGAAGGGGAGCAAACAGAGAGATCAATAGCAGTAAAGGACTGACTAGGTGTGTGAAAATAAGTGGAAGAACCAGTACTGAAAAGAGAAAAATTGTGATCAGAGAGCATACGCTCTACAAAGCGACCCCTCTCATCAATAACAGCACTTCTCCAGAGGGGATGATGTCCATTAAAGTCCCACAAGATTAAAAATATAGATGGCAACTGTTCAACGAGAGCATCAAGGTCTGATTGATCACATCTTTCCAAGGGACAGGTAGAGAGAACAAACAGTGATGGTACGACCCAAGGAAACACAGATGGCTACAGCCTCCAAGGGTGTGTTGAGTGACAAAGACAAGGTTGGCACATACTGATCAACCAATAGTGCCACCCCTCCATGTACTCATCCATCACACAGCCTGTCATTTCTGTACAAAAAAAACTGCCGAATGGTGACTGTATCAGCAGGTTTTAGAAATGTTTCTTGTAAGGAAAGACATACAGAATGGTAGGAAGCAATCAGTGTTTTGATATCATCCAGATTAGAACATAAACCTCGAAAGTTCCATTGTATCAAAGTGACCATTTTTAATGATGGGTAGGTGAAGTGGCTGGAGAACCTTTCTGTTTACAACCACAACTTTTTTTCCTTACTGTCCTTTTTCGGAGGAGGTCTATCAACCTCCATGGATCCTACCTTAGGTCAATTGGGCAGGTCTTTGTTGTTGGAAGGAGATTCCAGTGACTGAGGATGCAAACATATCATTGTTTTGCATTTGGGAACTGGAGAAAAAATGTATCAAAAGAAATGCCTGTATATGAAACTGAAGAATGTGGATCTTGAGATTTGTTGGAACGTATGGAAGGAACAATAGATAGGTGTAGAGGTTGATTGATCAACCTTTTTAACTATGGAGGTCAAAAGGCTTTTCATTTGCTTTGAAAATGATTCTCTTGGAGGCACAGAGAACTATGCCTGCACTTGCACTGTAGTTGTGGAACAAAGTGCAGCAGCATATGTCTGAGATGGAGTAGCAGACAGCAATTTCTGAGCCTCAGGATAACTAATGTTATGAGTCATTTTCAAATGCTGCACCTCTTTTTCTTCCAACCATTTTGGGCAAAAACAAAAGTAGGAAGGGTGGGAACAATTGCAGTTGACACAATGTGGGTCCGTGTGACCCTCACAGGCATCGTGGTCCTTGTCACCACAACGAGCACATGTCGGGGAACCACAACAGGACGTCTTTGAATGGCCAAACCTCTGACATTGAAAATATCAAAGAAGGTTTGGAATGTATGGCTGTACCCTGCAAATGAGATAGCATGCCTTGATGGTGGTAGATGCACGTGGTGATGTAAATGTCAAAACGAGCATATTTGTCGGAAGTGTAACTCTGTCTTTGGGGGTGGAAACGCCTCACTGCAGAAACTCCTTGAGTAAAGAGACAAGCAAGAATATCTGACTCAAGGACATTCTTCAAATCCCTCTCAATAATAACTCCTCATGATGAATTCAAGGTAGCATGAGGAATAACATCAATAGGTACATCCCAGATTGCCTTTGAATTCAAGAGGAGTTCACTGTGTTGGGATATGGATGTTTCAACCAATGTATCTCCAGATCAAAGCTTCTTTACTGACTTTGGAGAGCCAGCAAGTCCCTCTAGTCCCTTCTGAATAAAAAGGGGGACATTTGCCCTAAAGGTTTTTCTGAAAGAGATAGTAATATAAGAAAATGGGGTACAGGTGTTACAGATATTGAAGATTGCTGCTCAGAGTCTTCAAGATGGTCATTTTACTATTGACTGTTTTTTCACTGTTGTATTTACATTTTTTGTTGGAGGATCCATAGGAAAAAAGGAAAATTTTGGTACCCACTGACCCCACCCACCATGGAGCCCTATGAAGGGACACACTACAATGTCATGCAAGGACATTGCAGCAATGCCAGGGTTTTGTGAGCACTATACCCAAACACCAGCACCAGACACAATGTCCACAACACCTGTTGAGAACTTCCAATACTGGTATTTGGTTGACTCTAGCCCAAGTAGACCAACCAATTGACCCAAGGGGAGCCACCCAAAGGCTGCCCGTCTACAGGAATTCAAGGCCAAGGTGACGTGTTAGGATTGGACCCCTCAACCACCAGGTTCCTCTCCTCCCCTTCACGGGTCACCACGCACGGCAAACACATGGGTGGATGTTTAAATCCCAGAGGAGGTAAACTGAAAGAACAGAACCTTTCCTTGGAGGTCCCCTCACCACGTACAGGAATCCACACCAAGGAAGAAATGACAGCAGATTGGATTTAGATATATATTACAAAGTAAACAAATTCTGTGAACCTGTATGTAACAGAAAGATTGAACACAGATATAAAGCACACAGTGAAAATTATCTTTATTTATTCAGTATGACATTTGACTTCATTGGAAAGCTAAAAGCTAACTAATATACAAGAGCTTGTTCCATAATAACAAAGCACCTCATTTACATAATTAAACTATAATGTCATGCTTTTCCAGGGCAACTTGTGCTACATGGGTAGTAAATAGGGGAGGATGTAACTTCTGGACATCATCTGATAGGCAAGTGGAAAAGGTCATTTTCTACTGATATTGAGTATGGTCACCCTTGGACAAATCTTTCCCATAGAAAACATAGGTACTATTTCAGACGAATGGCACAAAACAATAAACTTGTTAGAGAAAAACAAACTCGCACTTTCTTGACCAGCATGTTATGTGAAAACTGCACATATATCTGAACAAATGATTTTTTTTTTTTAATTTCTGAACACTAAAATAAGAAGAGTAGCAACATATAGTGTGCTGCCAGCATACCAAATAAATATAATTTTTGTAATATAATTGCTAGACAAAACTAAATGTGAGATAATTTCAGAAAAAAATTCTATGTAAAGAGGACACACCCTAATATACTACATCTGTCGTGTCACTTAAGTCTTAAATACTGTTACATTTTACAAAATTTTGGTGATTCTTTGAATTATTTACAATAACATTGTACTTTTATCAACTAACATACACTTAACACAACTCTGTCAGTGAATGACTGGCTAGTTTTTCCATTAAACCATCAAGCTAATCATGGTTTCATATGGATAAGTTAATGATAGCACAATGTAAAAAAAAAAAAAGTCCAAGACTGAAAATAATTTCAAAATCTATTTACAACATCACATTTACTTTGCTTGTATTGTCTGATATTTTAATTTACATTAACTTATCACTGCAATTGTTTCACAACAACAACACTGACATCATGAATGTGTGTGAAAGCTCAAACAATTAGAGTAGCAAGCTATGAGAATGAACTGACACAAGCAGAAAAAGAAATGTAACTTAACCCAAACAGATATTGAATAGTGAAAATAACAGATAAAATATAAATGTTTTTCAAAGATAACATTTCATAATTATCTTCAGTGATTAGGTCATAGATTTTTCTTCTGAATATGATAATTTTCTGATCCATGAAAGTACTTTCAATTCTAAAATTAATTATTGGGTACAACCTACAATGTGGGATACAAAATATACCCTAGGTTTCGAAGGTGATTGCATAATTAGGACCTACACTGCAGTGGGGATACTGTCAGTCTTAACCTTCATTCACCAGTCTCAGCTAAAGAAATAAAATAAAGGAGTGGCAATAGATATAGAAATAGTAATTAGGATAGCAAGACGTCAGTGCTCAAGCCTACATCTATGTCACCTTTCACTGCCTGCAGATAGTTGTGGGAAGGTGACTGCTCTTCAAAGTTTTAAAAAAAAAAATTAAAAAATACAAATAAGAAAAATAAGGTACAACCATTTTAGGGTAAGTTAAAAACTTAACTCTTGAAGTTAGCATTTCAGCCTGAAATACAGTAGAAAGGCACTAACTAGTAGTCCAGAAAACAAATTATACTAGATAGACCCATCCAGTTATTTAAATATACTAGTATAGCACCCAACCATGACCCATTTATTGAGTTTACTGTGATTATCATGCTCTATGACCCTTCATATGCAGCAAAGTGTACATCTGCAAAAAATAGTCCCAAGTTTTTAAATGTCCTTATTCATAACTGGAAAAAGATGTGGGACATTATGGGCTTGAGCACCCACATTTTGCTCTCTTCATTTCTGTATCTATTGGTTATCCTTTGTTTTATTTCTTCAGGTTAGACTGGTGAATGGAGATTAAGACTGATAGATGGCATATCACCACATCAATGTGGGCCCTACTTTTTCAGTTGCCTCCAAAACCTAGGGTACATTTTACATCCCACATTATAGCTCGTAGCCTAGAATCATTTTAATTAGTGCAGCATTTTTTGTTTATTATTTTTTAAATTTATATTTGTTTCAGCTTGTTTTTAACTTATAACAAACCAATATATGTAACAGTTTAGAAAGTCGTGTCCTCTTTGAAGAAAACTAAATACATAACTTGACAGGAAACTACTACCTGAAGCAGATCCCTCTCTTATGTCCCATATCAGAACACGCCCATCATCACAAGCACTTGCAAAAACACAGTCATTTGTTGGATCTATTGAAATTCCATAAACAGCATCGTCATGTAAAAACATTTTCACCATTTCACCACTGTAAACAAAAAAATTGAGTTTATTAAGGAAATTAAATCTGATAAGCTCAAACACAGAAACAGAGACTTGAGAACATTTATATATAGCAGGTAGCAATAAAAGTAATGACTTTTATTGAAACAAAAATACAACAGTATCATGTACATTACAGTTAACACTTTTAATATAACATTACATCATCTCTGAATTTTATTTTAAGTTTTTGTCATAAACATAAAAGTCAAATGTTTATATCAATTAGGCGATGGTATCCACTAATATTAACATTTTCCTTACTTGAAAAAGTATTTCAGACAGACAACTCTCAATAGTTATTTGTAAATTGGCACAATAATACAGATAAGGCTATCTGTGCTCTGCTCACCACAGGTATCAAAACCAAGTTTCTAGCATTGTAAGTCCACAGACATACTGCTGCATCACTGGGGTTAATAACTATAAGTAAAGCTGATAGTTATTACTTTGCAATACTACTAAAATGTTTTTGCATACATAAAGCCTTTGAAGAAAATTCCTACTCCTACACAATGTGTACTGAACCATTTCATGATACAAATAGCATTAAACTATATTCCTTGACCGAAAAGGAGGATGATACATCCTTCAAGTGTAATTTCTTTTCTTTCTTTCTTCAGAAGCATGACATGGAAGGTAAGATACATAATTACTGCTGAAACAATCTTATGGAAAATCCCTCCTTAAGAGACAGATATTAAGCAGAAGCATATGGGTTTAACAGTGTTATCCCCCACATGATACTGATTTCTCTGTGAGATAACACTGACCATGTGGTGAGTTCCACCACCTTTTACATGTATATATATAGATATAATAATGGTGGCATGGAAGTTGCTGAAAACAAACTCAATAAATTACCTTCTTAAGACCTCTGAAAATATTATAGAATGATGAAAAGAAGGTAACACCCACAAGCAGATGAAACTGAAATGTGATACAAGTAACAGGAAACAGGTGTGTCTAAACCTATCCACATCTTCACCTGCATTATTTGATCCAGGTGGCATTTGTAGCTAGAAATAAGAGAATCTATAAGATGTTCAGCTTGATGGAAGGTGGCATCAAAAAGATGAAAAGCATCAATTTACACAAAAGAAGATGAGTTAATTAATAGATCATAATGGAAGGAGACAAGTCATGACAAAGAAAACTCACATCAAACAAAATGGTTAACTGGCTTGGATGGAAGCACTATGCACAAGATAACACAGAACTGTCCTGAAAGGACAAAGGAGATAACTAAGGTTGGAACAAATATGCAAAAAAAACAAGTGGGGGTAGGGGACAAAATACAGCTATAATGCTGTATTGGAAAGCATTCAATCTTGCACATGAGCACATTGTGAGATAAGAGAAGTCATGAAAAAAATCAACTTTTCTCTATGCATAGAAATGTAGAAACACAGAATAACATCAGAATATTGTCTTTGTGACAAAAAATTTGAAGAAATGTATCACAAGAGAAAGGTGGCATAGAAAAGATGGATAAAGATTAGAAAGGAGGACAAATGAGAGCTGTTTGTACAAAACACTTCATACCAGAAGAGGATATGAAAAAACAAGGAAAACTGATTAAAAATCCTCAATACAGAAGAGATGGATGAATAAGGCACATGCAAAAAGGAATCTGAGAAATAAAAATGCAAGTCTCATGAAGAAAAAGAAATATCAAAAAGTTGGCCAAAACAATTAAATAAAATAAAACTGGTGGAGAAAGAGGTTATACCAATCCAGACAAAGAGGTAAAACCATTATGATCATGGAGTATGGGGCCAATGACCAAAAACATTGAAATATGTTGTAAAGGAATCAGAAATGCATTGATACAAGGGCTTCCAAAGTGGGAGCCATCTTGAAAAATATCAGGAGATTTAAAAACCACACTTCTCCACAGAATTTAGTCTTGATGTAATTAAATTCAAAATTTCCAAGAAAAAGGTTAACAACTAAATGTTATGAACCCAAAAGTGGAGCTCTATAACAAGAAGCAGAAGTTCCAAGAGCAAGTACTGCTCTATCAGCTGATGTTAAAATAAAATACAATTAGTGAAATAAGTTAAAATAGGATGTCCAGATAATTATAACAAATGATGGTGATAGATCCACTGAAATACCCACTTCACAAAAATATTGATGACAGAAGACCACACCAAAAGGATGAAGGTACCCATAACTTCTCCCCCACCTTGTATTCAATGTGGAATACATTAACAGATAGAAGTTTAGGAGGGAAGAAATAAACTGATATACAGAGTCATAAAGAAACCTTTGAAAAAACCCAAGTAAACAAGAAAGAGATGGTGAAAACAAGGGAAGAAGGGAAGACTACATCACAGGGTACATATACTCCAATGACCTGCTGCAATCTACTGGAAAAAAAGACAAAACTTTTGCATTGGAAGAAAAGTAGACATGGGAACTTTGAAAACTAGAAATGTAGAGAAGGTTAAGGCAACCCAACAATGTAGTCAAAGCTTCCAAATGAATCAGATACTAAATGGGAGTTTATAACTCAGAAGGGTGACCAGCTAACCAAAACAAGATTCTCACTGAAGAAAGGTCCTATCCCATTTATCCTCCCAGGACAAGGTTACTAAATGACCAGATAGTTTTTAAAATACAGATCCAATGAGTGCAGTCTCCATGGAAAATCTCTTAACACTTATTTGAAAAACAGACAAGTTGGAATCCCGAATGTTAAGAAAAAAAACTCCACAGGAAAATCAGTGTAAGAGCTAAGAACAAAAATGAAAAATGGTTCGCTTTTCTGTACCACATGAGAATTATTTGCTCCGATTTGTCCATTTTTTATTTTCTCTTCACCCTTACATGATGTCTCACAATTTTAATCTCAGTTACATATTTAGTTTGATATCAGCCTTTAAACTATGGTTGACATCGTATGACGTCAGAACAGGTGACTGCATTTGATATCACATGCTACGAGCATTTTGTGTGCAAAATTCTGAACAGGCCACCACAAACATTCAAGAATTTTTTTTTACAAGATGGAAGGTAGAGTAAAACATGCTGCAAACATGGAGTTAATGAGGTATAGTTTAATTTTATAACCTCCAATTTTCTTGGTTTGTGTAGATATAAATCAGAAAGTCAAACATTTGCTATGTCAAGGAATCAAATCCTGTCTTTCACAGAAACTCAATAATTTCCTCTAACATTTGATCTTGGATTATTCACAACCAATAAAAAAAAGAAAATTTTGCTTTACTAATTATTACATAAGACTAACTGTTCTGATCACTGCAACTGAATTATTTGGTCTACAGATTAACAGTTACAATTGTAAAGTTCATGTACACCATGTAAGTGAATTAACACATTTATACATTAGTTAGAAAGCCTATGAAATTATTAGTTATAGAACATTATATGCTTCTGTACATATTGTGTTCTGAATGGCATATTTGAAATAAATAACAATTTCACATACTACTACAATCTTTATAAAATATTAGGGTTAAGATTTGACAGAGGATGAGAACAATAAAAGGCTAGACATAAGGACTACATTTCTTGTTTTTATGTTCATTTACTGTCATAAATGTAAAATAAAAATTAAAAACTTCAGTTGGATAAGAAATGAGAAAAAAGTAAAATACAAATTCTCAGCAGGATCTCAAAGTTACTTAATTCAACACCTTAACTTAAGCAACTTGTTCACCAGGTTTTTTTTACATCTTACTGCATGATATAATAATAAAATTACATAAACACAGGTATGAATTGTGTTTGTTTTAGGTTAAGCACAAAGGTACACATCCACAATGAGCTATCTGTGCTCTGCCAAAACAGGTATCAAAAACTGGTTGTCTAGCATTGCAAGTCTGCAGACATATTAATGTGCCACTGGTGGTCAAATCACTATTATTCTGAGACTACAATATAAATAATTGTAATCTTTTGTTACATTCTACAAATGAAGTTGAAATCTAAGATGCAAAAATATATATTCTATTCTTAATATAAAAATCACCTTGCACTCAGATTCCACGAATTCATAATTAATTAAAAAAACATTCATTAAAGGGTGGTAAAATTTTGTGAATAAACACTTGTTACATAAAAATTATAGTATACATGTTTCCACGGTTACTTGCTAGTTACACAGTGGAAGCAATAATGGTCAAAATGACTAAACTTGTAGTTAGGGATTTAAGACAATATGCTTTTCACAATTTAATATAAACATACCATAAGAACAAGAATTTTCACGTTCTGCACAGTATGTAAAAATGTAAAGTCGATATCTCACATCTACTCTGATAATTGTCATTTACAAAATACAGATCCATTTCGAATAACTGTACTGAATTTTCATTCAGATACGATTACATAAAATGTTTACCGTGTACAACTATCTGATACTTACTGAGGTCGTGTCACATTTTGTATGTAGATAAACTAATGCCATACAACACGTTTAGCAATACCCACTCTCAATTTTGATAAAAAGTAGTATATACCCCATGTCTACAATGACAAATCTCTATATGTATTTATTGCAATATATATGGGATGATTTCAAAACATGTCAACATTAACAACTGTGTGTACACTTCAAAAAGATTTATTTAAATGAATCAAATGTACACTATAGCATAATTATGAAATTTTTAAATGGCACTTAATTTTCCTTCTACATGGTCCATTTCTTTGTCCACTAAGCATGAACTAATAAAGTATCCTTAATTTTTGTAAAACAATCTGATCTACAATACAAAACACCTATTTATATTACTTATAACTAAACATTTCTCTTCATATTAACTAGCAAAAAAAAATGTTCATATTTTGGCATTGTACAAATATTGTGTAAGTATAAGTTATAATAATTCATACAAACTACTTAAACCTAACATGTACATGTGTACAAAATACTAATGACAATGTTAACATTTTGAACTTAAAATACAAGACAAAATGGATGAGCAAGTCAGACATACATCCTGAAGATGACTTACGTGTTAGGATCGTGCACAATGACTTGTTCATCGTTTCCTGAAACAAATGACAATAATTTGAAACATTTCAATAAATTATGAACAATAAAGGAAATTACAGCACTTTGAAGAAAATATAAATTAAAAAACACCATTAAGAAAAATTAGCTTCAATGAAGGTACTCATCTAAACAATAAATGGCAACTGACCACTTTATAAGACAACAAACATGTATTTATAGATACCTTTTTTCCTTTCAGCTCTAATACAAAGATTTGATTGTCATAGTTTATAAGATAATGAATAAGAAGGACCTAATTGAATTTTGAAGGGCAAAATAAACTTCGTTCATTTGTCTGTAGCAAAAGCCTCATCAAATACCACACCTTTGATCAACTGCAGTATTTAAGACAGTTGCCTCCAGAATCTACAAATGGTGGAATATACTCATAACTTGGAGAAACTGCAACAGCTAAGCTGTGATAATTACCTGAAGACAAAAGACAACTAGACGTGTGTGTATGATGCAGAAAACATTTGATTATGTCCCACATGACCAATTTCTTCAACAATGGTCTGAATTCAACTGTCCAACAGCATCATGATAGGCATGAGCAAAATTAACAATGATTCTGAAATGTTTTTAAGACCAGTATTCATAATATGAACCACTAGCTGACCTTAGAGAATTGGTTCAACAGAATATTACAATTGTTCACTCAAGAATGGCTTATGATAATTTTCACTTAAGCTGTATGTTGTAAGTAAACATACTTTGAACATATGTGTTTATTCAATTACCTTTAATCCCACACAGTACCATTTTATTATAGTATGGTCATGCTTAACAGTCAGTCTCTCTAATAAATCACATAAAAATCAGTGATGTCGAGAAACCCACTTGTTGAAAATTTCATATGCAAAAACGGCTCATTTGGGTTGAGAAAATATTTCAAGTAGAAGAGCGAACAACGTTTCGACCTTCTTCGGTCATCGTCAGGTTCACAAAGAAAGAGGTAACTGACCGGAAGCTGACCACATGTTTGGAAGGGGTTGTGTAACTGAGTGTCGTTATGTAGAGGGTGGGATTAGATGTTTGAATATATAATTTTATCTATAATATTAATATAGGTATAATGGCGTTCCTTTATATTGGTTTATTTTGGGTTTAAGTTGTTGTATAAGTAAGGCTTCTTTAATTTTGTGTTTGTTTATGTTTGTTTCTTTATTTAGTATTTTAGTGTTTTCTATGGTTATGTTGTGTTCATTTGACTTGCAGTGTTTGAAAATGTGTGAAGGTGACTTTTTATGTTCTTTGAATCTGGTTTCCATTTTTCTACTTGTTTCTCCAATATAGAAGTCGTGGCAGTTATCACATAGTGTTTTATAAATAATGTTGGTGTGGTGTTTGTCAGTGTAGTTCTTACATAGTATAGACCTCAGTTTTGTGCCTGGTTTTTGAATAAATTTAGTATTAACTGGAATGTTATATTTTGTTACTAGTTTTTGCCAAATGTTGGTTATTTTTCTGCTGATCTTTGTAATATATGGTATGCAGCAGTAAACGGTTTAGTGATTTTTTAAATTGTGGGGTACATTTACTTTTGTTAGTTGATTTTGCTTTTTGTTCAGGTGTATGGGCATAATGCTTTCTATGGTTTGTGGAGGAAACTTATTGATGTTGATGAAGTATTGTTTTATTTTATCTAATTCATCGTTAATTTTATCTGGTGAGCATAGTTTTATGGCTGTGTTTATCTGGTTTCTTAGTATTTTGAGTTTTTGTTTTGTTTCATGTGCTGACTCCCAAGGAATGTAAAGTCCAGTATGGGTGATTTTTCGGTGGATTTCTGTTTTGAATTGTGTGTTGGTTCTTATAATTTTGAGGTTACGAAATGATATTTGATTACTTTCTTCCTGTTCACATGTGAAGTTAATGTTGGGATGTATAGAGTTAATGTGATTGAAAAAATTAAGTATGTGTTCTGTAGATTTGAATCCCAGAACCGTGTCATCTACATATCTGTACCAGTATAGTGGTGGATGTAATGCAGTATTAATTGCTTGTGTTTCAATTTGTGTCATAAAAATATTGGCTAGAACTGGTGATACTGGGTTGCCCATGCTTAGGCCATTTGTTTGTATATAGTTTTGGTTGTTGAACATGAAGTTTGTCTTTATTGTGGTGAATTCTATGAGGGTTGCTAACTGGTTACTGGGAATGACTATAATTGGGTTAGGGTCTCAGATATAGAGTTCTAAGGCTGTCTTGCAGGCTTCTGATGTTGGAACTTCTGTAAAGAGGGATATAACATCAAAACTGGCCATTAAGGCTTTATTGTTCGAGAAGTGCAAGTTTTTGTGTTTTTCTCAGTGTATCTGTACTTACCTGTTACCATTATGTCTGAACAAGCATACAGTACACCACTATTAACAGTACACGCTCACACGATCGTTAAGAAACTAAGAAATTTAAACCAACGAATCATTAATAGAAGAAATGACATCAATTTTATTCAACAATGTAGAAAGGAACAACTAACCCCTAATTTTGTGAAAGTAAAACTTTCAAAAAATTTTAATAAATACACAAACATTATCCAAAATTTACAGAAAAAACTACTTAAAGCCATGTTGAACACAAAATACAAAGAACTGCATGACTTACAAAAACAAAAAACGAACCTAGACCATCAACTGGCATGCTCCATTAAACCAGAGATTTACGGACTAATACAACGAAACAAACCAAATCAATACTAAGAACGATAGAGACAAAAAGATGTGCCACAACAAAAACTGGAAAAACTAAGATGTAAACAACAGAAAAGACATCAACATGACAAACCATTGACTAACCTCATAATTAACAGATCCAACCAACAATTAAACACCGATGAGATACATCTACTTAACAAAGGACTCAACTTTGCAATAGCACCTAGGTACATTCCAACCATAGAAATCAAAACATGTTTAGAAGACCTAGCCACGAGACTTGTGATACTTTCTACAGAAAACAAAAACAAAGAAAAAAACAAAAACAACCAACAGAAAGAAGACAACTTAGATAATTCCAACAGCCAAACTTCCCAGGTAAAATTACAAATTTATATTTCCCAGAAACACCTAAAAACAACATCTTAAATGATTTTTTCAAAGAATTTTCTCACAAAACCATCAACATAATTTCACAAAACAGAAAACTAAAAAACAACCTTACAAAAAGAGACATTAATTCCATTAAAAACCTAAAACAAGACAGAAACATAAAAATTCTAAAAGCAGATAAAGGTAACGTTATAGTAATAATAAACACGAATGAATACATACAAAAAATGAATAACATCCTATCAGACACGAACAAATTTAAACCAATACACACAAATCCAACAAAGACACACGAGACACAACTGAACAAATTACTACTACAATAATCACCCATACTGGACTACACATTCCTTGGGACTCAGCACATGAAACAAAACAAAAACTCAAAATACTAAGAAACCAGATAAACACAGCCATAAAACTATGCTCACCAGATAAAATTAACGATGAATTAGATAAAATAAAACAATACTTCATCAACATCAATAAGTTTCCTCCACAAACCGTAGAAAACATTATACGCAGACACCTGGACAGAAAGCAAAATCAACCAACAAAAGTAAATATATCTCACGAATCAAAAAATCACGAAACCATATATTCCTGACATCAGCAAACAAATAACCAACATTTGGCAAAAACTAGTAACAAAATATAACATTCCAGTTAATACTAAATTTATTCAAAAACCAGGCACAAAACTGAGGTCTATACTATGTAAGAACTACACTGACAAACACCACACCAACATTATTTATAAAACACTATGTGATAACTGCCACGACTTCTATATTGGAGAAACAAGTAGAAAAATGGAAACCAGATTCAAAGAACATAAAAAGTTACCTTCACACATTTTCAAACACTGCAAGTCAAATGAACACAACACAACCATAGAAAACACTCAAATACCAAATAAAGAAACAAACATAAACAAACGCAAAATTAAAGAAGCCTTACTTGTACAACAACTTAAACCCAAAATAAACCAATATAAAGGAACGCCATTATACCTATATTAATATTATAGATAAAATTATATATTCAAACATCTAATCCCACCCTCTACATAACGACACTCAGTTACACAACCCCTTCCAAACATGTGGTCAGCTTCCGGTCAGTTACCTCTTTCTTTGTGAACCTGACGATGACCGAAGAAGGTCGAAATGTTGTTCTCTCTTCTATTTGAAATATTTTCTCAACCCAAACGAGCCGTTTTTGCATATAAAAATCACATAAAACTTGACAGAGGAACCTATAAAACTTCCTATTTTAGTCACTTGTTAAAAGTTCATAAAAATAAAGAACTTATTAATGGAATTAAAAGTGTATAATAACATATCAACTAGCCCATCTATCACATAAAGTGCCAACAAGGCATTTATTTTCATAACAGGGCTCTTCAAACAATGTGGTACACAAATACTGCATCTTAATATCCCAAATACCTATCTTATTTATGAAGTATTAAACATTTTAAGTTCTGATTTTGGAGCATACACTAAATCCATTAGAGGTCATAACCTAAACCTAAGGTGTAACCATTGTTGGCCTGTCAGTCAAGGAACTAATCTATGGTGTTGCAGGATGGTTGCATTGTGTCCTTCATAACCACAAGTTTTGGAAAGCCCTTGATGCTGTCATATAGAACAGTACTTCTGCATCAAAATGCTCTTTACTGCTTGATCTACATGACAGCCTCATGGGATTCCCAAACCTTGTAGTTATAAAGAACACAATGTAGCTGCATATCATATAGCAGTGTCAGCCCTTTGAGAAAAAATTCAAACTAAGCTTTGAGGATAACATTCTGTCATCTCATTTCTTCCTGATTGTGCAAGTTATATTAAACACATTTCATTCACCTCTGTTACTTCCTTTTTAGCCGCAGCATAATGGCTCACAAAATGGTTCTGAATGTTTTTTCAAGTACAAACATTTAGCTCATAGCTTCATCCCTTGTCTGAAATTAAATTAACAGCTGTGGCTATTGAGGATTCCCCTGTTTTTATTTCTGTGCTTTGTTAAATAAAGCTTCATTTATACACTGAGTAAACTAATTATACATGTATATGAACAGAATACATTTTTATATTTACAAAAAGTTTATTTCATTGTCTACATTTTTGGAAAATGGTCACATTATTTGGCTTTACCATTCAATCACACTCAGACATTCAGCTATGTATAATCAATACAATGGACTTCCAAGTACATTGATAAGGTTAAGGTTGCCATCTATTTTAAAGTTGATTCAATGCCAAAATAACTGGCTTACACCTACATGGGTACTGTTTGACATAAAACTCCATAAACACACTATACAATGTTTGCATACAGATATATACGTATAAAAATACAACAGTATATACAACTATTTTACATACATTTCTATGGACTTACCTGCAGAAAAAAGTCTGGTGTGCTTCGAGTCAAACCCCAAACAGAATATATTACTGCTATGTTCAGTTTTCATACTGTGTGGCTTGCTTTTACCTGTCATTACTTTTTCTACATTCCAGAGTAGAACTCTCTTATCATCTCCACCTAAAAATCATTGTATTTCCACATAAAATGGTAAAGTATATGAACAGATCCATATTCACATACATTCTAACATAAATAAAGGCTATGCTACTTAACTATAGCATATAATGCTAATAAATACAAGTTATTTGACAAATATATCTTTCTGCTCCAAACACTGGAAAGATTCTGAAATCAGAGCTGACACTTGACATATTTCTGATAAACTCCATTAAAATTTTTAGATTGATGAGCCAAAATAAAAATTATGAATACAATGTTTTAATAAGAGTGGCTATTCGTAAGAACAGCATAACTGGGGAAAATGGCCTGCTCAGACTTAAAACTGATATGTATGACCAAGTGTAGAAAAATACATGTATTTTTCAAGATGGTCAACATTGTTCACGATTTCTACACATCCATAAGCAATAAATTTGTATTAAAAAAAAACTTCTCGATAGAATGTTTTAAATCAATGCAAATACCTCAATAAAATTCTGTTTAAAGCACACATTTCCATGTATTGAAAAGGCTGTTTTTGATTTTCCAATGATACCTTTATAATTATTACTTAAACAACTATTTATAACCATGCCCAAAGTATTGAATTATCTGGTCATTAAACTAATGATATTCTTCATGAAATCTAAAAAAAAAAATCCCAAGAACATAATATTTACTGTTATTCAGGTTTATAACCAATGTCACCAAGTAATACTGATTTCCAATGACAACAATGGAGGTTGAACAGACCTGTGAAAATGCATAGGATATTAAATCATATTTTCAGCTCATTAAAGTTTATTTTATGTTACTTATACTATATATTTTTATCTATTATGACTTTTAGGACTAAAAATACAACTTTTAATTGTTCCACCTGAAGATACCTATCACACTTAATAAATGGTAGTTCAACTTTTGATTTGTTTTAATGCCAAAAAAAGGTGAAAATGGAAAGATTGGTTTCATGCAAGAATAATCAATGTTATTCTTGAATTAATTAATAAGCCTAACCATTAATTTACCAATAAACCCACTCAAATGTATATTTATGTTTTGCTAAAACTAAGCTATTACACAGTAAAATAATGATATGTATAAAACTGTAGATAAATTTAACTAAAAGATCCCCTATCAACTGATACTACCAGTGCAGCAGTTACTGGGCACATCACTTTTCTAGTCATAAAGTTAATTGTCAACTCAGATAATTTACTATTATACTGAATTATCAAAAGTTACTACAATAATGATGGGATAAACTGTTTTTACCTTTACAATAAAAATACTCTTTAGAGACTGTCAACATTTACAATTTCCACTCTATAGTGTTCTTACTGTACCACAGAGTAATAATAATGTTCATATGGATAAATATGGCTGGTATTATAAGAACACTAAGATCAAGAAAGTCTACTTTTCCATAAGAAAAAAAATGAAATAAGGAAAACAAATTCCTGTTAATTTTGGTCGTTCTACAAAGAGCTAGTACTTACAAAGAAGTCCATTATAAGAAAACTGACAATAAAGCATAACACTGATATTTTCCAAAAAATGTTTAATTGTTCAAAATTATTGAAATTTCTTTCGTTGTTATAAATACCGAAGAACACATTTTCTTTTTCTATAATGGGCTCTGGTGCACTGTGGATAATAAATAGAAAAATATACTTGTATATCTATATACAAGTGCCCTCAAATGTTACTAAAAAGTCCCAAGACTTCACTTAGTAAAATGAAAAAATTTGCATATATTAAGTTCAGTTTTTTAGTTCACTACCACTATAGCTAATTTATTTCAAAATAATTTATAATAGAAAATAATAAAAGTAACTGCCAATGGTATTTTAGTCTGTAAAAAGATAGCTGACCACAACTAACCAGCTGATAGGCTATGTAAAGACTCATTCCTGGCTACTTATAGGAATGATAATTATACAATAAACTGCATCTTAACTTTGTATTATGAAAGTTGAAACTTGTATATAGGCCTACATGTAGTGATTTGCAATTTTTTTAGTTTCTTCAGATTTTCTTTTCATTCCTAAGAGTGCTTAAACAAAAGTTATACTTGTTTGAATGCTATGGAAATTTAATCTGTACAAACAGCAGTGTATTAAATAATTTTATTCCATTTTACTGTACTATCTGAAAGTACTATACAGGCACTAGCACTAAAAAACACAGGACTGTAAGACTTTGAATGTAAAAAATTCATAAAGTGCAAAGTCCATTCTCAATTTCAATATTCTCAATATTTGTTCAAATGACAAATAACATTTTAAAGTGCTAGGCAGCTAGCTTACCTTGCATTTTCTACAAAATAGCTATCAATGTTTGTGTAACCATGCAACTAAATAATCAGATTCAAACCCTAACTGAAATAACTATCCTAAATGTCGATAATACTAAAACAATACCCACCTTCTCCAAAAAACTGTAACAGTCTACAAGCCTATCTAATTTCAAAACACTTCCATCTGTTACTTTTAACATACCAGAGGTTCTCACCAGTGAAAAAAGAAAAAAAAAATTTAAGATTAAATTTTAGGAATCCAGATGAAGTTTTCATTAATATGTCAACATACAGTAAAATTATGCAACTCAATTTTAAATTATAAAACTCGGACATGATTCAAAAAGTCAAGTTAAGGCACTTTTATGGTTTGCTTAAGGAATAGCTTGCCTTAAATTCAAGTGTGGTAGATGCTAAAATGTTAAAAGTGTTAAGTTTTTTATGTTTTTTGTACTATCATATTATAGAAAGAAGGTGGCATAAAATGGGAGAAATAAAATAGGTCAGAAGTTTCCTTCTTATCCTCTGAAAATAATATGCAGAAAATACCCAGTAACATCCAAACTTCCTACACGTCTTTAGTAAGCCATGTAAAAAATGCCTAGTTTTTATTCAAAATAATGACCAGCTTCTTAAGCTGAGATGAAAATATCAAACTGTTACAAGTTTCTTATATAAAAAAACAACAACTCATGAATGGTAAACAGTGCATTTCTGCTATGCAGGCCCAGTAATAGTGTATAAAAACTACAGTCAATAAGGACTTTTGTACCACTCAGGTTCAGTCACTGTAGCACTAGAATAAATATATGACAGTCATCAGAATTGGTACAGAATGGTTACGTATAAGTACATTACTAATACTACAGCTTTTTCATCTATTCTTACAATACTTGTCAATCTAGATAATAAAAGTAAATTGCAATAAGGGAATAATGAGCACAGTTACCTTAAGTTAACACAAGTTTAACCTTTTAACTTAAAATTTAAGTGAACACTGCCACTATACGATATTACAATTTTATAAACTTGGTATCAGAATCACAGCCTTGTATAGAAAAAGACCAAGAATGAGGCTAGAAATTATTTCAACAATTTAAATTTGTAATACATATTTACACCAATATTTATACTATACATCCAGAGTATACCTAAGGAAATCTCACAAATTTCTCATTCAAATACTGAAAATCCCATATTATTAAGAAGGCCTTCATCCACAGAGTTTGCACTGCATATTGATGTTTCAATTCAGAATAACCTTATCCATCTTTTGCTTTGTCAAACTTTTAATGCAATGATTATGGTACAAAATGGCACTATTTTTTGTCATCACATGACAATGAGCTATGATTTCAGCTTTAGTTTTTATTTGCAAAGTACTTCACACAAACCGCATATAACCTGCATGTAATTTCATAATAAAGGAAAATTACACTAAATACAACTGCTATGATCTCATAAAATACACATGTACAGTTTGTTTAAAACCACATTTGCTTATCACTTCATGAACAAGCATTGAAACATGTCTGCATATTCAACTAAGTTTGCCTTTATAAAACTTTATATTTATTTTGCAATAATTTGTATTTGGTTAATTTTATAAAGTGCTATAAGCTCCTTTTTAATACTTGTTTCTCCACTATATATTTTGTTATTTATTTGTGTGAGTTTCTTTAACTCATAAAACTGTATCACACACTGAATGTTCATAACCTTTTCATACTTTATATATGAATAAACATACCATTACTTTATAATTTACTTCATGTGAAGTTTTATCAAAATAAATCAAGTCTAGGATAATTTGTTAGTCTGGTCTTTTTTTTTTTCAAATAGGCTGGGCTTTATCAATCTAACACAATATTTGAAAAAAAAAAGTGAATATTACAGAATAAGTGAAATTCAAGCTTGGGGAAGAAAAACAATAGCAAATGTTTCGTGGGTCACATCTAGTTCATACTATTATTAGTTGTAATAATAATACAGCCTTTTAGACTTTGCAAATCACAATTCACACTTTACAGGAATCTGGAATCGTGATGCAAGAGCTTTGTTAGTTTGGTAAACCTAAATCACAAGAATATGATAAAAGTAGAACTAGAACTCTAAAACTTATTATGGGGAATATGTTTAGTCGAGTCATACTTAAATTAACTTTTTATTAGGATACAAATGAATTGTAGAAATTAGAATAGTAATTAGTGTCAATGTCACTCACCAGACGCTAGCCATTCACCATCGTGAGAGAATTCAATTGCATTTACACAGCCATAGTGAGCAAACAGATCCTTTCTGTAGAGATTTTTAGCTTGGTTAAAACGATGCCGAAGAGCCGGAAAAGGAATAGCTGAAGGAAAAGAACCATTGCCACAATACTCTCTTTGGGTTATGTAAGTGAACAAACAATCATCCTTCGCCATCTTATGTCAGACTCAAATATCATACGACCCAAGCCTACACACTCCCATAATCATTACTCTGGTACACAAGCCAGCCAATTGACGAATACAGCGCCTCCAGCGGCATAAAGCGAAAGCTTGAAGGTCATGATAAACAAGATTATGTGCGTAAAAAAAATTATTAATATTTATGTTTTTTCCAAAATAAAACACTGAATCTTCACACCCATAGAAATATACAAGTACAAAAACAATTCTTAATTGTTAACTGTATTACGTAGAGCAATAAAAAATATATAAAGTAACTACAATTTCAAAGATACAAACTCGTAGCCGTTAACAACTATCATGAACGTTGTGTTTAGTCGTATTAGTTTTGGGATTAATAAATGACAGTCATTTTGGAAGTGGTTCATGATGGTCAAGTTTGCGTAAGACTATTAGTGTAGCCTTTTTTTGTATGCTTGCAATACAATTTACAGCAACGTAGACAATCAAGGTGAATAAAAATAAAAGGATAGTGCATGTGATTTCAACTTTAGTTAAGGTTAGCTAAACCTACCACATTACTGTACCACCATCACTTTAATTATAACCACTATTATAATCAAAGTATCTTTTTATTTTATCATCATTTGTAATGGCCAAATGCGGCAACAAAGTTAAAATGTCGAGTTATGGAGGAAAGGTTCAGCGGTTCGCGTTCAACAAATGGGGGTGGGGCACTTTGTACTTTAAAGTTATAATAAGAACAGGTAAACCTCACTTTCTAAGCCAGTAACGTAAATATTAATAATCGGTAGCGTTCACTAGCTGTCTTTCATCTAGTCTATCACTACAAATTGGGGACGACTAGCGCGAAATCAAGAAAACAACTTTTTCTTATTTTTAAATTTGGGCTGTTCTGGTTACATAATTTTATTTAGACAAAAATCTTTCATAACTGAGTCAGAAGAACCAAGACTGGTCCATCAGGGAAATGTTTTTAAAGGATGTTGTTATTTGTTATTAAGCATAAAACTCACAAAGGACTATCTGTGCTCTGCTCCCCACGGTTAACGAAACCAGTTTTCAGTAGTATAAACCCACAGACATAACACTGTGCCAGTGGTGGGGGCGTTTTTAAAACGAGTGGCAAAACGTATAGGAAATTTGAAAGATAGTTTTGAATTTCGTGCAAAGCAACATGAGAGCTATCTGCACTAACCGTTCCTGATTTAGCAGTGTAAAGGGGAAAGGCAGTTAGTCATTATCACCTGCTGCCAACTTTAGAGTTACTCTTTTATCAACAAATAATGGGATTAACCATCACATTATAACACTCCTAGAGCTAAAAGGGCAAGGATTCGAACCCGTGATCCTCAGATGACAAGTCTAGCGCCCTAATAAGCCCTTGAGGTTCTGTCCATTAAACATTTAATAAGCTATTTTAACAGTGTAATAGTCAATAATGACGACTTTGATACGAAAGATATTAATACAAAATTTTATAAGCAAGGATGAATACACATATGTAACTTATACAAGGCTCTTGAGGTGCGTAATAATGGTCAGTCGGACAGACCAATTGTGTCTAATATTAGCATATAAACACAAACTTGTTGAAATAATAGTTATGCTTCTAGATCTGATTCGTTTTGAATTTCGTGCAAAGCGACATGAGGGCTATCTGCACTAGTTGTCCCTTATTAGACCAGAGGGTAGACAGCTAGTCATCATAATCCCCCGCAAACCTCTGGGCTACAGTCTTAAGAACGAATAGTGGGATTGATCATAACATTATTATGCTCCCACGACTAATTGCGAGACGAGAGCTGTGACCACAAAGCCACATATTTTGAGGTCCGTTACTGGTAAGGAGTATTCTGAAAATGATAACTTTGTTTTTCTTAAGAAATACAATATTTGAACATTGATAATAAGGTCTGTTGTCTATGGTTTGATTAAAAATTCCATTAGATGAGGCTATACATTGATACCCACTGTATTTATATTAAACTATGAATACTAAATCCTCTTCATTCAAACGGTATAATACAGACAGTATGTTGATAATATTTTAGTTTTAATAATGCTTATTACGTAAACAGTTTTATTAACTGTCTCAACAATCAACTGACTAACAACAAACTTGCAGCTGAGCATCAACTTTCATTTCTTGATACGTGAATCCACACCACAACTAACAAAGTTGAAGTCAAGACATTTAAGAAAAAATAAAACTTGAACATTATGTATGTATTTGTTGGAGAAGAAAATCCACATTGAGATACCTGCTGTGTTCACCACGAGGAATCGAAACCCGAAGATGGTGTTGTAAATCACAAGACCACTGCCCCGAATACACCTTGAACATATGCCCCTTCTGTATAACTTAAATTTGACTGCAACCAAATGTGGGGGAGGGACACATTAAACAAGACCCACAATATATAGACAGATAGATATAAACCTTATAAATGCACGTATATATACATAATGAGCACAGAATGAAACAGTATTGTACTCACTAAAATTACAGAGTTTGGTTGAATAGGATTGTTGAAAGAGCCTCGAGTCGTTATTTGACCCTAGTGTACGTCTTTATATTTTACTTTTGATATGTATGTACTAACTAATCTTTAAGTTCCTGTTGAAAATTCGAATTAATCCATATTACAAAATAATCAGTATAAATATTTTTTTGCATAAAGAACTTGAAGATATGTAAAACGTTTTTAAGTAAAAGGTAAAAATTGTGGTTCTTCACTGGGTGTGATTTCCGCTTCTCCCTTTCGACAAAATCTAAAAGTTTTGAGAAGTCGATATATTTTTAAGAATGTTTTTTAACATATATTTTTTAATTTCATTCTCGTCAGGGGGGAGGACATAAGAAAATTACATTCTCTTATTGACCAATGTTTGTTTGCTTTCGTTTTTTTGAATTTTGCGCAAACCTACTCAAGGGCTATCTGCGTTAGCCGTCCCTAATTTTGCAGCGTAAGACTATAGGCAGCTAGTCATCACCACCCACCGCTAATTCTTTGGCTACTTTTTTTACCAACAAATAGTGGGATTGACAATCACATTATAATGCTCTCACGGCTGAAATGGCGAGCATGTTTGGTGCGACCGGGATTCGAACCCGCAACCCTCTGATTACGAGTCGAACGCCTTAACCCACCCGGCCATGCTGGGCCATCGACCAATGTATTTCCAATAAGTGTAAAGTCTGGCATGGTCAGGTGGTCAGGGTGCTTGACCCGCAATATGAGGGTCGCAGGTATGAATCCCCATTAGACCAAACATGTTCACCTTTTAAGCCGTGAGGACGTTATAATATCACGACCAATCCCACTATTCGTCAGTAAAAGTGTAGCCCAATAGTTGGCGGTGGGTGGTGATAACTACCTGCCTTCTCTCTATTATTACACATTATTATTCATGATTATTTAAATGATATAAATTGTTCTGAATAGCGAAATTAGTAACCGCAAAAACTGTTTCAGAGTTAATATACAAACAGGTAAGCAGGCAATTTTAACTATAAATCAACGCGTTATTCGTGCGATTACGTTCAACCACAAGCTGAATTAAGATATATTACCTGAATGTAGATTATAGTTTTTCCGGGTAAAAATATACATCATGTACTTCAAATTTTGTATAAATAATTATGATTTTAAATCAATAATATTCCTCATAAAACAATTGTATCGCGTTTATTACATCTTTTAAAATTACATTCTTTATTCTGTCTCTTAGGGAGTTTCCAAGAAGAGGAATGTATGTGTAACGGTATTTACCCATACTGTGTCCACCACGTCCATTGTTCACGATGTGTTTCGTTCAATAACAAATATTTGGCCAGTTCAGATACAACAAACACAGCAGTGAGCGTAACGCTGTTTATACAACTTTTGGTATTATGCAGAGGATATTGTCGGCAACGGATGTGTCATAGTATAGTGCTTGTTTAGTACATAATATTCAGTTTCCTAATACTGTGACATCAGTATCTGTTTTGTCCTTTGAGAACTTTCGTTTGTATCGTTCATTGAATAATTTAAACTTTTTGAATGATCTCAACGGACAGAATGAAACGTTTAATTAACTCGATTCTATAGAACGGACTATAACAAGAGTAACAATTCTGTCATTGACTCATTAGAGTTTAAAGCTGTGATGCTTTATTATTAAATTATGTAACAGTTCTTGGGATGTAATATTGGAACATATTTTCTCTGATCGTACATTAAAAATGATAATATAGCAAGATGAAACATTTAATAGTGAACCTTCCCTTCTACTTTCTATAAGTCTCCCCTAATATGTTCGATATTTTTCTGTGGAAGAGGAGACATCCTGTTGGTGTGAAGATGTGATAACGTAGGAGAAGATCAACTGTTCAATGATATCGAATTCGTTCTCAGCTAATTACATATCATTTGGAGCATTTTTCTGGTGGAAATAGAAGTCCTCTGTGTGAAAGATGTTTTTAGAAATACTATCATTCAGATTAATAGATCATTTCAACAAAATGTTAAATGAACGTAAATTGTTGAGCACGCTGGGAAACTTATTGTACATGATGAACATACTAAGTACGTCTCACCATTAGTTATTGTATGTTCTTCATATGAGTGGCCACTTATACTAAATAAACCAACAGTTAAGTATACTATTAGTTTTATTTTTTAAAAAAAGGCTTTCTGTACAAAATAAAATTTATGTATAATTATTAACCTGCTTGTGAAAATAAGGCTTTGTGTCCGAACACGAAAAATGAAAGTGATATAGGTGATCATAAAAACGAATAATCTTATTTCACATTCATGGACAACGCCGGAGAGGGACCATTTATGTGTGTGGTAATCAATGCAAATATGTAGCACGCATGCAGGACCTGCTTACTTAGGAACTGGATTTTTATAACTAACAGTAACCTCGATTATAGAGCATGGAAGAAGCTATCGAGTTCATTAAACAAGCCTCAAACTTTGATATCTGCGGCATGAAGAAAGAAAGAGGTCCAATATGCACCTGACCCTCCTGGGTCTTACGATGAAATCGCAACAGTGCAGGGAAAACTTTGAGTGGGAAGGTTTGTTGTTAGCAAAAATATAGAAAGCATGTCTAGAGAAAGGATTCTAATCCTCTCGTGATCACGAGATCATATGAGTCAACTAGCATTATCGGTTGCTATCATCTGAATTATACAGAATTATTTTCAGATCACATTTTTTAATATGCATTCTTCTTTTTTTATCCTTCCGTTATCTTCTCTTTCGTTAAATTTTTAGACTGTTATGCTTGTAGGTTCAAATATGTTTCAAGGATGATACAATACTCTCTAATAACCGCATCTACAGCTTTATAGACTATCTGGGTACTGCATCAGCCTTTTATTTTTCGTTTTTTGATATAAACAGAGGTTTTTACTGAGAATCAGTTTAGAAGTCCGTCTGCTATAATGTGCCTGTGAAATTACCATAACCAAGGATTGTGAGTTAATCCCACGGAGAAAATTAGTTATTGTCTCTTTATGCTCAGAGAAGTTTTGGACAAGACAGATTGCTAGAATTATTAAATTTAACTATTATATTATATAAAGAAGTTGGCTGTGTGGTATGACGGGAGGGAAAGGGTAAGAAACAAGCTTTGACAGTTACTAACAACCGTGTCCTAAAACGTGTGAACATGAAAGAAATTTCAGGGATTACTGGTTTACAGGCTGGTCTTACCTATGTTCAACTAGTCTCCTTGCAAGTTGTTTAAGGAAGAACTCCGTTCTCACCAACAAGATAAGGAGGATAGGGCTTAGTTAGGCCAAACACTATATTGACTGGACTGAAGTCATGTGGAGCAAGTGATCCTCTCGAATAAATCAAAGACTTGTACTTGTCTGAAAGGGAGCACTTTGTATGACACTGATGCGGCAAAGCATTTCATCGAGCGTGTCTGAATACTAATGCCAAGCATCTGCAGGGTCAGGTGATATAGGGATGCATCTCTGGCTGAGGTATGGAACGCCTATATTTTGTGAAAGGCACTGTCAGTGCCGACAAGTACACGGATATCTTCATGTGGTCCTGGTTAAAGCCAACAATTCGGGATTACTTTGGTGGAACTGACCAATGCACATTTCGAGATGACTCTACTCTGTGCCGCAAGGATAAAAAGGTTAATAATATTCATATACTCCATGCAGTAGACGTAAAATAAAAAACAAACATTTCGCTCTACGCTTCTTAAGTTTTAATTCATTGCTTCAGGTGACAGACTGTCTTCAAAGGAAGAGGATAAAATATTACTACAATGTGTCTTTGACATTACCACGTCCAAGGATTGGGAGTTAACTCCATGGGAAAAAGTACCATTGTCTCTTTTATCAAAGAGGAATTTTTTGTAATATATGTAATACATACAGATTTACGACGTTTTAATGACACCTATTAAGTTCTATGATCATTTTATAAAATACATACACAAATGTTTGTATCTTTAGCTTCAAATTTTAGGAAAATGTTTATTTTATATAATTTCAATTTTTTTCAGAATTTTAGATCAATGTGACTCTGAATTGTTAGTGTCGACGTCTTTATAACTAAATCTCAGTTGTTGTTTTTTTCATATGTTATCAATTCTTCGGTGGTACAGCTACTGGAAACGGCCGGAAGATAAAGGGTAACAAAGTGAAAGATAAGAACCTAAAAAGTATCTTGGAATAGTAGGACGCTCTAATCCGTGTGTAGCATCATGAACTCACGCTTGCCAGCGGTTAATCCCCTTAAAACTTATGTCACGGCGGTTTCAAGCAGTTATCTAGGCAAGACAGTACATAATTAAATATTAAAATAAGAGATATATTCAGTAACCATTTTTTTGTCAATTACATTAGCGGCGTTAGCTTTATATCTGGTTTTCTTACTCAGAGAATAGTTTCATATTTGCCAAGTATCCGTTGATTATCTGCTGTACTATGGTTGGTTTGTTAACAAAGACGTGTGCATGAATTTCGATGACTGAAATATGAGTCAGCTTACACAATCATTACATCCTGAAAGATAAAACTGTTCATGCAACGATTTTCAGTATTTTTAACGTGTGGTAAAGTTTTATTAATTTTAGTAAAGTAAGATTGTTGTTGTTGTTGTTGTTTTTGAATTAAGCACAAAACTACACAAAGGGCTATCTGTGCTCTGCCCACCACGGGTATCGAAACCCGGATTTTAACGTGTAAGTCCGCAGACATACCGCTGAGCCACTAGGGGGCAGTAAAGTAAGAAATGGAAATAAAATTTGTTTGACATGAAATAGTAAGAGAAGAGCACTGATAATTAAAAAAAAATTGTAAGTTCCTACTTCCTTATTTCATATGTTTGGAAACTATGGTTCATGAGAGCTGGTTGTTTTATTTTGTTACATAATGAAATTTTGACCGGCAACGTATTTCACTGAAGGAATATCAAATAAAATGTTTTTTAAAGTGACGATAGGGAGAATATCCTGGTAAGAACAAATACAAGTATTCTGTGTTCTCTAATTATGCAAATATACCTCTGACATTAACTGCATTTTTGGATTAACATTTAAAAATATTCTCTTGCATGAATTTATATACGCTAACATTTTGATCCCACCACTGGGCCTCTATGATCATTTTATAATATACATAGACAAACATTTGCACCTGTAGCCAAGTAGGAAATTTTAATGATACGTTTATACATATATATATATAGTTGCAGGAACCTATTATATCTCAAAAATCATAAAACAAAGATACGAGTATATAACCAGCAGTTTGTTAATATTTTTAATAATGGTCTAGAAATGTTTAAACGACAATATTTGTGATTGAATCATCTACTTTCTTGAAACTAAAACACTAATTTTATAATAAAAACAATAACATTTATATACATTTGAAGGTGCATACTATTTTCATTTGTCCGTTAAGTCCTTCAAATATCTGGACAAAATTATCTAACACCACAAAACAGGAAGTAAAATCCCCATTAAGACTGAAAATATAACTACTGGGATCAGCACGGTCCCATGAACCCACTTACGTTGTTTGTTCCGAAGCCCGAGTTGAGACTGGAGATAAAAATTGTTGGTGTGGACATCTATGTAAGCAATTCTTAGTTTATGAATGCATGTTATCAGCTCGTCGGTGTTGCATCCATGTATGTCCTTTTCTAGCCAATCTTGAGCCATATTGTCACTATTCCACACATTTGTCACTCCTTCTTCGATGTCGAAACGTGTTGTATTGTGTTCGACGGTGACTGGTAGAAAATTTATTTCTTGATTTTTATCTGGAATCGTCGACATTCTTGAAACGTTACATAATTTGTTCTGATAATCCACATCGAGATCACGATATTGTTTATAGCATTTAGCTGAATAGCGGTGAACTAGAATTCCAGTTCCTCCAGGAGATGAATCCATGGATATGTTACAGAAAGTAGGCTTGGTAACTAAACTGAAAAAGGACGTTCTATCGTTGTTCCACCGTAAACAGGAGGCATTACCAGGGAGAGTCGTACTTTCCTGCAAATTAAGGTTGTCAGTTATGCTACGAATATGTTTTACAAGCGTTTTATCATCAGTAACCTCTCGAACGCTAAAAGTACAACTCTCGTGATTTTCGTTCTTGTCGAAATCTGAAATACTTTCTTTTCTTGATTTTAAACAAGTTCCGTTTCCAATATAATTCTCAAAGAAGAACACTATTTTGTTTCCTTGTTTATCTTGGTCACCACAGTTCATGTAAATATCAGCTTTTGCTTCAACCGCTGAAGATGTAGATGCATTGAAATGTCGAAAATGGTCCACTGAAATCGGTTCTTTCTCTTCTTTTAAACAACTTGTGTCATCAATTTTTTCTTCATCAACCTCTTTTACAATTTTAGTTGCTTTTATCAATATATCAGTTTCTTCTAATAAAGCAGAATAGTTAGAAATTTTGCCAAATAATTCGTTTAACTGAGAATGCTCTGAAAAACTCTTATTTGAAAACTGACTATTTTGAACATTGTTTCGAAGAACATTCATGTGCACCTTCTTGGGCACAATATTAAACAAATCGTTCATTTTGTGGGGCTCAAGGCTTTTATTTCTATTTCTATGCAGCAGATTAATATCATCTTTCTTTCTGTTCTTCCTGGTAAAGCCCATGTCATTTTGAATATAACTTAAGTCTGCTGGAAGTGGGAGTGGTTTGGGTATGGTTGTAGTAAAGTTTTGAATGTTATTATTTTCAATAGCTGTTGGCGAGTTAGGATAGGAATACAAACTTTTCTCATGTGAAGTAATGAAGCCTTGTTTCTGAGAATCTACATCAAAACATAAACGTTTTAATATCAAATCTTCATGTGACTCGGAATTGACCTCTTTTCTTTCAATTCCTTTCCCATACTTTTGTCGAAAGTTTAGTAACTTAGTTCGTTCTTTTGCAAGAGCCCGATATAAGCAACTATTTTCATCTTTCAAAGTTTGAATATCGTTGGCTAGGTTATTTCTATTGATTGTGACACTTCGTAGTTGTTGGACTTTCTTTGACATACAGTTTGTTAATAAGTTCAACAGGTTTCTGAGTAAAAGTATCTTACGAAGCATACTTTTGTTTAATTCTGAGAGATCTGAGATGTCATTTTGCAATTGCATGCAAGTGTTAGACAGGTTTGTGATGCAGCTGTGCTCTTCGTTTATTTTTTCTTTATGAATGCTTGTTGTTACGTGGCTATGGCGAAGCTCCTTCTTTTGTTCTGATAAAGTGTGGGTGAGTTTTTTCAACCTATGTTCAAGATTTGCTTCCTATATATAAACAGAAGAAAATAGGCTTTAGTTTAATAACTGTATTTAATAGTCGATAAAGATATTATTAATAATAATTAGAGTGTCGTGAAATTTAACGAATTACATAAAGTTGTCTTATATTGGAATTTAAAATACGTTGATTTTCCATTGAAGTAAATTTTATTAGAGATAGTTAAATACATTATGCCTTTTAAGACCATATTTGATACTAATTTAAACACACACAGGTGTATATTGAAAAGTATATTTTCTAACACAATACACACACACACACACACATATATATATATAACAAAATTTGCTAATGTTTTGTTTACGTAACAAAGTTACTTTCTGCAAGGTAATTAAATATTATGTTTAATATTTTCAAACGATCATCTACATGTGCTAAACTACAAGTAACTCACACTGTCTTATAAAAGTGTGATGTTACCCACTCCAATAATTTTTCATTATATTATTTTATATTACTTATGTAGCTATAATATTTCGGTGTTGTTTAATCACATATCATTTTGAATTGCTGGTAGCTGATTATAGAAACGGGAAGTTGTCTACATTCCTAAGGGCTGAGCATGGACTAGTGGTTAGTGTGCTGGAATTTATTATTAAATTTATAACTAACATATGCCTAGTACAGTAAAGCGTTTTTTTAGTGCTATCATGCGATAGATCGTAAGTAAAAACCTGAAATAAATAAGAATTTCGTCGTATGCTACATCACATTACAAGATATAAATTAGTGTGTAACTCGGTAATTATTTGTTTGTAGTTTAAACTTAAAGCTGCACAATGGGCTATCTGTGCTCTGCCCACCACAGGTTACTTGGTGAATTTGCTTACATGTTGTTATTATAGTTTAAGGGAAACCAAAAACAATTAGATAGAGCTGTAGAAAACAAATAATTAACTTAAAATCGTAATACTCAACTTTTATCACACCAATATATTAAGAGTTATGCTTTTCTACTTACCCAGTTTTACGTTTTGCTTAAAATAATTTTCAATGAAATATTAACGTTGAATAACTGTTTTAGAATCAGTGGATTTTTTTTCGCACCAAATTTCGAAAAAAATACAATCAACGAGTTATTTTAAGTGAAAAAACTCGAAGAGTTTAAATTATACAAATCTGACCTTTCTCCCTATTTCTAAAGTTTATACGCATGTATATAATACGCTTATTGTATATTATCATTTACGAAAAAACCTTTCTAAACCTTATAATTCAAGTGTGCTAGTTAAACAAAAAATTGGCTATGATGTTAACAATGCACGAGGTTATCTTTTGGTTTCAACAGTATTAATCTAATCGTTAGAATATCAATGTGTATAATATACTAGCAAAATCAGTATATTAAATCTATTAATTCAGAAGCGTCGCTATGAACTGGAAAACGAATACCGTACCCCAATTCTATTTTGCAGTAGTCTGAATCTCCAGTTGGTGTCTTGAAAATCACAATGTTCGATATCACATTGAAACACGAAAATTTTCTGTGTTAATGAGCACGAGCCCTGAACCTTTTAAACACAGAGCGACGCCTCTGCATTAACTCATATATATATCAAAGAATCATCATAGTTAAGCTAATTGGAAACTTAAAAAATAAAATTTCAACCTTCGAATAAAAACACTTAAATACCTTTGTTTTAAATCTTCTGATAATCTTTGTAAGTTTTCGACGGTTTCCATATCTATGCGAAGCGTTTGGTAAATTTTTGCGAAAATGCCATATGCAGCTATTAATCATCTTTGGTCTGTGCTTTATTTTTCCATAGTGTGTCTTCACCAGTAGAACACTTTTCTCTGGTGAGTATCTGAAAAAAATTAACAATTCCTATACTGAAAGACTGGTTTGGGCGTTAGACATCTGAACTATGAATAAATTACTCTACAATTATAAATTAGAATACAAACGTTTATGTTTGCTTATACTATTTCTTCTTCTTGCCTAGATAATCTCAGTGCAAATCTTCATTGATTTGTTTGTTTAAGATTTCGTGCAAAGCCACACGAGGGCAATCTGCGCTAGCAGTCCCTATTTTAGTAGTGTAAGACTAGAGAGAAGGGAGCTAGTCATCACCACTCACCGCGAACTCTTGGGCTATTTTTTTTTTTTACCAACGACTAGTGGGATTGACCGTCACAGTATAACCTAAACAGCTAAATGGGCGAGCATAACTGGTGTGACGGAGATTCGAACCCGCGATACTCAGCTTAAGAGTCGAGCGCTCTAACCACCTGGCCATGCTGGGCCTTTTATTATTATTATTATTGAGTGTATGTGTTTCTCTTATAACAAAGTCCATTATTATTAAGATTTATTCATCTATATTACGCAATAAAGTTACTGACTTTTAACATCCATTCACTTTCTTTAATAGATCAAGGGTTGGGCAATTCAATGAAGTGAGTTTAAACTGTTTGTATTTCAAGTTACAACTGCCAGGACAGTTCTTTAATAACAATTAATACGACCAGCCGAGTCAACAAATGCAACTTAGAACCTTCCGAAATTTACTGCATAAGCTGGGGTGCGGCCCATAGGCTGTGGAAGAACTTGACGGAGCACCTTTCGTATTTTAAATGATTTGTCAAAAATAGATGTCAACTTAAATCTAGCACCCGTCTTACATTTTTAGAGTCTGCGTACTATTTTTGAGTTTAATTTATTTTTAGTGGTATATATATATATATATATATATTTTTTTTTTTTTTCTGAAAAGAACACTTTACTAATTTGTAAAATAGTGGGGGCGAATATTCCCAGTGTCTCTTCTCTTCTTGTTCCACTGCTTAGGGTGAAGACAATTCTTGGTAAAAAAAAATTGTCTTGAACATAGTTTATGCCTGAAGTGCAGTATAAAATAGTTTCTAACAGAGGCATTTCTAAATTTCTATTTTGTATTTTCATCAGACCCAGTGAGTGCCTTTCTGTTTAACTTTAATTTGTTCTCTTATCTCAAATGCTGTTCATTTTTAAAACTCAGTTATTTTTTATCATTGAGGTTGTTGTTGTTTGTCGTCAAGCTCAAAGCTCTATCCACCACGGATATAGAAACACGATTTTTATCGATATAAGTCCGCAGACATACTGCTGTGCCACTTGAGAGCATCATTGGTGTATTGGGTAATGTTATATCCTCTAGTAGTGAATAATAATATCGTTTGCTGTTATGTGTGATTTTGATTTTAGTTTCGGGAGTTATTTCAAAATTTCTTTTTCCTCGCTGTTGTTCAGCTACTGATAATTTTTCGCAGATAAACGTAGCTTGTCATAAGAATAATTACGTGTCTAATGCATTTCGATATATTTGCCTCCTAGTGACTTCGCGGCAAGTCAGGTTTGATATTCGTGGTTGGCGCAATACAGGCAGTCCATTGTGTAGCTTTATATTTAACTATAAACAAACAAACATTCTAATATAAAGGCAGCAACAGTGATTAGCTTAAGAACGTTCTGTATATTTAAACTTATTTTTTTACTCGTTTTTTACACGCTTTTGTTGCTTTAGAGTCACCACAGCCGATCAAATTTTGGATAGAATTAACACTAACGGTAAGATATCGGCATAAATGGAAGTTTGATGGGTATTGTATCATTAAATAGTAAATTATTTGTAACAAGCCGAAACTATAAATATACTCATATTATGTTATCTAAAGCTGGTTACCAAAACTTCAGGTATCATGTTGTAAGTTTATATTAACATTACCGTTACTAAATATATTAAAATAATTATGTCGTTCAATATTTAAGATTTAGCTTATATTACTGCTTAAGACTTGTAAGGTTGTTATTTATCATACAGACTAATCAGAATCATAACTAACAGTCAAATATAGAAATCATAATAGCGCTCAGAAAATTATGTTTGGAATTTAAATTTCTGTATCAAATATTAATATTATTTTCTAAGGATGAACTTAATAAAACATTAATTTTTAAATAAAATTATATTGATGATAATATTCATATTTTATTTTTAGCCTAATTGTTATTAGTTTAGGCCTGAAACTTGCACTAACAATAGGCTTACTTGCATTTTCTGTAAATGCAATGGTGTTGAAGAGGTAAGAGATTATATTTATTTCTACGGCTTTTGAACTTTATGTTGTCTCCTTCCAGGTTCATGGGAACACTTCTTGATTTGTGTATTTTTGTAACATCAGGAAGGAAGTACTGAATAATGTGTTTGTATAACGTTATGTCCATTAACAGTGTCATCGCAAAGGCTTTGTCATTTTTAACACATTTACAACTTTCATGCTTGTGATTTTTTTTTCAAATTATCTTCTTTCGTATATATCTTTACTGCGTAAAGTAGGTTTTAGAAGTACATCGTTTCCAATCACGTTCTTCAATTTGTAGATTCATCTTACTATTAATAAGCCTAACCACAAGTTAACTCATAAACATTTATTAAGTAATCCATATTTTAAACGTAAAATATCGTGTTAAGTGGTTATTAGTGAATTATTATATATTCCTAAAATTGATTTTTTTTATGGGGGTTAAGTATCTTAGTATGCTGCTGCAAATGTAATTTACTCACACATACACATATTACGAATTTCAAGAATACGCTCCTCTGATGTTACTAAGTGACAAGTCCTAGAAATATCTTCCATCTGGTGTTAAAGTTGTTAACCTGTGTGGAAAATGCTGAAAAAGAATTATGAGAAATACATAACAGACAAATATTTTATCTTTTACATGAATTGAATAAGTAAGATCTCAACCTTTGTAGCCATATAAAAATATAAATATTTTTATGGTTTAATTTTATGTCAGTAAAATAACATGATGTACTTATCCACTTAAATAAGTGATGTTCATGCAGTACTAAATGACTGTTTTCCGTTGTTTAGGACGAATTTTTCTCGGTTTGATATTTACAACTCTAGCTATTATGTTTGCGTTTGTTATGCGTTCGTTTTCCTAAACACGAAAGGCTATAGCCAATATATTAGAAGTACGGTTTTAAATTTCTGTTTTGGTGTTCTGTGAATCTTACTTGCAACGGACATTGACCCTATATATTGAAATAAGTACCGAAAAGATGTTCCACTACAACTCAAACACTACTTTTATTTTCTAATAATAATTATGACAGTTTGAGAGTACTGTATCATTCTCTTATTGACAAGTAATATAACAGTTGTGTGTTCGTCTTTAACACTCCTACGAAAAAAATATTTACATCCACTAAAGTGATTTTGGGGCCTATCAGGCCCCATATATTTTTCCAATAGAAACACTGATTTAGCAACATTCATTACAAACAACTTTAGAACGGCTCTGACAAACATTTTTTTTTTACAATTTGAGCAAACAATTTTCGACTGTCTATCTTTTGATCTGCCGCACAAATGGCATCGTCCTCTTTTTGCCCTCTTTGCAGGCGGTTCACATGAGGTTTTGTAATTATCTTTGCAGTAAATTTCTTTGATTTCAAGCACCAATTGCCGTATAAATTATCTTTTAACTCTTGATTTATGTTGACGAAGAAATTCTGGATGTTTTGTCGAGTATAGAACGAAAGCATTGTACGCAGCAAGATCTAGAATGTTATAGAATATGCAGACTGACCAGCGCTTTGATCGCCTCTTTGTTGTATAATATCTCACCAGTTGATCGAGAGTGTCGACACCTGCCTTCGTTGCATTGTAAAGATTGACGATTTCGGGCTTTCCATTCTCTTCTACTTCACCAGACTGATGCTGAGAACTCAGAAGTAGCACATATTTTCCTGGTTTGTCTGAGTGTCTGAGAATAGTGATGTCGTCATGGTATAAAAACTTTGGTGATAACTCTCTAGATTTTGCATTTATTTCAGGAGGCAGGAAGGTTCTTGATTTCTGTATGGTTCCAACAAGTCCTGTTCTTTATGTTCGTAGGTACTTGGCAAGTGTCATTGTTGTGAAGAAATTATCTGTCGTTATTGTCCTTCCTTTTCCAAGAAATGGCTGACTCAGTTTTCTGACTATTCTTTCTCCTTGATTTGTTTCTGTCGTATTTCCAACCTTTCCAGTATAAATTTGAGCATTGAGGAGGTAACTTGTCTTTGCATCTGTTAGGCACCAAATCTTTATTCCGTATTTGCCAGGCTTTGTCGGAATGTATGTTCTGAAGCCAACATTTCCTTTGAAGTTACATAGTTGTTCATCGCTTGGGTTGTAACTGTTTTTGCAATTTTCAGTGAAAAAATTCCAGACTCAAGAGATAGCGGCATCTTTGATTTCTCTATTTCTTTAAGAGTGGATGTCAAATCTAATTTTTAGCACATTTTTTTGAATTTCTCTTGTGTAATCAGTTTTCGCAAAAATGGCAAACCGAATTCGGTTGAAAACATTTCGTCTGTCGATGCATTTTTGGATTTGCTTATTCCAAGGAAAAGATTAGCTGCGATCCATTTCCAGAGGTCTTCTTCAAAAATTGGTTCTTTCATGACGGTGTTTGTTGAGTGAATGATCTGTTCCATCATATTATCAGAAATGAAAATTTTGAATGTTTCGAATGATGTAGAGACTCTTGGAGCAGCTTGCCTTGTAATGCCTGGGTTCTCATTGAATATATTGAGAGCTGCGGTTCTCCTGTTGATCCTTGAAGGTGTTGTTGAATAACTAAAATTCTTATCACTGAACAAAAGTTCGTTCAGTGGCATCGTAGTGAGATCTTCTTGATTACTTTCTTCACTGTCAGAAGGGTACGGCGCGATTTGTTCATCATTTTCGGCTTCAGAAGGATCATCATCACAACTTTCAGAGTAGTCTTCGACATTATCATGTTCACTTTCATCGTGGGATGGTTTTGTCAGTAAATGTACAGCTTCATCAAGAGATATCATTTTTGACACGATTTGAAGATTTCAGCTTCTATATATTCAGGATTTGTGGATTCTTCTAGAATATTCTATATTATTCTAAATACTTCTGTAAAGTTTCTAGAATGTTCTAGAACAGGCGTGGGCAAACTATAATCAGGACCGTCTAAACTTATTGTTGGAGTAGAGTTATTATCCTAAATATCAATCTTTTGAAAAGAAGTTGTAAAATTAATATATTTTTACTATAATTTGCTTTTTTTCGGTTGCCCAGGCCTGTTCTAGAATTATTCAGGAAATAAATAAAGTCATTTTTGTGTTTTTTGATTTGGGGCCTAATATGCCCCAAAATACCCTTAGTGGATGTTTAAAAAAAAAAATTTAAATATTATTTCGCAAATGTCTGAAAATATAAAGGGATAGAGTCAGTTAATGGCAATTTCATTTAAATACAAAATTATTAACCTAATATTAATGACCTTTCAAGCTGCTCTGGGGCCTATTAGGCCCCAATTTTCGTAGGAGTGTTAAGTTACTGATTGTTTTATATTTCTCCTTAGGTAAGTTGTTTCGAAGTTTCACTTAGATTATTTCAGGCTTCTAGAACTATGAAAAAAATTAATTAACAGTTGTGATATTAATGTATTAGCGGCTGTTTGAATCAAGCCAATATCAGTCAGCATAAGGCATTAGTTTTAACATTAGAACAAAATTAAGTCCAAGATATAGTACGCTTGGTGCCCCCCGCTAGTATAGCGGTATGTCTCCGGATTTACAACACTAAAATCAGGGGTTTGATTCCCCTCGGTGGGCTCAGCAGGTAGCCCTTTGTGGCTTTGCTATAAGAAAACAAACAAAAAAACAGTGCGCTTGGTTAATATCCGTAAAATATTTGTCGCTTAACTTTACGTGAGGTTATTTATTTACATTCTTTTTTTCCTTTTCATATCTATATCACAATATAATAAAAGGTTTTGAAATTTATTAATTTGTCCTTGTTAATTTAATCATATTTTTGCTCAGCGCTAATGCTCATAATTCTTATGATATCTGTGTAATCTTAAATAGTAGCAACAGACTAAGTTGTTAACACGTTTTATTGCTAATTTTAGATAAACAACTTTTTTGTATTCGGATATTCTTTCGCGAAAAATAAGTTATTGAATGCTAGGATATGTTTATGCACCATATGAAATAAGGTTTTCATTCCAGTACGTGTAATACCATATGTTCGATATCTGATGTAAAACAATCTAATTTTTTAAAAAATAATCTAACTCTCGTATTTTCCTATCTTTCGACAACATCTGCAGTATACAGTCCATAGCGATGTCATAATTGCTTTTTTTAATTATTATTACCTCTATAACAATGGCAAATTAATACGAAAAAAACGTACGTGAACTGTTAAATACCTTTTTTAATGTAATGGCGAGTTTGCGATCCTCTTGCGGGTGACTGGCATGGCCAGGTGGTTAAGGCACTCGACTTGTAATCTGAGGGTCGCGGGTTCGAATTCGCGTTACACCAAACTTGCTCCCCATTTCAGCCGTGGGGGCGTTATAATGTTACGGTCAATCACACTATTCTTTGATAAAAGAATAGCCCAAGAGTTTGCGGTGGATGGTGATAACTAGCTGCCTTCCCTCTAAATTAGGGACGGATAGTGCAGATAGTTCTCGAGTAGCTTTGTGCGAAATTCAAAAACAAACAATCCTATTGGAGATATTTTATATTCCAGTACAATGTATATAACGGTATTTTATTATGTTTATTATATTCAAAAAGGTGTTCGATTTTTATTCTGAGTGAGTATTTGACTATAAAAAATTTCTGTCATTAATTTTCTGCTCACTTTCAGCAGCATTACTGTAGGAGACGAAGCGCCTATTACAATAATGTTCACTCTTTATTTGTCCTGAAAATTCTCGCATACATTACTCTCTACACGTACAAGTCCATTTCATTTTAAAAGGAGAATATAAATATACTCGAGTAGACGTTTTATGCAACAACATATTGAAATCTTATCAAACTTTTAAAAAGACCTAATGTTAGGTCATATAATAATTTATAAGTTTATTTATTAACAGAATGTACCAAAGTTTGGTTTGAATTTCGCGCAAAGCTTCACAAAGGCTATATGCGTTAACCGTCCATAATTTAAAAGTGCAAGACCAGAGGTCTGGCAAGTAGTCATCACCACCTACCACCAACTCCTGGCCTACTCTTTCACTAACGAATAGTGGGAGTGACCATACATTATAATATTCCCACGGCTGAAAGGACGAGCGTGTTTGGTGCGACTGGGATTCGAACCCGCGACCTTCAGATTAGGAGTTAAGCGCCTTAATCACCTGGCCATGCCATTAAATATTTTTGAACACGAACTAACCTTTAAACGATGAAAAACGTAAAACAATACTTAACTTAGTTGTTGCGTTGAATTAAGCACAAAGCTACACAATGGGCTATCTGTGCTCTGCCCATCACGGGTATCGAAACTCGGATTTTAGCGTGTACGTCCGCAGACATACCGCTGAGCCACTTAACTTAGAACAACACTTCTACACATTGATAATTCTTTTCAAGTCAAAAGATATTGAACAAACTCTTTCACGGATAACTAGCATAACAGAATATACACAATATACACATCTATACAATCCGTAGAACCTCTGATATGCATAACATTTTAACTGAGAAACACAAAGCTCAACACCCTTCACCCATATAGCAGATCTTATAAAGCAGCCATAGATGTTTGTTTAGTAACTGCTATGTCCTTAATAATTGCTTTGGTCCAGGCCAGAGCCCTTCCTGGTCTGTTCCAGTGTTTCTTTTTTGTATTTGGCAAACCTCTTGTTTCAAACGAAGTCGAGCCTCTTTGTAGCTTTACTAAGCCCAGATCTCTGCCCATAGAAACCCGAAAAGCTATTTTCAAGAATGGTATCAAATTTATGTTATTAGCATTTAGTTCAAAAGAACATAAACAATTAACTTACTATTCAATAAATTGCATAACAACGTGGACGTCTTCCAAGAAAAGTGTGTTATTGCAAAGAGCAGTGGCATCTAATGAGCACAACAATATATTGAAATAAATCAGTGAATAAAAGTACAGGATATTAATGAGATTGTTTAATGCATAATATATATTAAAGTAATAGGAATTATTTAAGATAAAACTTTTTATTATTTTTTTATTTGTTTGTTTTTAATCAGGCGACTTGTTTGTAGAACAGGGTAATAAGTGTGCTTTAAAATAAAATTGAGACTGATAAAACTTTTGTACATATCTCTATTAGCTAGTTTTTAGTGCTCTTCCATAAACAATATTTTGTAATAGTTCCTTACACGCATGTGAAGCATTTCGCTTATTATAAAAAAAACTGATGAGGCCTAGTAGGTGATGACGTATATATTTTGCATGTTGTAATCCGTCAGACCTAATAGAGTCAGGTATTGAGTCAAAGATCTAAGTATAGGTTTGTTTTGGAAATTCGCACAAAACTACTCGAGGGCTATCTGTGCTAGCCGTCCCTAATTTTGCAGTGTAAGACTAGAGGGAAGGCAGCTAGTCATCACCACCCACCGCCAACTCTTGGGCTACTCTTTTACCAACGAAAAGTGGGATTGACCGTCACATTATACACCCCCACGGGAGGGCGAGCATGTTTAGCGCGACGCGGGCGCGAACCCGCGACCCTCGGGTTACGAGTGCACGCCTTAACGCGCTCGGCCATGCAAGGCCAAGTTGGTAAGGAAAAGCCATAATCTATAATACTAATCTATTTACAAAACTTACTTTAAATGGAGTTTAAACCATGGTAGTAGTAATGCGTGTACTTGTTTCTTTGTTGTTAAACAAAGATACACAACGGGCTGATTGTGGTATGTTTAACAGAAGTATTAAAACCAGCTTTTAGTATTATGAGCCTTCAAGCTTACGACTGAGCCACTGGGAAGCAGTATCTGATGAGACCACGTGCCACTGTGGGGCAGGCTACATGGAGTTAAATATTTAAACCAATAAGACTGGTTTAGTATAACAAGTTACAACTAATAACATTGTTTAAAACACAAGCAATGTTGCAACATTCTGCTGGAATATCGGGTAAATCTTCTGATTTACAATGCTAAAATCAGGGGCTCGATTTTCCTCGGTGGACACAGTAGATAACCCGATGAGGTTTTGCTACAAGAAAAACATACACACACACACTTCATCAGTAACAGAATAATATAACTTAGTTACCTAGTTTTACATTCCAAGATATGATGATGTAACCTGTTGGTACGTGAGTATTAGTTACAATATTAACGTTGTTGGTATCTTTTTTAATTAATCAAATATTTGTAGAATAAACTGTGGAATTTGTTTCTAATCACCATTCACATATATCTTAATCATTTTCTAAAGCTTTAATCACAATAACACTTCATCATTCCAATTAGTCATGAATAGTAAAGAATTATTTAGATCATGTAACACTTGGTGAAAAGAAATACTGAAACTACATTTATTATTCTATATCAGTGGTTCCCAAACCGCGTGCATGGGCAAACTAACAGGGTCATCGCGGGATATTTCAAATTTTCGAGAGAAGCAGAGGGATATCGACATCTGTCGGACACCGCCCGAACTACTAGCTCGAGGTAGTTCACATTTTTGACATTTAATCGCGCTGCATTCCTTTCGATGACGTTCTCGAATGTTTGAGATATGTTTTTGCTTACTTGTATTTTCGGCTACGCCAGTAACTTCTCGAATTTTCTGGTTTCTTACATTTTGAACATAAATATCTGTCGACTCTTCGGGTTCGTCAGTAATCGAAATAACTGAAGAGTGTTGTGATCAAGTATTGTGCATAAAAAGAAAATGATTTTTGAACACAAAAAGAAGTGTTGGAGTGAATAAAAGGGAGTTGTGAAGAAATTTGTCCCCAGTGGCACAGTGGTATGTCTGCGGACTTACACACTAAAAACCGAGTTTCGATACCCGTGGTGGGCAGAGCACAGATAGCCCATTGAGTAGCTTTGTGCTTAATTCTAAACAAACAAACAAACAAAAGTGAAGAAATAAAAATATTGGAAATACGACTATAGTTATCTATATTTTGGTTTTACTTCGGTAGATGTCAGTCATAAAGAGTGTATAATGTATAAAAGTTTGACCTTCAGAGTGCATGCTTCCAAGTAAACTAAAACAGCACTTAGAGACCAATCATACCAGTAAATCCACTGATTATTTTACCAGCAAGTTAAAAAAACTGAGAAAACAAAAAAGGTACATATTTGAAACAAGTATCATTACCAAACAATGCTTTTCTAGCATCCTACAAAGTGGCATATAGAGTCGCGAAATGTAAAAAAGCCTCACATCATCGCAGAAGAACTGATTTTACTAGCTGCAGTGGATATGGTAAACATTATTGTTGGTGAATTTACAGGAAGACTGCCTTCAAAGGTACCTTTATCCAACAATACTATCAGTCGTTAAACCCAATATATGGCTGAAGATCTCAACGATCAGCTTATTGAAAAAATCAAAGGGAAGTAATTCGGGTTATAGCTAGATGAGGTGATAGATAGTAACAAGGATGCTCATTTGATTTGCTACACACGGTTCGTGGCTGATGGCAAAATTCTGGAAGACCTTCACTTTTGTTAAAGTATCATTGCAGGTACAAAAGCTCAAGACTTGTTTGAGATTCTTGACACTTTTATGTGTGAAAACAACTTAGATTGGACTAAGTAAGTTGGCGTCTGTACCAATGGTTGTCGCTCTATGTCCATCTGTAACTACTAGGAGAAGAAAAATAAATGAATATGATAGCAAAGACTGTTTTTTCCTGTTGTAGTAGTTTGTTACATCCAGTGAAGTTGATTTGACCCATGAACAAAAATCTGTTTTTGAGGAGCATCTAACACAGCTCAGTGACTGGTTTGAAAATAGCTTTTCAGAAGATATAAAGTTCGCATGGAACCAAAACCTTATTTATCTCTGCAAAAGAAGAAAATTCTATTGAGCTGTCTTGAACAAGACTTTAAAAACAAAATTTAGCAGCATGTAACCAACTGAGTTTTGGATATTAGTAAAAAATGAATATCCGCTGCTTAGTCTAAAGCTCAACAAATCCCAATTCCATTTACAACATCATATCTCTGCGAAGCTAGGTTTTCAGTGGTTACTGTGATGAAAAGCAAGTTCCGCGCGAAAATCAATGTGGAACAGGAAATAAAGGTAGTGGTGTCCAATCTGATTCCAAGGTTTGAGAAGCTGTGCAGTGCCCAACAGACGCACACATCTCATAAGTAATTGTGGCTATTTAAAACTGAAATAAAAGTCTTTTACTTTCAATTTACATGTATTATTCTTTCAAACGGCTACTAAGTTGTAAGGATATAAGTATTTATTAAGTATTAAGTTGTTTGGACCTAACTACTTAATAAACGGAACTGTTAGGTTTTTTTTTTTGCCTAGGGGTGCCGTGAAAAAATTGTTGAGATATTAAAGTTCTGTACAATAAAAAATAGCATCCAAATCAAGTTTCTTTATTATCCTTGGATGTATTTTCAAAATACCACGGTAAAAGATTAAGCAAATGTATAAAACAAATACAACCACAGAGACATATGTAAGGGTTTGTTTGTTTGTTTTTAAATTTCACGAAAAATTACACAAGAGTTATCTGCTCTAACCGTCCCTATTCATCAGCATAAGATAAGGCAGCTAGTAATCACTAACCACCGCTAACTCTTCGGTTACTCTTTTATCAACGAATTTTGGGATTGATCGTAATATTATAATGCCCCAATGACTCAAATGGCAAACATGTTTGGCATGACAGGATTGGAACACATAACCCTGTGATTACGAGTCGAGTGTCCTAACAACCTGACCATGCCAGGCCGATATGGAAATAGGCATTCAGACTGTTAACTTCAAATGATTGTTCATAAACGAACAAACAAAACCTCGACAGGGGTTTAGTTTAAAAGGAGAGAAGCCCGAGGAATTCTCTCACCAACAGGAGTGTTCAGGAAAGTTGTAGTTCATCTTCGTTCCCGCTCATGGAAGCTTAGTTCTCTGTACGTGGGAATTTTCCTGTATTTTAATTTGGCTTGTTAAGACAATGAAATGAGGCAGGACAGTATGAAAATGTCGAGTGAGAACAATGAGTGAGACAAAGGCGGCAAAAAAAAAGTACAACTCTGGAACATGCCGGCAGAAAAGAAGCAAACCGCAGGCCAACCCCATGATAATCAGTGAAACATCCGTGATCAGAGCCACGGAGTAGCTGGGATCTACAATTCCCTCAGAATTTGTTGTGGTGAAAACGGAAGTGCTCCAGAAAACCCACTTCCACAGGACAGGCGCCGAATATTCTACCTGTCTTGTGGTCAGAGCTGAAAAACAGCAACATAATGTACTTTATTCATGTTGTGTGTTTTATCGAGTAATTTGTGACTGTTGAAATATGTTGTATGATGTGGCGTATTTTGTAGTTTGTACAGTGACGCAGTTAGGTCATTTCTATGTTCTGCTTTTAAGTAATATTTGTATGCGATTTCAATTAGCCTATTCCTAAGAGTGGGTAACTTACTGATTTTGTGTACATAGTTGACAGGTGTGTATGCTGGTAGTCGGTTTGCTGCTCTCAGTATTTTATTTTGTTATATTTGGATGTTCTGTAGTGTGTTGTTAGACATGTGGTAAGTGAACTGACACCCATATTCTATTAACAGGAGAATGTAAGCCTCGTATATTTTAATGTTCATAAGCGAAGTAGCTTCTATTATAAATAAAGCAGTTATCCAACGATAGACAATGTAAAATTGACAATGTAAAAGGAAAACGTGAACACCTCGGTTCCTTCGATTATGTAAATCTGCTTTTGTCAATTAAGTTTGTTAAGAGACTACCAACACTAGTTGGCAATGATAATCTTTGTTAGAGACTAACAATGATACGCGATAACAGTGGGCTTTAAAACAAGGGTATAATGATGGTGTTGGTTTCCAATTTCCACTATCTTTAGGACGTGATACTATTCACAATGTTAAACGTCACTTCTGTTCCACTGGCTTCACTTCTTTTGGTATTGAGTTCCTTGTTTATTAAACCCTCACTCCGACTGTTTATTTTATTGACCTTAATCTCGGGTGAGTCCTTTTGAGCTCTCCTCTCATATTTTATTGGAATTAGTTCACGAGCTATGTCATTAGACACTTTTATATGGACAGATGGAGGTGAACATCATGAAAATTTCTTAGTAGAAACGCACGTGAAAAATCACGAATACGATTAGAAGAAATTCGCGTAAGAGAACTGAAAAGAACTTTGTAGAAACTCTTAAGTTTGTTTGTTTTAAATTTCGCGCAAAACTACACGAGGGGTATCTGCGCTAGCCGTTCCTAATTTAGCCGTGTAAGACAAAAGGGTAAGCAGTTAGTCATCACCACTCACCGCCAACTCTTGGGCTATTCTTTTACCAACGAATAGTGGGATTGACTGTCAAATTATAATGCCCCTATGACTGAAAAGACGAACATGTTTAGTGTGACAGAGATCCGAACCCATGATACTGAGATAGTAGAGCTCCCTTACCACCTGGCCATGCCAGTACGTTTATCATATTCAATAAAACTATATGTTAACATGTACACTACACTAAACTGTTTTTCATAATTAAAGGGAAAGAAGAAGAAAGATAGGAGAGAACCAGGACGTAAATTCCAAGATCATCTTGGCACAACAACAGCAGTGAAGAGAATTTAACGTCGTTTTTTTTTCTTTGTTCAGATAAGAAATGTATTGTGATTCGTCTATGCTTATCGTGTTACACGTGCATCTGGCTTACCTGACGTTGTTTTGGTGTCAGACATTGCCTGAGACCAGATAACTCGAATGTTTATTGAGTAACTTACGTAACATAAAGATAAATTTTCCAAAGAAATTATTTTGCTCTGTTATTACAGCTTTAACCAGCTTGGTGAAAACATGAACTGCATTATATTAGTTTGCATTCTTGGTCTTATCATCCAAATTCATGGTGAGATTTTGTTGTGTGTATCTTATATTACGATTACACGATTTAAAGATTTGTCTAAATATTACAACACCTCTACTCTACTGATCTATATAAGTACATCATGGATTACCATGGTTACATATAACAAAATTTATATTTTGTATTGCCAAGATTACTTTGTTTTTCTCGTGAATGACGAGCGTAAGAATTGTAAGCATAAGAACGTCATTTTTTCTTGTTTTGTGTGTTTGTGCATGCAGAACTTAGATTGCATATGCTGCGTCTTTGCTTTGTCAACCTATTTGTAAATATAGCAGATGTAACAAATTTAACTTTATCCATTCTGTGAACCGCTATGCCTCGGTTAATTTTTTTATATTTTTATTACTTGTATTTTTATTTGCCAGAAATACCAAAAGTGGGGTGCACGCATACCCGATTCGATTTTGTTTCTCATCAGGACCTCCACCAGAGTACCATCAAATTGAAATCATTTTCGGTACAATTAAAATTTATTAACCAACGAAATCTTGGACGAAATCAAATACATCAACTGAAAGAGTTTAAAACTGTAATTAGATCTCAAATGGATTAAGAGGTGACGGAGATACGAGCTAAAAGTTTGTATTTGGAAAACTCGAACCCATTATATGAGTCGCTATGCCGTGGTTAACAAGAGTAAAAACAAGTAAACACGGTGAATAGGATAATATTTAAACGATAATGTAACTTTATTTTCTAAGGTGTATATAAACACATAAACAAAGTGTTAACCAACTCTGGGCCGAAGGTAGCATATAATAGCATCAAAATTCATTATTATTTCGTGTTGGTATTTTCGGAATAATTTTTCCCAACAAATTGCAGCTTTTTCTCTTATATGTAGACTTCAAACATGGTATTGCATAGTTTTTAACTTATATTTATTTCCCTTCTATTTTCTCAGCCAATAACTGCCACCTAGAACCAGACTCTGGTCTGTGTGACGCTTATATGCCCAGGTTTTACTTCGATCCTGAGACAAGAACTTGTGAAATCTTCATTTATGGTGGTTGTGGAGGGAACGAAAATAACTTCAAGACCGAAGAAGAATGCTTAGATACCTGTAAAGGTAACATGCGACAGTCATGTGTTTTCATTTTTTATGAAATAACGTTTTAGTTTAGCTTGAACATATTACGAAACAAACCTGTAAATCTCAAGTGAAGCATTTCATATCACATACCTGATCATAAGATGTAGTTTGTTATCTTTAAGTTAAAAGTCCTGGAAGACAACTTAGGAAAGATCGATTGAAACCGTTGTTCTTTTATTTCTTTGTAATAATGAATTCTGAATGAAACAACAAAACCAAATATGCGTGTGTTTTATCATGACCAAGATTCAAATTTATAACATAAACAGTGACTAGTTTATATTCAAATATTGTGTGGATCTTTATAAGCAGACATCAATACTGAGGAACTAAAAGTGTTTATGCTTTTTAGTCGTGAGTACCACTGAACAATTCTCTTTTTCGCAGTAACTTAAAAACATAAAATCAGAAGTTTTCAAAGAGAGGCTGATTTGCTGAATAATGAACGTTTTGTTTTTACATACCTAAAGTTTTATAATCAGTGGCAAATCATAACATTTTGATCTGAGAACCAGTCATAATACCAATCTTTCAGGTTATACTGTTTAATATGTGAATAATCAATCTTTTTCCCCAGACTTCATATACACTTTTGTATGCGCAGTTTCTCTACCTCAGGTTGCCTTGTTCACAGCGAAGACAAACAAAATGACAAAACGTCACAAGAAAGGTGTATAAGTAAGGAAATGTATTTCTAAAATGAAAATAACCATTGATTCATGCGAACTGGTAAATTAAATACACCGTTTAAAAGTTTGTTTTTTGTTGAATTTCAAAGGTACTTGAAAACTACCTGTGTTAGCTGTCCCTAGTCTTGAAGTTTTGTTGATTTTAAAATTAGTTAATCAACACCACTAACCGCCAGTTCTTGTGGCATTCCTTAACAACGAAAAGTGGGATTAATCACACACTATAATGTGAGCACGTTCGGTGACGAGTTTCGAACTCGCGACTCGCAGACCGTGTTTAAAGGCTTATTTTCGAAATGTGGCCCGGCATAGCAAGGTGGGTCAAGGCGTTCGACTCGTAATCCGAGGGTCGCGAGTTCGAATCCCCGTCGCACCAAACATGCTCGCCCTTTCAGCCATGGGGGCGTTATAATGTGACGGTCAATCCCACTATTCGTTAGTAAAAGAGTAGCCCAAGAGTTGGCAGTGGGTGGTGATGAATAGCCGTCTTCCCTCTAGTCTTAAGGCCTGGCATGGCCTAGCGCGTTAAGGCGTGCGCTTCGTAATCTGAGGGTCGCGGGTTCGCGCCCGAGTCGCGCAAAACATGCTCGCCCTCCCAGCCGTGGGGGTGTATAATGTGACGGTCAATCCCACTTTTCGTTAGTAAAAGAGTAGCCCAAGAGTTGGCGGTGGGTGGTGATGACTAGCTACCTTCCCTCTTGTCTTACACTGCTAAATTAAGGAGGGCTAGCACAGATAGCCCTCGAGTAGCTTTGTGCGAAATTCCAAAACAAACAAACAAACCCTCTAGTCTTACACTGCTAAATCAGGGACGGCTAGCACAGATAGCCCTCGAGTAGCTTTGTGCGAAATTCCAAAACAAACAAACAAACCCTCTAGTCTTACACTGCTAAATCAGGGACGGCTAGCACAGATAGCCCTCGAGTAGCTTTGCGCGAAATTCCAAAACAAACAAACAATTTTCGAAATGATAAAACTTGCTCATTTGTCGCTGCAACAAAGTTACACAACACGCCATCTTTGCTGTGCCCACAACGAGCATTCTTCGGGTATAAAATGAAATTATAGAATATATTGTTAGCGATCGATCTTCAATACATTTACCTACAACTTACTGGATGTTTAAACAATTTATTTTACCTGAATGTTGTGTTGTATATATGGTAACTACGCATAGATAAAGAGCAGTAAAATAAACATTCATTTTATTAAATTTTTAACTTTTTGTTGAAAAATTATTTACGATAAAATTATATTGAAATTATTCTCCAGAACAGTTTCATAATTGCAGTGAATGATATCATTATAAAGACTTCATTTCTTGGCAAATTTTATTATCTTTATAGGTGTTTTCTTATATCAGAGCCCATAGAGGGCAATCGAACCCCTGGTTTTAGCTTTGTAAATCCATAGACTTACTGCTGTACTAGCGGGGGACATCTTATTAGGAAAATTAACTACCCACTCTAGAAAATATCTTTTTTGACGTGATAATACAAGCAACGTATGAATTTGTTGTTATATAACCATTAAACGTGATGTAATTGCGATACTGTTACAGGCGCCCGGCATGGCCAGGTGGTTAAGACACTTGACTTATAATTTAAGTATCGCTGGTTCGAATCATTGTCACACCAAACATACTCTCTCTTTTAGTCATGGGGGCATTATAATGTGACTGTTAATCTCACTATTCGTTGGTAAAAAAAGTAGCTTAAGAATCAGCGGTTAGTGGTGAGGACTAACTGCCTTCCCTCTTGTCTTACACTGGAAAATTACGGATGGCTAGCGCAGATAGCCCTTATATAACTGTGCACAAACTTCAAAAACAAACATACAAAACGTGTTACGAATATAGAACCGAGCAAGTTGCTTATTTTTAGTGTAAATGAAGAAGGTACATTTTTCTTTTCTGTCACTTTTTATATTGGAAAATAATGTGTTGTTACAGTTTGTCCTTTTAATATCTAATACATTGTAAAATATTATTATGTACTCAAAAATAATATTTTTTAAGGAAAGTGTTAATTTATCTTGATTTGTTGTTGGCAGCAGCCAGAAACCACTTTAAGTTGCGTCAAAGTATGGATTTAGTTTTTAATCTCACATTTCTCTATGGGGCTTTAAGGAGTTAAAATTTAAAACTAATCTACCAAAGAATCAGATGGTAACCAGTATTATTCAACATTTCTATTAATCAAGCTAGTTTATTAAAAATATTTCGAAATATTTTTTTATATTTACAGTTTGTTTTTTACCTATCCTTTATTTTATGCCATTTTCAGTGATCTTTTGCGAAGGTCTCATCACAATTCTAATGAGATACAAACAATTTTAAGAATATAAAAATACAATGTATCATAAACAGCATACACAGTTCATAAATATTTGTTTTTCAGCTTTCAAGATTCGCAAAAACTCAAGGCAATCCAACAGTTGTGACTTAGAACCAGAAACAGGACTTTGCGATGCATACATCCCAAGGTTTTATTTCAACAAGGAAACAGGAACATGTGAACAGTTTATTTACGGTGGCTGCGGCGGAAACAAAAACAACTTTAAAACTATAGAGGAATGTTATGATGTCTGTACAGGTAAGCAGTTTGTCAAGAGTAACGTCTTAAAATACACCTCAAGACCACCTTTTAAACTAAACTAAACGTTTATCACCATGTGAAGAACTTATTTCAAAGTCACGGAATATAGAACGCAGCAAGTTAATGTTGTTTTGAATTTAGCACAAATCTACACAATGGGCTTGTTGTGCTCTGCCCACTACGGGTTTTAAAACACGGTTTTTAGCGTTGTATGTCCGCAGATATACCGCTGACCCACTGGGGAGCCGCAGCAAGTTAAATAACCTGGTGTGGGTTAATATAACACTTCTATATAACAATAAACTGTATATTTTGCAGACGATATGAATTTACAAATAAAAACAGCATTCCAATAATTATTTTTGTCAGACGAGTTTTGAAATACTTTCTAATAATTAATTTTGGACGAAATTAATGTTCAGATACTTTATCACGATAATAAATAACCTTTTGTACTCGTAAGTGTATTAAAAATGTGTTTGTCCATCAACCACTTCCTAGTCTTTAGATCGGTCTGAACAACACTTAGTAGGATGATACACTAAACCGAAGGACATGTTATAAGGTGGCCATTACTCGGCCTTAGTCACCCTGCGTAACGGTCACAACGAAAATATTTTTTTAGTTAATGACTCCACAGCCTTAGACCAATCTTTTGCTGATTTTTGCTTTGAATTTTTCTTGTAATTTTGTTGTTGATGTTTTCGTAGTAAAGTTTTTAGTGTTTTTTTTTTCATTGAAAATGTCAAACATTCACACTTTTGTCAAAAAAAAAAAAAAGTCATCAAAACACAAGATCAGCTCCTTAAAATAGTACAGCCCTTTGATTTTTCTCTTTAATTTTGGCCTAGGAAGGAGGAAGAATTTTTAAACTTGATGGCAAAATCACTTCAGAGTATCGACAAACAATGAAGCTGTATAGAGGGATTCGTAAAAGTAATAAAAAAAAGCAAAGTAAATTAACTCAAATACAATTGATGTAATGATATATAAACTGTGTGTGAATAAACTAAGTGTGAAATAAATGATGCGTATAAATATACATTATTGATTTAATATATTAAATTTGGGTCCAACATGGCCAGGTGGGTTAAGGCGTTCGACTCGTGATTTGAGAGTAGCGGGTTCGAATCCCCATCGCACCAACATGCTCGCTCTTTCAGCCGTGGGAGCGTTATATGTGACGGTCAATCTCACTATACGTTGGTAAAAGAGTAGTTCAAGAGTTGGCGGTGAGTGGTGATGGCTAAGTGCCTTTCCTATCAATGCTAAAATTAGGGGTTTGATTCCACTCGGTGGGCTGAGCAGATAACCTGATGTGGCTTTGCTATAAGAAAAACACGCAAACACACACGCCTTCTCTCTAGTCTTATATTGGAAAATTTGGGATGGCTTTGCGCGAAATTCGAAAACAAAACAAAGTATTAAATCTAGCCCTACATTATTTCCTTATGCCCCTGCACTTAGGTAGTAGCATAAATTAATTTAAGTGTGTAAATAATATGGTGGCGTTGCGTCAAATTTATTATTCGGCTTTATACAGTGGATAAACTGTTTGATATCATGGTATCACAGACGCCTTAATGTATTTGGCCAAAATTCAGTTATACTAATAAACGTTGAAACTATGCATGACATGACACTTGGTTCAACGGTGACTGGAAGTCTTTGTTAAAAGGTCTCATATAAACATCAAGCAAAATAAAATATTTTTCGGGATAAATGAAATTCATACGACATTGGAAAGTAACTATCAAAAAGTAAAATTTGAATTGTGCTTTTAACAGTGATTTGTATTTAAAAAGAAAAGTATTTTTACATCCAAATTTACAGTAACCAGTAACTGACTCATCACAAGTGTCATACCTCTCATACAAGCTACCATCTTGTATTTATCAGTTTCAACAGTCGTTGAGTGTGTTGAATCAACACAGAAGCCTCCCGCTAGTACAGCGGTAAGTCTCCGGATTTACATCGCTAAAATCAGGGGTTCGATTCCCCTCGGTGGGCTCAGCAGATAGCCCGATGTGGCTTTGCTATTAGAAAAACAATCAACACAGAAATTCAATGATCACGAACGTCGATTTTGTAAGGATATGACGCTTTAACATTAAATGTTGATGTTTAATTTTGAAATGCGCCCTCACTTAGGTTTGGATATCCAGATTGTACGAATGAGCTTGAGATGGGTAAAACTACAGGCTGCAGCAGGAGGTCATTCGTGTTGTTTTGTTTTACTTTCGCGCAAAACTACCAGACGGTAATCTGCGCTAGCCGTCCCTAATTTAGCAGTCTAAGACTAGAGAGAAGGCAGCTAGTCACCACCATCCACCGCCAACTCTTGGTCCATTTTTTCACCAATGAATAATGGAATTGATTTTAAGACTATAACGCCCCCACAGCTGAAAGACCAAGCATGTTTGGTGTGACGGGGATTCGAACCCGGGACCCTCTGATTACGAGTCGAACGCCTGAACCCACCTGGCTTGGCCTTTGGTAAAATTAAATCAGATCTGTATGATCAACATATACTTGTGTTGTTGTTTTTTTAATCTTTGTGAAATTATACAAAGTAAATATCTCTAGTTTCAAATCCTCCTCAATTATCACAAGGTAAAAGAGATTTTATTTTCTGTTTCTAATATGAACTGGTCAAACTATGTGTAGATAAATATAGAGTCAAAAACAGTTTTCGGTTTCCACATTATTGTAAAATTTATCAGTAATTTTTAATAATAATTGAAATCCAAAGAAAATTTAAATATATCTTAACGTTTTTATTTTATAATGTTAATTATAATAAGTCATACGTTATAAAAATATTTTAACTTTTCGAAGAGATCACTTAATGTTTTAAAACAATTATACCTAAATTTTGTATTATTAAAAGTTATTTTACATATAAATGCATGCAGTTTATCTTGGAGTTTTCATGTTTAGTAAATCTAAGCCTATATATAATCATAAAACGCCAATTGGGTAGAGATTTATATGAGACTTACATCTGTTCCACAAAGCTATGATATACTACACTTAATAAGGATTAACCTGAACTTTTTCTTCAGTCGCGAAAAGTGATTGTAAGTAATATACAGGGTGGTCGCTAGAAAAGCGGAAAATTTGTCAAACAGCTATTTATTTTTACAAAGAATAACTTTTACAAAGTGTTTTAAAGGCATATGTTATATTACACTCATAGATGCTCAAAATTATTAAAATCATGTATTTTATTCATGATGTAAAGAAATCAAAATAGAAATGAGTAAGCACGCATTTTATTCATGATCTCATCTGACCCTCAAATTTTCCGCTTTTCTAGCGACCACCCTGTATATCTATTCTGTTGCTTGTGTTTAGTGGTACAATTGCTAAAATAACAATGAAAAAAAACTCCTTAAGCCCGGCATGGCTTGATGGTTAAGGCGCTCGAATCATAATCTGAGGGTCGCAACTTCGAATCCCCATCACACCAAACATGCTCGCTCGTAGAGCCGTGAGGGACATTATAATGTGATGTTCAATCCCACTATTCTTTAATAAAAGAGTAGTGCACGAGCGGTGGGTGGTGATGACTAGTTGTCTCCTCTGTAGTCTTCATTGCTAAATTAAGGATGGCTGGCGAAGGTAGACCTCGTATAGCTTTGCACGAAAATACAAAAAAAACAAAACAAACCTGAACTCTTTCCTTAGCCATTAGAAAGGAACGTTAACACAGAACTGACGAGTCTCACTGCTTTTTTCCTACTTGGTTACTTTCAATGCTACAATTACGACCCTGAAACTTTGTTCCGTGAAAGCTTGAGGAAGAACATCTAATCATCGAATATAAAGCGCATTTGCATAACAATCAACACTGCTACATCTTCATTGTATAAAATAATTTTAAAAAAATCATCTTTTGCCTCAGATGGTCAAGTACAAAACTTAACTTGTTATATTAACTTCTTTTCTTTGGATTTTACAAAAGCTAATATCACAGTTGTAAGTGATAACTCGTTTATAAATCATCCTCCTGTTATGTATAATAAAAGCTTGCAATATCTTTTACATTTCCTTACAAATCATTTGAGATTGAGCTCGCAATTTTGGTCCACATTTTATGCATTATAACTTACATCTGGAAACTGTAAACTATGTTATAGGCATTTTTTTTTTTCAGTTTCCACATACACGTTATAATTCATGTATAAAACGTTGAATAAAACTATGGCAACTTTATCTTATTCAATTTCACGAAAGGTTACTTAAGGATTATTTGTGCTAATCATCCTTAATTATAAAGTGACAGCCACCAACTCCCGAGCTAATCTTTACCAATTAAAAGTGTACTGACTGTCAGATTTTGTAACGCACCGAAAACTGAAATAGCAAACATGCGCACTAACCAGATACAAACCAGCAGCCCACAGGTGTCATGCCGAGCACCCTCACCACCAGACGACGTTAGCTCCGAAACTATAATCAAACACTTTTTATAATACGGTCGCTAATACTCAGAAGCGCTACTGATACTAATTATAATCATATCATTTGTATGTGTTAATCTGTATTATTATTCATTTATTTGCATGCATGCAATTTAATAAAATCATAATTCCTCTGTAGAAAACCTGATGTACTGATCGACAGGCAAATTATTATTGTGTGAATATCTGTTTTATTTTTCTACCTTGTCCAAATAAAATATGCTTAAATGTGTATTAACGTTACATATATGACCAATAAAGCATTTTTATTTGTTAGTTTCTAAATAGAGTTTATAATAAAGTTATTAAATTTCAAGATAACTAAAATGTCTGTTTTCTTTTTTTAAAGATAGCTCGTCTTAATTTTATAACTCAGTTTGTTGCCAGTCTGTGTTTTGTTGCACCCCGCTAGAACAGCGGTATGTCTCCGGATTTACAACGCTGAAATCAGAGGTTCGATTCCCCTCGGTGGGCTGAGCAGATAACCCGATGTAGCTTTGCTATAAGAAAAAAATACTGTGTAATTCTTTTATTCTATTTAGTTTTAGTATTCTAAACAAATATCCATTATTTAATGTAAATGTTGTACTCTAGAAAAGATCCCAGGAAATTTGTTCAGTTTTTAATCCACTTCACCTGTATTAAGTTTTAATGGCCGTCCTATTATCAAGTAATTAACTTATACTTTTCTTCCTTTACTTTTAATTTTAATTACTTTACTGCAAGTTGAGTTTCTTTATTTTTAGTTTTCAGTTAATGTAATTTTACAAACTTCCCCAAGAAGACGGACATGAAAAAGGAGGGATTTCTAAGATGACGTTTTAATATTTGATTTTGAAATTGTAGATACCTTTCCTACAGAATGAAATATTCAAAACACAGAAACAGAAATTCACTTTTAAAAACTACATAAATGAAGATAATGTAAATTAAACTGTTAAAAATTCATATTAATTCCCCTCCATTCACTCAGACTAATAATTACAGCAAAAATATACAAGTAAGATTTGGGGGTTGCCAAAACGTGGGACATAATGTTTTTTTATTTTATTTCGAGCAAAGCTACACGAGAGGTATCTGCGCTAGCCGTCCCTAATTTAACAGTGTATGAATAGAGGGAAGGCAGCTAGTCATCACCACCCACCGCCAACTCTTTTACCAACGAAGAGTGGGATTGACTCTAACTTTATAACACCCCACAGCTGAAAAGGCAAGCATGTTTGGTGTGACGAGGATTCGAACCCGCGTCCCTCAGATTACGAGTCGAACGCTCTTGTCCTTACTTAGAATTACATACAAGTCAATGACTCTCAGAAGCAACAACCTACTTGTGATCTTAATTGTAGAAAATACACTATCTCCATCCACCTCTGAAATGACTGATTCTCCATTCACTCTCATAAAGATAAGAACTTTAAACAACAGCTCCTATGTCAAGCATTAGCTAGTTGACGAAATCATGTACGTTAACGAATCTGACTTTTCCTTTAGCTGAATCAACCAGGTATAAAATCATTCAAATAAGTCATGCGAAGCTCGTTACGTTCTTCCATGTGTGTGTGGTTAAAATTAAACACGTCGTATTTACTTCCTCAATATTAACTTTCACTTTAAGTTTTATAAACAAAATTGAGAAAACAAAAACAGTATAAAGTCAATACTCGCCACACTGTTTTACATCATTGCAGGTTTCTTTTTCTTCAAAATCTCCCAAAATAAAGTGCATTTGAGTGTTTGACGTTGCATCCAGTGTTACAAAATTTCACATTTTTCTTCATTTCTATGTTACAATCGTCGGTACACCTTAAATACTAATTCATTTCGGAGTGGACAAACATACAAAAACATTACACTGAAGCCAACTTGCTGCAAAGGCCTGCAGCTTTGTACAACCTGAAAAGAGTAACTCTCACCCTGCCCTCTCTCATTATAAAATAAGCATCTAAAATGTTGGTAAATTGACAAAGTCAACTTCTTAGTTATTAATTCTTGTGTTTATGCGTTTTCTTACCACTAAGTAATCTGTTCAAGAACATGCAAGATATTCATTCCAACAAATGTTAATTCACAATAGTATATTTCACTCTCTCTGTCCCTGTTTACATTTCCTATTTTTATCTCCACGAAGAACTATACACTTGCAATTTTTAGTTGAGTAATTCACCAATTACTTGAACCAGAATGCAACTCAGTATATTGGAAAGTAAGGGCTCAAAACTATATTTTAATCTAATAATCATCCTAACTGTTGAAAGCTAGTGATTCTCTTGCAGTCTGCAACACAGAAATTCCAGTTGTATGCTATGAGGAAGATTTTCAGCTACCTGCTTACTTGTAGATTCTATCACTCCCTTCATTATAAGTTGGAACAGTGGATAATAGTTCACTCCCAACCATATGCCTCAAATATGTATACATCATTTTTCTGTGGAACATCTTATTCAAGTTTCAAAGAACAGTCTAAAATTATCTGTCAAGTACTAGTATGTCATTAGTGTATGTGAGGTATCACACCACTCATTTATGACCACTTAATACTGACACAGACTCTTCTATTCTTGTAATCACATTCTGTATACACAAAGCAAGAAACAAGGTTCAAAAAGCTAAACTCATGGAACCCAAATGATTCAGACATTTGTGTAAGAGAGAAGGAACACATCAAGACATATTAAAATGTTCCTCTTCCTGATGTCCATAGTCTCAGTGTACATTGTTTTTTAAAGACTATTAGCACCTATGATACCCATAAGCCTTTTTACAGTTGAAATATCACACGGTTTAGTATCTGATCCATCTTTGTATTGGCCATGTTTACAATGTTCCAGGAATGTTACTTGACAAAATAAATATCACCTCTTGGCATAGTAACTTTACACTGTCAGTAAAAAATAGAACCAAAAGTAATTCCATTTCCAAAATGTCATTAAACAGATCAAAAGGTTAATCTGACAATACAACAGAAAAATGTATTCACATTATGGCATAACTCAACCAACAGTTGCAAAAAGGCACTTTTTTTTTTGCATCAAATTATTGCCAAAAAGACATTTTATAATCATTCAGAAATGACATCAGGGCTGCATCCTGCTGGAATTTATTCTACTGTTACAAGACACAAGTTGTGTCAGTTGAGTCTTTGGTGCTAAAGGTGTTTGGATAGCAGTTACTTATCACAAATTAGTAATTAAATATTTCTCACAAATAAGCCTTCTTGGTTAGGATTTAACTGATTAATGGCAAATGGTATAATCACCGATTGATTTTGGTAAGTTATAGACTAATTAAAAAACAACAATTCTTTTATATATACATTCCAGAAAAATAAAATCACTAAACATAATCATGGTAATGATGTTGAATGAATGCTATTATTTTTTAAAATCAAAATAACCCACAATAAGTAATTAATATCTTCATAAACTTTGCCAGAAAATTTCTAACATGGCTGTCCCAACTGGAGACTACCATCTTGATCAAACATATCTCGTTTTAACTCATTACTTACTTTCTCTCATGCATAATAAAACTAAACTTCTGAAAACCTTGCACAAAGTTCAAATTAAAATTAAAACTAGTAAATAAATTTTCTTTTTTAAGGGTGGGATACATGGAGTGTTCAACAAAGATCTTTTGTACTTTTTAATGGTTCTTAGTAATAATTTCTAATGGTTTTTGACAAATACAGGAAATTCTACCCATGTATGCATATATACCTAAATATACATTTATCAGAACACCATTACTTTTTATATAAAAATATGTATACCAACTGCATGTAAGCTGTTTAAGACTTAAAAATCAATCAGCCCACTTTTTGAGAGAACAAAGTTATTGATATTTCTGAAAACCTACTTCAATAATTTTTCTTTTAATTAAAGGAAAACTGAGTTATTTTATTTGTAAGTTACAAACTAGCTTGAAATATCCAATGTGAAAATTCTACATTGTTTTTCAAGCAGTTTTATATCATTTGCTTTCAAAAGGACTTCTTTCTCAAACTATTAGATTATTAAAAGCATTGTCTTGCAATAGTAGAATGAAATTAGCATTGGAAATAACATGTAAATATATAGGCAGTTCACATGTAATAGGTAATAGTAACTGTAACTGTCGCTTTTGTCAAAAAACAAAATGAGCTACACATTCCAATTACTATTTTCTCTAAATAGAGCAGTACAACTAATATTCATGCCACTCTCAGTTTATTAGTGTGAGATACTGTTTAAAATGTATTATTCTCCACACATCAACCAAGTTGTTTGGCTGCCATTTGACATTCTCAGTTTAGATAATCCAGTACAGACCAAACCATGGTTGTTAATGTTCCCATTTTTACTTCCAGGTACAGATTTCACCACATTTAATGTATATTTGGGGTTAACTATAATGTTGCAAAACAATTCCCTGCTATAACAGAATGATAAGATGGACAAGAACATACACATATCAACAGTCAGGGTGTCATCATCACCAACACTGGCTAACATGTAATGCACTTGGACTGGTCTCATGGCATACTTCACAGTAAATATATGCTGACCATGATATCTTTTTGCTGTGTGCCACTGCACAAATTGTTTGTTGTAGCCAAATAACTTGTATTTGGATTAACCACTCTCCTCCTGATTTGCTCATAACGTTGTTTCAAAGTTTGATGCCAATTTAAACTTTCAGATCTGGTTATCTCTCATAAGTTTTTTTAGCAGATACATATTGATTGAAGCCACATCATGCTAATTCTGGAGGTAACTTTCTTACCTGAACACAAAGTTGGTTTATTAGCAAGATCTCTAATTGACTGCTTCTTTTATCAACAGTAGTAGTTTCATGCATCCTTCTCAGAACTTCCATGCAGCTCCTATTGAATCATGAAATAGTTTGCCTCAGCCTGTGATATGGAGAATCCTTCAAGTAAAGATTTTACCTATTACTATACAACTTCTGGTAGTAGTATGACTACCTATACTTTTATAAGTATAATGTTGGTTTGACATCATCTGATTTGTTGTATGACATTATAAGCATTTAATATCTGACTATACACTGTTTCAGTTAATTCTGCACACAATGAAGAAAGTAATACCATGATATTTGTATGTTATATCCACTTTATTCAACATCAATTACTGTGATTGAATGAAAAATGTAGATGGAAAATTATGATCACTTTTTGAAATCTACATTTATGAAAGATGTTTTAGTTACTCCAACCACACGTCCTAATGAAAGATGGTTAGTTACTCCAACCACACGTCCTAATGAAAGATGGTTAGTGAAACATGCATAAATGCACTAACTAAAATTAATATGGCCAGTTTTTCACAGTCTCCCACCTACAGAGTTCCTACATATTAAATAGAACTCTGATCTTTAAAAATTAAATGTTGCAACAACATGATGTAGAACACTCGAAAAGAAATTCTGAAAATAACATATGGAAAACTTAAAACATGTTTGGAAATGTAAAAGTGCCATCATCATAAAGAACTGATCATCATACTTTTGAAAACCAAACCAAAAAACTAATAACTTGCAGCATTAGAGTGTATTACGAATATTATACACGTACTGCTAAGATTTGATTCAATAATTCATGAATTTAATACCCACTAATATTACCAGAAAACCTTATACAAGCACATTCTATGTGTGGAGGTAACTATCAAACATATAATACCAAACATAAAACCAACTACCGTCTTCTGTTAACACCACAGTATGATAATTTAAGTTTTTGATCAATCAATAATTTACTGTGTGCAAGTACAAATATTACACTCAGTATTTACCTGGCAAAAACACTATGAAGTCATTATTCTTAGTTACTTAAAACAGTTTTAATTGTGTTGTTATTTATACACACATCATAAAATGCCTGCAAGAATCTATCAATAAACCATCTTTTTAACTTGTCTTAAAAAGCTGTAAGGCTTCTAAAGATATTAACATATTAAATATTATTCACACTAGCAGATATATGGAAATAACTCCAAAGAACACATTTTGATTAATTCTAATACAAAACCCTTAAATGCTCATGACAATGAATACAACCATTTGCTTTCTTTCTGCATTCTGATTCCACAAATGTTAAAATGAAAACAACATACAGATGAAAAGAAATAAAATTTTTGTGAAATTACAAAACCCTTATTGTAATAACTGTTTTAAATGACATCAACTATTTATCAAACTTCCAAATTTTAAGAAAACACTATGACAAAAATGTATTTAATCAGTGCTCATTGTTAAAACTTTAACAAATACCATTCCAGACATATTTTCTTCATTGCACTTTCACAACTTTAACTTCATGTCAAGAAATAATGTTAAATGTTTTGGTTTTTACTAAATTTTCCCATTTAACTGAAATTGCAGGCTTCAAATTTAAAATAAATATATAATACAAACAACATTACTTGTTCATTCTTGTTAAACTTCACAAGAAGCTTTCACACCCATGTTACAACCACTTCACTATGACATTTTTTTTCTTTATTATTAATTATTTATCCATTTTTTGTATTTATTTTAAAGAATCAATAGAACAACAACGTTATCAATATAGAATCAAGGACTGCAAAATATGTATTCTTATTCACAACTATCATTGACAGTTGGAACTAATCAAAATTAGGTGCATTATTAGTATAGTAACTGTTAAAGCAATGATACACATAGGAAACTATTGACACGTTTTAAAACGTTTTTATTCACTTATTACTGAAGCAGACGTAGTGTGTCATACAAAAGATTCAAACATTGTGAAAAGGAATTAGAATTCTAATCTCCTACCATCAAAGAGAAATTTTTGGAGTTTCAAAAACATAAGATATGATTAATCAAAATGCAGGTGATATCTGACACACTAACCAATCTCTAGCTAATGACAGAAAAGAATAATTAGCATCACTTAACTAACCACCATAAAATTTTAATATTCTAACTAGTAACTTTGGTAATACAGTATTCTGTGATCATAATTAATCTTAATTTCAACCTTCATGAGTATTTCTCATAATACATTGCAGTTACTACGGGTTAATTTTTTAAATATATACCAACACTGAATTTTTAACTTCTATTCTTGGCTTGCTCTGCATTCAGAAGTCACTCAAATTGCTAAACAATGCTCTATTGCAAAAGTAATTAAACAGTTATCTTCAACAAATTACCTCAGAAATTATTCTACATCCAACAATAAAGGCTTGTCAGAGGCATAAAAAATTGAATGCAAAGTCAATTTCATAAAGTTGAAAACAATAAGTTTTGTTTGTTCAAGGATACATAAGCTATTGATTGTGGAGAACAGAACTAGTTATAGAGGCTGTAAACTAATAACTATTGTAGCATAGTGTTAAATGTTAATGGGCCTAATATTTGTTGTCCAAAAACAAAATGCTTTCTTTCAAATTCTTTTTAGTTAAGTATATTATGGATGTAAAACATAAGATACATGAAGCACTTAAACATATTTTTTAACTTAGTTTAATTTTCTTAAATACTGAATCAAAATGGTTCCATTGCTGTCAAATTTGAATATTTAATATTCTTAACAGTGCACATAATAGAGCATCTGTATAGTCTTCTGGTTGCCATTAAACTACAGTTCAACTAACTGATTCTAGAAATGAACACAAGAAAACAGCTCAGACAGTTAATTATGGCAGACATAAGACAAATCTGACGTGCTATTTTTACAAATTGTGATTGATCTGAAATCTGTAACAAATTAATTAACAGAAATGTTGAAAAAATCTGCAACTTCATACCACTTTTATCACATATAACACAATAGCCATTTAAATACAAAAATATTAAACATTTAAAGTTGGTAAAAACCCAGTTATGCACAGTTCAGTTGAATGTTTCTAATAAAGACTATGTATGTCTAACTCACGGTTTTACCTATGATATTTCCAAAGGAACACGCTAGCTTTTCAATATATGCCTTATTAAACACAAACCAAGTTATGATGCTTCATACAGAACATTCAAGCTAGCTACAGATATAGTAAATACTGATATAACACCTTAAAATCAAGTTTTATTTATATTGATGCTTTTAATATATAAAATAACTTGATTAAAACCAAGTCACACTAAATGTGTTTCTTTCTAGAGACACAAGGTAGCAAAAGTTTTACTGTCAATGATATTTTATATCACACATCCTGCTAACAGTGTTTTCTGTAAAATGCCCGAGCTATCTCAACAGTTATGTTTATGATCAAGAATATATTAAAGGTTTTATTGGCGCTAGGCTTTTCAACTTATAGAAGCCCATCAAAACAGAACTTCTATGTGCAATACATTTATAGTCAAAGCTTGGGGTTTCCTAGTTAGTGGAAAGCCCTGGGCTTCAGAATGGTAAGCCAATACGTTAACTGGGGATTGTTTATGATAACCAATTTATTCCAAGTTGTAATAGCAGTGTGAATCAAAATTCAAAAATCTATTGGAAAAAACAAACAAACTACAAGCCAGTTTATGGTTTTTGTGTTGAGTTCAAAATAGTTAAGATTATTTTGACATTGTCTTATTAAACTTAAATTTCTCTTGACAATGCTGGAACATACAAATGAAAAATTAAAAAGTGAATAAAAATGTTAAAAAAAAAACAAGTTATCTTCATGATGATGTAAACCAGAATGTTTGTTTGGGGTTTTAATACCAATACTAATCAGTAGAAACAAGGCTCTGTTAAGTGTTGATAAAACAACATGATGAATAACATAGCATATAAGGAATTGTTCAGGTTAATTTAAATCAGTATAATGTTTCACTGGCAACACAAATCAGAAGATAGTATAATTTGAATCCACTGGTAATGCCCACAAACAAATGTTTTGTTAATGTAAGCATAAATCAGGTAGAACAAGGTTTAGCCAACATCATCACAAACCAAAAGAAATACAGTTCTGCCAATACAAGCCAAAGGATGCATAGTTTCATTGACTTAATTTGAAAACAATCAAGAACACAGTTTTATGCAAATTAATAATCTACCAGTGGTCTTAAAGTTGTTGGTCTTGAGCTGGATCTAGAGCGTGACCTTGATCTGTCTCTGGAAATAAAACAATTATACACAAATTACAATTTGTAAAAAATGAATAAAATTAAGACAATAATGTGCATCTTCGTATTTATATTCAATTTTTTTCTCCATATTTTAAGTTCTTCATGTTACAAAGAGAAGAAAACTTTTTGCAAGCAACATTTCACTTTATACTTAATGTCTGAAAAAAACTAAAGTATGCTTTCATGCATAATAAAATCACAGAAATTAAAATGGTACCACGTACAGACCCTTCATACAGTTCTTTCTCTTTAAAAACTTCTAGCCTGCTTATTAAAACTTTCAAAACTATTCTCTTGAAATTAACCTGTTTACTTTCCGGTTGTGTACTTCACTAAATTTATGATGCCGATTTTTACTACTTGATCTATCACGAGAACGACTACGACTGTGCCTCCTGCTTGGTCGATGACTTCGTACACCAGGATGGTCGACTATACGTTGCTTCTGAATTGTAATACCACGGCTCCGACTTGGAGGACTGGCAGAATCACGATTATCAGGAGACCGACTAAAAGGTGTTTTTTCAACATCATCTCTGGTATCTGAGTCATGTCGGGAAGGAAAAGTTAAGCTGTCTTCACTATCTATATCTCCATCATGTTCTCGTTGTCTGTGTCGCTTTTCTCGTTCCCTGAAATTACAATGGAGGTTTTGACAACCATATAGAATTAGGTCAAACTTTTGAGTTTCTAATTATTTAATGTTTTAAGATTGCACATTTAAAGGAATTTAAGTCTTCTTCAACAAAAAACAAACTAATACAAATAAACTGAGCTATGATATGTTAACACACTGAGAAAGAAGCTTAAGAGAACTTCTTAGCCACTTGAACTGTAAGATGTTAAAAAAATCTAAAAAAGTCAATCATGTAATGGGAAACAAGTTAAAAAGACACTGCTGACAGATGAAATAACGAATAGTATACACTGTATATATGACACAATTTGCCTCCACTATGTTATTCTTTGTAATAATTTAAGTCATCACAAGTTTATGACAACATAAAATCACATGCATGCAACATTCAAATAAATAACAAATCTGAAAAAAACAGTAGTATAACAATGAATAAAGAACTTTAGTATTCAAGATGGTATTAAACAGCAATCTGTTGAAGCAGAGAGTGGAGCAACCTGGACTTACATCTGACTTAATGAAATTACTAGTCTCAAAATATCTTTCTAACCAGTTATGCAATACCATCTTACCAGTAAACTTCATGTGTGTTTCATACAACAACAAAGTAAAAAAATAATTGCAAACAGAATAACATTATAATTATCATGGGTTGCAGCACTGAAAAAATGAAAACACAGTTTAGATAAGATGTAGCATCAAATATAGTACACTGAATTTGGTAATATTAAAAACAATGCTGACAAATGAAATAACAAATAGTATACATTGTATATATGACACATTATTTGCCTCCACAATGTTATTCTGTGTATTTAAGTCATCCCAAGTTAATGATGTAGCACCTGTTTACAACCCTGGGGAAAACACTTTATGTATGAGTAACTTTGATCTTTGACACACATCCATAAAAAAATTAATCAATTGAAGCTACCTGTTCATTACCATGTGATAACTATTTGGAAATAATTCTTACGGAGTTCAGTTCTTCTAATATAATTTTCATTCTTACAAAGTTATAACCACCTGATTTCATGTTAACTAGTTGGTCAATATTAATATAAAGTTTACCTGATCATAATAATCTTGATGCCAATAACTAATTACCAAAACACAACTTGAAAAGAGTTAGGGCCATCTAAAAATAACTGCTTGTGCATGTACATTACCAAATCACTTTAACATGCCAAAGTTCATAAGGATAAGCAGTCTTGGTCATGATAAGAATGAGCTATTTTTTCTCTGCATTCAATAGGTATCAAAACCCAGTTTTAGCATTATAAGCCTTCAGATTTATCTACTGACACTAGGGGGCAAACATCATTTTAACCAAGTCAGGTCTACTTATTCATAATTGTACATTACTGTAAGAATGAATTGACAGCACAACTAAAACTACATATTTTTAACTAATATTTACATCCAATTGTAGTGGTTCATATAACAGATCACATATTTGTTTTCCTTTATTATTATACTTAATACTGTTCTGCCAGCCTACATAAACACAACACTGATATGATTATTGTAACAAAACTTGGACAAAATTACTAAATGCATCATTGTATATTGTGTACAATTGTTTTTCATTTCATCTGACTACCTAGCAAATAAAAACAGCTACATAACAATTCTCACCCAATCATTCGAATGTTGTCTGTGTTCTTAACCTATGACATACAGCTTCATGCAGGCTGTGATTCTAATTTAATGTTTACCTGATAGGAAAGAAGTGTACCACAGCAATTATTAACTTTACTGTTGCAACTTTATTCATATCACATTTTATATATGGGATTCTTGCCCTTTTGGATATGACACTGTTTGCAGGCTCAGTGTTTTTTTCAACATTGTATAAACAGTTTGGGCTATGTTATACAAATGTCTAGGTTTCCTCCAACAGATATCTAAGCTGTAGTTCAAAAGATAGCAACAAGCTCAATTTCAAGTAATCACGATGACGGCTGATTGTAAGTGTTGAATTATACCCAACACTGTGTGACTGTGAACTTCGCATATACTGAAAATAAAAGAAGCCATCCTTGAAGTTCATTGTAAGGAATGGGAAGAGCTGTGCAAACAGATATGATTCTCAGAGAAAGTATATCAGAACTTTTGTAGCTGTACACTTGATTTAGAAAATACTCAGATTCAAATAAAATACACAACAGTTTAGAGTTCTGCCAGTGGAAGAGGGTCATAAAAGTGTCACAACCCAAACTGTCAAAAATGGAGGAAAGAAAGGAATATTATCAATTCACAATTGATATGTAACACATTTAACTTTACATAATATATATAAAATGTTACAGAACTCTGGTCAACTTAAGCATAACTATGACCAGTGTTACTATGGCCAACAGAAAGGAAGGAAATAAAAAAATTATAAAAAATATAACAAATGCCTCGTTGTACAGATATCCTATTATGACACACTGTCTTATATTTACTTGAAACAAAATACCAAAAAACACACACACACCCGCACGCACACATATATATGCATGCATCTATACAAATTGAAAAATTCATATGGCTATCTTTATATATAAACCTTACATCCCAAACACTTTTGAAAAGTGTACCTTTCTTCTTTAGGAGCAAACTGGAAACAGTGGTGTAATTGAACAAGTGATACATACAAGGAAGGCACTTAGTGATATCATTTGGTTTTCCAGGAAATATTTATTTCTCGTTGTTCTATTGTAATTGTCTCATTTATTATACAATGGAGCAAAAGGTGAGTGACTTTGAAAAGGTGTTAGGGAAATTTTAATCTAAAAATAGCTAAACATATGTATATTTTAAACTATACTTTGGTGTTTAAGTAAAATAAAGGTGACAACTGGAGACTGATTGAAAAAGATATGCTATACTATGCAATTTATAAAAACATGTATGAAAAATTACTTTAAAAGTTTTAGGAAATTCAGCTTTCATATTACATGAAAAAAGTGGCATAGAATAAAGTTTTCTCTTTCTGACAGAGATGATACCAGTGAACAGAGTTCAATGATTCCAGTATTTAAATTAAATCTAAAAAGTTGAACAGTTTTTATATTAACAATTCAATAAGCTGCTTTCATTTCTCTATGTTTTAGTTTTGAATCGTGTTTCAATATCAACGAGAATAACACAATAAATGGAATGACTGGGTTGTTTAAAGTGTTGAGCATCACGGAGATCTCTTTTGGTGTTAGAAGAAGATTTATGGTTAATCAAACATTCTGTAAGAGTTGTTTGTGTATGTCCTAAATATTGGTGTGTATGTGTGTTTTCCCATAGTAAGCCACATCAGGCTATCTCTCAGGGTTGAGAGAAACTGAACCCCTGATTTTAGCATGTAAATCTGCTTAAATATTGGTAATTGCATTTTTTAGTGTTTTATTAGTCTGCTTCATCTAAGTACATTTTCTTCATTCTAAGAGCTTGACTGTAGGTAATGTTTCATTTAGTGTGAGAGATGACAGATTTTATACTGATCCATCTCAAGATTTTTTTTTGTACAAATCAGTGTTTTTACTGGAAAAAATGGAATTTTACACAATGTCAAAACATTAATCTGCATAGGCAAGTAAAAGCAGGTAAACTTGATTGTTTTCTGAAAGGAATTTGCATGTGTGAAAAATTCTTTGAGTTAAAGAAGATCAGCTGTCCAAGTAAAAAATGTCATCTATGTAATGTTTACATGCATAAGGTTTCACACAGCTGAGTTATAAAAGTTGGTTTTCAATATGACCCATAAAAATGTAGGCATAACTGGGAGCCATTTTGGTACCCATTACAGTGCCATGAGCCTGAATGTAATGTTCATTGTTAAATTCAAAATTGCTCAGAGTTAAACCTAAGCTGGCAAGGTTGGTTATGGTTTGAGACTTTGATGAGTTAGAAAGGTTTAACATGGACTTCAGAATTTCTAGTTCATCATCATGTGAAATGTTAGCATAAAAGAAAGAAATATCCACCATGAAAAGAAGACTAGTGGATGGTAACTGTCCATCAAATTAATATCTTTCATGATGTCAATAAAGTGGGTAGTATCCTTTATGTAGGGATACATAGAATGCATTTTACATAAAAGATACTACCCCTACACACTTTTAAGCTTATAATCTAGCTTTATTTCCATCCCCCCAAAAAAACAAACAGTCAGATGATGTTGGTTCATTGTCTCAGCAATTCTTCACAAGTTCCACAAAGTTTGGGAATGGCAAATGTTCCACAGGTAATGTACTAAAAAAATACCATAACCACCTTCCAAATTAAAATTATTTTTTTTTTCAAAAAACAACAAAAAACAATTAATTTGAAAGTTATCCTAAAATAAATCAGTAGGCACAATTTGATTCCTCATAAAATAGTGCATATTTCTACAGATCAAGAAAAAAAAACAAAGAAAGACCAAACACCAGTTACGGTTCCTTGAAGTTAATCTACCATTTCTGCTACTTTCGAGTCAATGACTGCTTGTTAAAATAAAAAAAATTTAATTTGATTTCAATGTGCTCTGAATGAAATCATAATTACTTGTGAATTTCCCTTTTCTTTTTTTTTTCTGTGAGAATTACAGCACTGTTAGACTACAGGAGAAAACTGAAATAGTTTCTACCAAGTGCTAATTTTGGCCTCAAAATTTTAATGGGAGTTCAGTTTTATTACCCCTTTCCACAGAGGTACACGTTCTTTAAACACTTTCCTGCACTAGTGACCTTGTTACATTCAAAATGTAATTAAACACCTTGACTATCATTGCATGTGAAATAAATTAAGATTATAATATATGGTATGATTCAAACTTTATACAAGTTTTAAGTCATTTATTCAAAAGAAACCTTCAAAAACTACTTACAACTTCAGACCAACAAGACACAAAATTTCTATTTTAGCAGCCTGTATCTTCCATAATACAATGGAAACTGTTTAGATGTTAAGCAAAGCCTATGAGACACTCACTTAACCTATTTCCACGTACATTCCAAAGATCTCTGGATGAATGTAGTTGAAACAAGCAACATTTTATCAACTCCTACCAAGTACCATGCCCACCTTCAACAGGTTTGAAATTGATAACTAACACATACATATTACATACTCACACAGAAATAACTTACTTTACACAATGATACAACAATGGTTATTTCAAAATTTGTACACACCTGTCATCATGAAGTACATGTAACTGACAGTAATTTTGTTGACTGCTTGATCAAATAACACAGTATTTTACCTAAATACGTTATAGTTAGGCACACAAATTGTATTTAGGTATTATTTTACTGATGCATGTATCGATGTTTTAAAATGCATAATTAAAAGGTTCTAACATTTTTTAATACACATTTTGTGTTACTTAACAAGGTTTACAGTATTACATAGTGCATGTAAATTTTGCCAAAGACCACTGATTTGTGTTGAGATTAATTAGTAGAGAACAATGAAAATTATATGTGAAGAGGGGAAAAAAATGAAATTATGAATTTAACCAAAATCTTTAAAATTAAAAGGTATCTTTTTTTTCTTATTTCTTAATTTCAATCATTTCTTTGTATTGTACACTTTGATGATAAAAGTTACAGTTAGTGACATGATAGAGAAAATGAAAAACAAAACAAACATTTACCTCAAAAACACTTATGATGTTCACTTAGCAGGTTCTTGAGGTTACGAAAATTAAATTAACAATAAAAATATTTTTATACATGAACTGAAAATTTATTCAGCATCTGAATACAAGCAACTAAAACATTTTTAGTACAAAAACTTAAAATAACATCATCACAAGATACTCTTAATATTAACAAAACCTTACCAGTTTCTTAGAGAATACATCAAGAAATCTCAGAATTACCATATGTATTGCTCCATATTCCCCAACATATTTTTCTGCAAATTATACAAACTTGTGGGGAAAGACTTAATTTTACCCAAGTATTGTTTCTCAAACTCAGTTTTCATACTGTGAGGTAATTGTCTATATCTAAGCTACAGAATGTCAAAATGAAGAAGAGAATCAATAAGGCAATAAATGTTTACCTTGGCAACATGTCAGTGGAAACAATGAACAACTTCTGCCACAATTACATTCCCGACTTTTTAAAAACTTGCTTTAACATTTCATGATACTTTTCAGTAACAATCACGCAGGAAGATAAAGGTTTATTTTCATCTCTCTCTCTTTTTTGTGGAACACAATGTGCTAGAAGTGTGAGTTAGACTTCTTTGTACTCAGTGGAAAAATCAGTTAGTTAGGCCATGTTTACATGAGGCCTCACCAGTCTAAGTAACTGACTGAATGTTCCAAAAAAGTACAATGAAAAAACAATAAAAGAATATTATATAGGTTTAAAACTTAATACATATTTAATGAAATCTTCTAATTAATAACTTTATAAAAAATTTGGCTTATTTATAATTTTAGTATTATAAATCATTTTTATTGTTAACCAGTGATCGCAAACACTCTGAAACTGTAGGTAGTGTTTGAAATTAAAACAACATCAAAATTTACAGTTATATAAAATAAAAATCATATAAGAAAGCTTTAAAATAATGTTGAAATGTGAAAATACATAAAAATCAGTAATCCAAATTGATGACATAGTTAAGCACTTTCAAATGTGTCTTAACCCTACTGTCCCCAGTGCCATTTTTAAATTCCTTTCTGCATATGGTACTGCATTACATTCAAAATTTAATTTATTATGAATATATCTGAATGAAATTAGCATTATAAGATGTTATAATTTTCATTTTTATGTCATACAAGTTATAATTCCTTTGTTTCAAAGGAAAACTTAAAAAACAAGATAAACTTCAGTTTTTGTCTCTCTTGATCCACAGGTTACAAAAAAATCTCGAATTTGCACTAGTTCACTTTTAGCCAGTTGAGCCAGCAAGATACATGAATATCCACATGTTAAGTATGTGTGTCTGACATGCCACATTCAAAATTTGTAATTACTTTCTCTGAGAAACAAATTTTCAAACCCTTGATAAGTGCCATACTAACCCTCAATTTTTTACTTTGAGATCTACAACATACATGCAGTTAGTTGATGCAACTCTATATAGTTGTTACAAAGAGCTCAGTTTAAACAATACTTCACCAAGGATTAATTTGAAACTGGCAAATAGTTCCCCTCACAACATACGTGACTTCCATTAGTATTGCTGTCAGCTTATTCAACGATAGCACTTAGTGGTTTCTTACCTGAATATGCTATAGTTAAACTGTACTTGCATCTTACTTTTATATTTTAGTTAATTACGTATTATTTATGTTTTAAAATTCATATTTGATAGTTTTAAAGATTTAATATGACTAATTTATTGCAACCTGGTGTACAAAAGTGTAAATACAAGAAAGCATCATTCACACATGCTCAGTGTTAGTGAAACAAGTATAATAATAAATCCCTGGGGGCACCAACTGATGTGTCAGCATAAATAAGACAAAGAACTGAGAAGTTCAAAGTAAACTACTATAAATGAAAAGATAAAAGATTTGAAATTATACATATTAAAAAAGTTTCTAAAGATTTCTAGGAAGAGCTAAAAGGAATGTACATATTCATAATTCTTACTTTAAAATTTCATTACATTGTACATTGATGGTAATAAATAGAATTAGTGATATACTATAGAAAATTAAAAAAACAGTTACCTCAAAAAACTTTAGATATTTCCTGTTCTACAGATTATGTAAATGAAATATGAAAATTGAAAGATAGTAAATACTATTTTTATACTTCATATAAAAATATCCTTGCAGGTGAACTATTCAGAGTACAAATGCAAATAACTATACTAAATAAAGAATTTTATTTATTTGAAATAGAAAAAAATAAAAATGAAATATTTTACTTTTCTAAATGTTTTAGTCAGATTTTTAACAATTCCATTCACTTCTTTTATTTTGAGAACAAAATATTGTAAGCTAGAAAAGTTAGAAACCAATAATATTTGTAGCCAGGTATAACCCGAGTTAAGAAAAAGAAATCACAAAAATATTTTATTGGCAAAAGCAACATAACATGTTCCAGTTTTACACTATTTCATTTATATTTTTTTAAAGGCACCAAAAACAAACCATATAATAGATGTATAAAACTGACACAAGGACATTTTAAAGATCTGTTCTACTTATTGTTGTTTACTTATAACAGAAAGACAACACTTTTTTTGCCACAAGTAAAACACTGAATTTATAGCATAATGTCTATTTCAAGAAGCTTTATTTGAAAATTGTAAGTTCACAAATTCAAATGCATCAAAATCTCCGCATACACTTCCACTTCATCCAAAATTATTGAATTGACTCTCAACCAAAATTAACTGTTATAGCAAATGTTCATAAACATATAAACAAAAATCAGTGATTGGTTGGTTAGATTAAAATAAAACCCGACCTTTCTTAGAAGACGAAAATATCTGAACAATTAGATAAAGTGGTAACAAGGCTCAATTAAACTAATAGCTGAGATCATCAGTTATCAAATCTCATTATCCATCTGTTCAAAATGGCATACAGCTTTGTATAGATGAACACAGAAATCTAGTATTCTTATTGTATAAAACACTGCCAATGTTACTCTATGTACTTGAAAAACTTTTAATAAAAAGTATCTTTTTACTATTTAAAAGAATAATTTTTAAATCAATTAAAAGGTTTTTCAATTGCTTACATTCACATAAAAAATATTCAAATACTTACTTTTGTCTAAGCCGGATGGCCATTTCCCGAAGTTCCTCAGCCCTGTCCTGAAATAACAGAATAACACGATCATAAATTTAAGCTATTTATTTCACTGAGTAATAACTATGCATTAAGCTATATCTTGCATTTCAGTATTTTATAATGTTTCTCATATTAATCTACATAATTGATTCTACTATATTTTCAAATTTATTGTGCATCTTTAGAGTAAAATAACAAGCTCTGAAGACAGTATACATTGTTAAAGAAACAATCTATAATATATATATATATATATATATATATATATATATGTAATATCCTCTCCTGTTGTTTTTATTCCTACTCATAAATTATACAAACCTGTCTCTCCTGTTCTTGTTTTTCTTGTTTCTCCTGTTGTGCTCGTTTATCAGCTTTATCTGTTATGCAAAGTAAAATACATACATCTGTGTATACAAATACATATACACAAGGTAACAGCTTTTCTTTTACTAAAATAAAAAGAGGTCATCAAAACACAAGTTCAATATTTTGAAAAAGAAAGTCACTTGGACCATTACAGCAAGTCATATTTTTGCACATCATAATATCCATATACCATCATTAACCACACCTTCATAAATATATTTCATTTATCACCCTTATTTTCTTTGTTCAGGTGGTTTTTATCCTGACTTCCCATTATTTGCAATTCAGGCATGGTGCACATACTCAAAATCAGTATTATAAAATACATTCTGGATGTTTTACAAATGTCCATATATAGGTCTTATATTTCATTAATATTCTGAAATATTTAACTGTATAAATGTACTGTTTGTTAAACACAAAGCTACACAATGAGATATTTGTTCTCTGCTTATCTTGGGGACAGAAACTTCATCTTTAATACTGTAATCTCTTGGACTTACACTGGACACACACTGAGAGCATTGAAGACTTGTGTTAATTACTCAATGTACTTTTTCCACATAATTTGTGATACTATATAAAATACTCAGTATAAAACTTAATATACTTTTTAATTAAATGCATTATCTGATCTATGTCAAAGCCAATGTGTGTGACTTCACACTTAATTTCTTTAAATAGGAGTTATAAAAACCAACATGTACTTATCCATTTAGAATAGTTCAATTACTATCTGCCCAAAATAATTTTAGTGACTGGGGTGCAATGGAAGTTACCATGAAACCATGTGAGTTTAGAGAGTATTAATAAAAACAAGCCTAAAGTAAAGATATAGTACAGAATTATCTAGCCTAAGATCAAATACATAAAATTTGCTTTTAAATTAAAAATCAAATCAGTTTTAAATCATTAAGCTATTTTGTTATATCACCAACATTTTAAATAAAGATTTCTTTAATCAACAGAGACTAAATTAAAAAATCAACAAATATTTTTTTTCTAGTTTTGTTGTCTATACATTTTATTTCATACTCTCAGCACACAGACTAGTAACATTATTAGGCTACACTTTTATTGCTAAGCACATTACATAAAAGCCATCATTGGAACACAGTATTTTGAAAACACAATGGCTTTTCTATACAAAATGTTCTGCCTCTCTGTGATCAAACTTGATTTTTACAAACATTATTTCAGTAATACTTGCCCTGTAATATTTGATGGGCTATATGTTACCGGAAGAAATAAGTATAATAAAATCTTTGAAACAAATATAAAACACCAAATCACTGTTCCAATTTATGAGTTACTTTACTTTAACACCATCAATATCAGATAAGCTTCACAGCACAAGTCCCAGAAATTTCCCTGCTTTGGAAACACAGTAAAGTAGAATTTATCAACTTAACAGCAACAATGGTTACAATGAAAACTGTTAAAAGTATCATAAAATGTTTATGCTATGGCTAGGCTGATACAATAAACATGATAGGTATTTGAATATTGGTTTGTAAGTGAAAGTTCCCTACAAAGTCCATTTGAATCCTGGCTCTAAAAACACAGTGAAGTAAGATTTATTGGCTTATTACAGTTGCTGCAACAAGAACTGTGTAAAGTACTAAATAAAAGTGAAAGAATATATTTACGATACAGATCTGTACAAAGTTGTATCTGATCCAATAAACTTGGGTGGTTTGGACTTACTGGAAATACAGGTGTGAAATTACTTGTAAACACAGTGTTCTCAAGACGACTAGTATGGGTATAAGCACTTTAATTAAAGCACAGGACGTTTCAATCTTCTCAAATCATCTTCAGGTCAAAACTATGTTCTGTACTCTAACCAAAGTGTTAGTACCCATGCCAACCATCTTGAGAATACATTTTTACTTCAAGGGAATTTCTAGTCATCACAAATTGTAAACATGTTTCCCATTTTTACCATACTTACACAGTAACTATAAGTATATAGTTTCCAATATTTCATAATGTACAACAGGATTACAGTTATGCATACACTATACATGTACATACATATAGTATTAGTATTTGCAAAAAAATATTTAAAATTCAGTTATTTTTCTTGTAAAACACAGAACATTTCATAAAAAAGTATTTGTAAAACAATGATCTCCACTACTTACAATGTTTTAAAGTTATTTTTAGTATTCATAAGTTGTACTTGCTAACACTTAAAGAGCCTTACCCAAATTCATGTTGATGAAAAAAATTTTTTGTAGACTTTGTATATGCACTTAAGAATACCAAAAAATTATAATCAACTATACTGACATGACAAAAATCTATTTTAATTCACTAAGTTCCTAACTATGCTGTATTCAGATCTTAAAAAATCTCTTTTCTGTTCAGCATAAAGCACTGATCATAATACTTCAAATTTGCCAACAATATCAGAGCTTTCCTCTCGTAAATAGCTTAGAAAGACTAACAGAATTACACAGAGGAAATGTAGAACTTTCAATTTATTATAAGCCGATAGGTAGAGAAAAGTAGGCACAGATTGAGTCTTCTCAAATGATGAAGTGGTGGGCAAAGCCAAAATGATGGATTCAATAAATTTATTGCAATTTTTGTAACTTGGTACAAAGTGTTAAGAGTTACTGTGCTTTGTATGGTGCTAGGTCTTGAAAGTGATTGGGCCCAAAGCCTGTCCTTATCATAGCTTTCTCATGGTTAAGGTTTGTTTTGCACATTCAGCATTACTGTTTCTAACCTTAAATATGTTATTGCAGTAATGTTCTCTACACTGAGACAAATACTTTTCAAGGTTATCAACATAAGATTTTCTCCTTTCCTCTAATCTTAAAAACCACACAGTTTCAAGTACTATCTTATATGTCAATAAATCATCATATAGTTTGAAGCAATGATAAAATAAATTATATAACTTATTACTCTTGTTTAAGTTCAGAGTCCTAAAGCAGAGCCGTGTCAGATTTTGGCAATGGTGGCATTAACACTCACGTATGAGACTCAAGTCTTAGTTATCAACTAGTATGACAGAATTGCTTTGTTCAACATAGAGCCCTTGATTCAGATGTTTTAAACTAAAAACTTTGTTTTCAAAGCTTATATCACAGAACTTAGAAAATCTATACAGTACACTTTTCTTCATGCAGCTGATACAGCTGCAAGTTGATCATGCAGTATATACTTATCAATAACTGTGTACCCACATGTAATATGGGAATGGGCTGCTGCTTGGAAATTCACAGAGCATGATTATAATTAGAGAATATGGCTATTAGTGTGTTGCAAAAAGGCTTTTGTTATCACTTGTTATTACCAAAATTGTATATAAGTAAAACAAAGAAAAATGCTTTTATCCCAGGATGCATAATTCAATCATATGCATTTAGATTTGTATAAGGTGAAGCCAGAAGAAATCTCTGCCTTTTGAACAATGTAAGTCTGTCAGAGAGTCAGTGATAAATTTACCATTTTGTGATTTTTGCTTCTACTCCAACAAAATTCTCAAGTGCTTTGGTGGCTTGCTACTCTGCAGCTGATTTGTTTAATACTCAGTAGTACATGTAAAATGCTCATGAAGTTTTGTTTATATGCCACTTGAGATTTTAATTTGTATTGCATATATTGTACACCTGACCTATTCCTACTATAAAAACAACCACACTGGTATTTTAAAAACACAAGCTGGAGACCCCAAAGCAACAAATTTTAGATGAGTTTTAGGCAAATTTTATCAACATAACTTTATTTTTTCATTTTTAGTAGTAGTAGCTTTAAGAAAAACCTTATTCAAATATGCAAAAGGCTAGAGGCCAAAGCATTAACATGAACATCAAAAATCCAACAACAAACCAGCAGTAACTTATAATTTACAGTAGTAACAGATATAGGAAAACATGAATATATGCAAACCAAACATATTTAAATCCTAAAGTATTTTGTATCAAAAGCATTGTAAGTATAACTTTAAGCATATTATTACATTATTAATAAAATACATATAACAAACATCTTCATATTACTAATGTCTGTCTGTCATTTTTTGTTACTTAGTTCAATTTATGAGTGTAGGGACCACTTCTTATTAAATGTTTACCTCATCAGCTTGGTATGAAATCGAGAAATAGACAAGTAGACATAATTACCTACAATAACTAATGGTGCAGGAAACACAAAAAAAGAAACTTTACTCATGACAAATATTTTCACTTTTGTGTGGGAACATAAGCATTGTTATAAATACATTTTTGTTTTTATACACATGTTCCTGCAGTGTTCAAAATATACCCAATAACTGTATCACTTATTCTAGAAAATATATAAACATGCATTGAAAGCACAAAAAGGGGAATACTCACACTGCTTGTTAAGCAAAGCTTGCATTTTTCGTTTAAGTTTTTCTTGTGGAGTCAACTTCGACTGTTATAAATCAAGAAAATACAGTCACAACGGTAGCACAAAACTGGCATACATGTTACAAGGTCTGTTACAATGTAAACAATGTATTTAACTGATAAATCTTTAAACTGTTTATACAGATAAAAAGAGCAGTGAAGACATGCAAAGGTATATATATATATATTTACTAGGATCATACTTAATTTCCAAAATATCAGTGGAAATACATGTGATTCAAAGTAGAATTTAAAATAATGTACTACTACATGACAATATTTACTTTAATAGGCTTAAACATGTTAAATAAATCACCAAATCTTACTTTTGTGTGCATGCACATGCACACACACACATTCTAATACCATTAGATAACATTATTTTAAAACTAAAATATCACAGTTTCAATTTGAGGAATCACCACCATACAAAGTGATGAGATACTGAGTGTATAACTTACAATAGCACATTTACAAGAAACTGATCTTTGATAGTTAAAAACAAAAAATAATGATCACAACTTTAATTTTAATCCCCATGATGAATCTAGAAAAATCACTTAAAATACAACTAAAACTGAATATTTCAAAATTGATGCTGATAATAATGGTAATACATACAGCTTTTAAAGGGATAAAATTTTATACTAATTACCATTAAGAAACTATTTACAAAATAAATTCCAGTGTTCCAGCTAGATATTTTTGCCAGAGTAGTCGCACTCTTTCCCCATGTATAAATATACGTATATACATATCTAATTCTAAAACCCCTAACTTATATGAAAACCCACTTTAGTAAACAGAAACTACCACTTTTTCAAGTGCTTATCATATGAGTTCTTAAAATACCAAGAAAGAATATACATAACATATAATTAATGAAAATACTGAACTGAAAATGTTGTGTATATGATAGAATTCGTAACCACATTACAGTTTTTATCTCATCATGTATCCTTCCATGAAACTTTACTTTTACCAATGTCTTCTGCACTTAATATAAAACTTGGTTAATATAATCTGACAACAAAATCTTACTGCTAATTCCTTTCAAAATTGTACAAATGATCTCCACTTTTTATTTTCCTGTAAAAACAAAGTATATAAAATTATGAAGAGATTCACAGATTTTTCCTGTGTCTGATATTGTCAGTAATATTTTACTCTCATGTCTAGTAAAACTTACGAGACTAAAAATATGTAAAATTTATGTGACATTTAATAGATCTATATGATTAATTTGTGACATAGATTTTAATTATCAAATACTATTTTGAGGATTTTGCCTGTTATACCATCTTTCATCATGTAATATCTATTAAATTTATGTTAAATCTTCATGATTTCACACAAAAATATCTGATAAAAAATATATATAATTTTAAATAAATGGGCAAAGAATACAATTACAGTTAATAACTGCATTTTAAAGAGTGGTACATTTCAAAGATGATTTTACAATTGGTTATGACAAAGATATAAAACATCTTTTCAGGTGGTTAGGGAGAAATTAATGCAACTGAAGACATACAAATAAAGAAAGGAAACCTGAAGAATATCATGTTCACAAGGAGAAGGAATTAGTACAATAAAAACGAATGCAGCTCAACCCAATGATTCCCAAAATAAGTGGATCAAGGTAAGGAATGATAAAGCAAAACAAATGGAACAGAATGAGCTTGCAAAGAGATATGAACAAATATCTATAAAAAAAAAAAAATGACATTAAGTACACTGAAGTTCCTCGGAAAAAGTTTCAGGCAGATAACAGAATACAGAAAAGTAGTAAGAAAAGTGCCAAAATGAGGAACTTGAGAGCAAAGCATAAGGAAAGAGGTTTGACACCCAAGCTGGCCAAATGAAGAACAAGAACATGGAAATGAGAAAAAAGAAAGACTGTGTGCAATATAAGACAAAATATCATGATACTGAAAGAGACAAGAAATTTGAATGTTAGAAAAGAATCATAAAAGAACAGATACAGGACAAATCCTAATAACAAGGTAAATTTAAAAACTATGGATTATGGAGTGATATTAAAAAATAATAAATGACACAAAAAATAAGGAAAGGAACATACCTTTGAATGAAATTCAGAGGGTATATTGGAATGTTAAGGTTATTTCTCGAATAGTAAGACACCACTTAAAGTAAATCAGGCAAAAGTCATAGTCCAGTAGATCATTCCCATCTGAGGAAAAAGAATTTCAGCCAAAGGAACAAAAGTAGGAGATCCAGGAAGCACATGGTAATCCACAATAAAGTGAGCAGCAGACCCCACAGTGAAGGAGCTTCCAAAAGCCAGATCAAAATTAAGGCCTGTGTGTGAATAACATCACTAACACAGGAATAAGTAAACATCAATTTTATTTGAGAATTCACAATAAACATTTTAAAGCACATAAAACAAGAGCTAAAGAAAACAAAGTTTGATGAACAATGCAAAATTCAAGTTCAATTCAGAAGAGAAAGTTAAATACATCTATTCAATACAATGCTAAGGAGAAGAAAAAAGCTGTATTGAATGCAAGTGCTTAGGGGGAGTTACTGTGCGTAGAAATTGTGTCATGTTCCTCTTGGAAAGGGCATTTTGTAGCATGATGATATCTGATCCTGCACCAGCACAGTTCATGTTAAAAACTTGTGAAATTAAGTCAGAATTGCTTCAAAGCTAATGATATGAAAACCTTATGAAAAACAACTATAAAAAAGATAGCTTTTCTGTGCGAGTTTTTTTTTAATTTCGCACAAAGCTACAGGAGGGTTATCTGCACTAGCTATCCCTAATTTAGCAGTATAAGACTAGAGGGAAAGCAGCTAGTCATCATCACCCACCAACTCTTGGGCCACTCATTTACAACAAACAGTGGGATTTACTGTCACATTATGTCCCCACAGTTGAATGGGCGAGCATGTTTCGTGTGACAGGGATCCAAACCCACGAGCCACAGATTATGAATCAAGTGCCTTAAGCACCTGGCCATGTCGAGCCTCTGTGTGAGAAAGCGAGTTATTGTCTCAGAGAGTTACTGTATTACATTTGTTGTAAAGCATATGTTAATATTATTGTACGACTTTAGATAAGACAAAATTGCTAAAATAGGCTAGCTTATGAAAACAAAATCACAAACAATAATTATTTTTATATGCAAAGGTAACAATATCTTAGTGTATGAAGTTTCAGTTTTTAATACTTTATACATAACATGATATAAAAAGTATTATTGTTTATAACTAAAATTTACAATTATTTTTTCATTAAAATGAAATTAACTTTATAAAATCAAAAGAAAAAAAATTAAATTCTAATGTTTATGCATAGAATTTCAATATGTATAATATTTAGCCCCCTGCCTTTATGAAATCTTTGCTGGAACACTGGAATTAAAGTATTAGTGAATTATATATATATGAGCCAGAGAGAGGGGAAAGCCTTAATGTGGTATAGGAAATCATAACAACAGGGACAATTTCTTACTGACTTTGGTGGCAGGAACAGCTTTACCCAGTGTGGGAACAGGTCTGTAAAAATTAAAAGAAAAAAGTAACTGTTCTTAACTTTAAAAAAAACTATTTAAAGAAACTACAGTTTTTAAAAGCTACCTTCACAAAGGTTCAACTGATCACAATAACTTGGAAATTCCAAAGCTGCTATTTATGTACTATCACTTATCATTTTATCACTAACATAAATTATTTTCCAATAACACTGGTTTACAAAGAAATTGAGGCAAGCACAAAAGTAGCTGTTTTAACCTAATTTGGGGGTGCTGAATTCAGATTTGAAATCCATTTTTACTCATCACCTCTCGTTTTTTTAGATATGCATACTGTACATTTTGTACACATACTGTACATAAAGGCATATATGCATTCAGGGTTAATTTCTAATATTGTGTAACTTGTGTCTTCTTTTTTAGTTATTATGCAATAAATGTAAGTGATAGCATTACATTATATATATATCAAAATGGATCACCAGTTTAAGGAATCGGAACAAAGACCTTGCTTCATTTTTTGACATGGAAAACAAGTTGTGCTACTGCACAAATGTACCTGGCTTGTTCACTTTCCTTGGTTTGCCACATAATCCTTCAGACTGGCATCTTTTCATAGACTCTTCCAAGTGAAGTCTCAAGGCTGTGCTTCTGCGCAACGGGAATAAATATCCCAGCATTCCCACTGCACACTCTGTCCATCTAAAGGAGTCCTATGACAATATGGAGCTTCTTTTAGAAACTGTTAAGTACAACCAGTACCAGTGGAGTCTGTGTGGGGACCTCAAGGTCATTGGTCTTCTTATGGATATGCAAGCGGGCTTCACAAATTATTGTTGCTTTCTCTGTCTCTGGGATAGTCGAACTGTATCCCAGCATTACAAGCAGAAACACTGGGGGTCTAGAAGCACTTTCGTTCCTGGCGAACACAGCATCAAGGAGAATCCTCTGGTTGACATGAAGAAGGTGCTTCTTCCTCCTCTTCACATCAAGCTTGGTTTGATGAAGAATTTCGTGAAGGCTATGAACAAAAATGATGCTGCCTTCCAACATTTGTCTACTGTGTTCCCATGTCTCAGTGCTGCTGAGCTCAAAGAGGGCATCTTTGTCGGACCTCAAATCCAAGAAGTGCTGAAGGATACTGATCTTGAGGAGCTTCTTACCTTAAAGGAACTGAGAGCATGGGAACCATTTAAGTCAGTCTGTAGTGGCTTCCTTGGTAACATACGTGTACCAAATTACCAAGCCTGTATTGAGAAGTTGCTAAAGACTTATGAGGATATGGGATGCCAAATGTCACTCAAAATTCATTTTCTCCATTCCCATCTCAACTTCTTCCCTCCAAACCTTGGAGCAGTGAGTGATGAGCACGGAGAAAGATTCCACCAAGACATTACGAAGATGGAGAGCAACTACCAAAGCAAGTGGAACCCCAGCATGATGGGAGACTTCTGCTGGATGCTCTTGCATGACATCCCGGAGGCAAAATACACCAGATCATCTAAGAAAATACACTTCTAACTGTCTACGGTGCTATAAATTGTGTACATTGTGTCATCCAAGTATATTTATTCCGTCGATGTTCTTTATCTATCCTGTTTTATCTGTAATAAGCTGCTGCAACTGTTGAAATAAGCACGTATATACTCTGTATATACTAAAATGAGACTATTTAAAAGCCAAAAAACTAGAGGTGATAGAGCAAAACTGTTTATAAATTTGAATTCAGCACACCCAAATTAGTAAAAAAACACCTATTCACATTCTTGCCTCAGACAAAAAATATTTTTTTCTAAACCAGTGTAATTGGCCAACAGCAAATCATGTGCGATGAAATACTTGAAAAGTCCCTGTAAATCCAGTCAAAAGATCACAATTGTTGCCTGATTGTCAAAGTGATTGTTGTGCATGCACATGTCGAGAAATTTGCAGACAGTACAGTGAAAACACTCTGATTCACATAAATTTAATTACAAGAAATTTGCTAAAACTCACAAAATGGATGTGAACATATCTAATGGTGTAGGATTTCAATTACTCACAGGTGAACAGCTGCAGTCTCATTGCAGAAAATGGCAGTAAGAGTACTAAATATAACATCAAAGTAACAGTAAACTGTTCAAGGAATACTCTACTGCAATGAGAGTGACTGTAGATGATAAAGTGAGAAATATAACCAGCATTTTTGGTATATTTTAGGGTGACAACAGACAGGTGCATACTACAAACATTTCTTGTAATTTATAAACACATGAAGGACCAACTATTTTTGAGATCTGATATCCAGTGATAAACTTGCTTAATTAAAATGGATCAATCCTCAGTTTAGTTAAAAATTTCTCAAAAAATTGTAATGATCTAAAAAGTGGGCTCCATAGTTATATGTAAAATAAATAGGCTCACGAATTGAAACTGCATATGTTAACATACTGAAAAACTTCAATTACACAAAATTGAAAACAGAAGGGGAGTACAATAAAATAATCACTGTTTTGTTAAAAAAATTCATGATTTAAAAAAATAACTGACTTGTTATTTCAGGCAAAAGATCATTTGTAGATTCTCAAGAGTGAATAAAAGTTGCAAGTGAAGATTTCTCATGGACAGAAGCCTCAGGAAACAAATTTCAATCACTTTACCAGACAAATGACCCACTGTCCCCATTATCAGTCAATATTTGTACAGTAGTTAATAAATGTGCAATATATCCTCACCACTCTAAACTTGAATTTCATCATATATAATATCAGAAATCCTTGTCTTTCCATTTGCTAAACAGATATTATGATCAAATCACAAACACCAAATGCTCATGGATTTACAGAAATTATATTATGCAAATAAGTATTGCAAACCACCTTTACCCTTTGTAAACAAATACAAACATAATACTGCCTGCCTTATTAATCTTGGAAGAAAACAAAAGGTAACACTATTACTCTTTTTCTTTTATTATTAAAGTTTGTCAAGAAAACTTTTTTTTTAAGGAAGACTTATGTTTCAAAATAAAACTGTTTTGAATAGTAAATATAACTACAAATATAACACAGAATGGTAAGAAAAGGAAATATTAATAAAAACATGCTATGATTGTACAGAATTTTCTTCCTGACTTAAACAAACGTTTCTTTTTTTTATTAAGAAATTCTGATGCTAAGATACTAAATAATAATGTTCAAGCATCAAGACTCCTTTTGACAGGTACATTTACATATCTTTCTTCAAGGTTAACAATCAGATGCATGTTATGGAAATCAGTAAATAATCTACCATTCGTCATTTTACTTCTCAGAAAGTATGACAAGGCATTCATGTTAAAATATAAATTCTGGAATTTTAATTACACCAATAAAAATGTACTAAAGTACATTGAACAAAAATATAAATGCCCCATGTGAAATATTGGTGTTATATGAATAGTATCACCCAAAGTTAGTGTATACTCCTTCTACTTGTACAAAATGGATATTTCTCTTGATTAGCATCCCAAATTTGAGTCTACCACTGCCTGTGAGCATTTGCTCAGTGATGCGTTAATTTCATTGAGTTCATGGGTGTGGCATATCCAGACGCTGCTCTAACAGAATGAACAGTACTCGGACACTCCTTATACTGGGTACAATAACAGGCCACCCTAAAATGTCAAATTTTGACAAAAGTAGCAATGCCTCAGATGATTCCAGTCATGCAGGAACGTGCCATTGGCATGTTGGAAGGAGGAATGTCCACCTGAGCAATCACTATGCAACTGAATGTTCACTATCAGACGATAGGACATTTGAGAGTTCATTTTCAACAGACAGGCAGAACTGCAAATCGACCTCATCCACGTTGGCCACATGTGACCACCCCAGCACAGGATCGCCACATCCAGCTTTTTCACTTGCGGGACCATCTAAGACCAGCAACACTGACAGCAGATGAAACCTTTGGTCTGCACAACAGACCCATCACACTGCAAACAATACGTAACTGCTTGCGAGATCCTCAACACAACTGTAGTGCCATTTGTATGGCAGCATAATGTCACTTTCCAACATGACAATGCCCAACCACATGTTGCCAGGATCTGCACCCAATTCCTTGAAACTGAGCACATTCCAGTTCTCGACTGGCCTGCGTATTCGCCAAACATGTTGCCCATAGAGCATCTTTGGGATGTTCTGGATCAACGTGTTCAAGACCGTGTTCCAGTTCTGGATAATGTGCGTCAGCTCGGTGTGGCACTCCAGCAAGAATGGAATAACATCCCACAGGCCACTATAGACAACCTGGTGAACTCCATGCGAAGGAGATGTGTTGCTTTGACAGAAACAAATGGTGGACACACAAGATACTGAACAGTGAATTTCTTCAGCCTGACCCCTACCATGTTTGAAGGAGTAACAGTCCTGTTCATATGCCAATATCAAGATGTAATGGACAGTGATTTGAAGATTATTCAATAACAAAATGAATTGTGGTTCATTTCATATATTGCATGTCCCTAATGTTAATAAAAACTCAAAAGTCTGACATGAGGCAGTGTATATTACAAAATGTTTGGAATTTAAAAATTAATTAAAATACAACTTCAAATTGTAAAAACTATACTCTTGTAACAATTTATTTATAATTATTTTTAAAAAATGCTACTAAGCAGAATAAATAGAATTAAAGTATCAATCTGTTTTAACACTAGTTGTGTGGGTAGATGAGACTTGATCTTACAAAGTTATACTCAGCAAATATCGTAATTTAGAATAGAATATCAAAGTTATTTATACATACATACATACTTTTAGTGATGTCCAATAGTAGTTACAGGTAAGTAGAGGGAGCAAGATAAACTATTTGACAAATTTTTTTAATACCAATGATACTTACTTGGCTCCCGGTATTGTAGACATTTTGGTGCTGGACTTGTCAGATATTTCAGTATCACTGGTTTCTGACAATTCACTGCCAGAACGAGACAAGCTGGGCCGATAGTACGTTTTACGTGGTGGACTTGGTAATTTTACTGGTTGGTCTTCAAATGAATCACGAGTTGGAGTCTTGGAATGAGACTTAGAATTTGATTGCCCTTTGTGCTTTATGTTTGATCGAGAACGCGAAGAAGATTTAGATCTTGATCTCCTCCTTGTTCTAGAATGCGATCTGGATCTTAATAATGAAATAGAATCATGTTTAATATACAGACAAACATGGTACCAATCAGAACTACTTACTTATATTTTTTAACTTAAAAAAATCAACTGTGTGCAAAGTGCCATTCACATGTACAATAAAAATAAGTATATTTCTGTGCATCATAGTTATTAGCTGAATTTGTACAACCTCTAGAATTTCCAAAATACACATGCAGTTTTTCAGTATCTTTGTATGTTGAATTTGGTATTTACTCTCACCTTCCACAAACCATCATTAAATCAGCAATGTAGATACAGTCTATAAAAACACAATGAGAAGAAATGCAACTTTTATACTCAACATAATTATATGGAATCATGTTAAATTCAGAATTATATATTTTTAAATTAAGATAAGTACTTTCATGAACATGCTGCTCATTCATAACACAAGTAGGTAAAATGTTTTCTTTAATACAATGACATATTTTACTATGTAAACAGATGCGAGTGCACACACACGTCTGGCAAGCTAAATTTCGATGTGAATAATACTGAAATTCTTCTTTGGTAATAATTCTAATTCAGCAAACTCAATGACAAACTTCACTACCTAGAAGAAGAGATACTTTTTCTTCTTCTTCTTCTCAGATTACGAGATCTTGATCTAGAACGAGAGCTATAAGACGACGACCTCGAACGAGACCTCCTTCTATTTGTTCGTCGATGTCTATTCCTGGTTTCATCTCGTCTCCAAACTTTATGCCTTCTCCTGTGGTGCCTTGATGAGCTTCGAGATGACCAAGAACTTCCTGAAGAGTGTCTTGAGGATCTTGATGGAGAGCGTGAGTTATGTGATCTTCTTCCTCTATGAGATCTACCACTTGGTAGATCAGGTCCTATGATTTTCCTAGCTGGAGAGTCTTTCTTCTGAGATCTACATTCAAAAATATTTATTAAAAAATAAATATAATTGGCCTTTTTTTTTTTTTAAGATTACTACTTGAAACCTTTAGATATTTCTAAATATGGTCCTTACAAGTTTTCAAATCCAAAACAACACAATCACAATAATAATATTTGGAATATCAACCAGAAGAATCTCAATTGCACAAAAGGAACTTTCTTTGCAATCCCTAATTGTAATGAATCAATTCTGAATCATATTTCTCTGAACCTCACAAACAGGCAGAACACAGCTAGTTAATAATCCAAAGCTACTAATTGGAGATCACTTCTTATTACTTTTGTAGAAAAATGGCTGAACATAAATGATTGTTCTTGTCATAAAAATAATCAACTTTGTTAACAGTAGATGATACTCAGCAGGTTAGATACTAAAACACATATAATGCTTGTTTAGAATTAAGCACAAAGACACACAATGCACATATAATGAACAAGAATTATGTTCAGGAAAAAATACAAAATGCAGCCATACACTTTTAGGTACACAAGATATAAAAATTAACCATTTATATACAATAAAATAATGTATGTATAAAGAATTTTCAGTTGCATCTGGTGTGCGATATTCTGTGCAAACACTTTTGTGTATGGTTCTAAAAAAAACACGAGCTACCAAGTTTCATGATAAAAAGATGTAGCAATGTCAACATGATGATGATTTCACAGGGATTTCTTCTCATTGACTGGCACTAACTATTAGGCACCACAATTCATGATTATTTTCCTTTTGGTTTTTCTGGGGCCAATTCAATATTCCAAAAACAGTATGTAGGATAAATTATCATGGCTTACATTAATAGGTAAGAACTTTAAAGTGGAAAAATGAATGGGAAATGTTTAAGAATACAAAAGTAAATATTGTTCTTTTTACATTAATAATGAGATTAAATAAATACATACACAAATTTAGATTAAAAACCTGAAACCACATTGTTAGATTTGACTATCTTACAGTACCTAATTTATACCCAACTACAAAATAATTCATTTTCTGTACTAGCTTATTTTACCATGAAAAAAAGCAACTACTAAAGTAATAATTTTGTAAGAATAAACACACAAAAAATATACATTGCAGTGGACATCTGATTTGTTATTCTTTGAAGTGAAAATTCATAAAATTAATGACCCTGGAAATCCCAGCAGCAGTTTACACTCTAAAGAAAGTACAATAAACTGTTGCTTTCTTTCATTCACATGAAATTTACATGTATAATATGGTATGAAATAATGGGAAAAAGGTGACATTTTACCTGTACTGATTTTGGTTTTAAAACTTTCAAACAAGAAAGAGCTTTGTTAATAAAATACAATTAACTTCAGAATTTATATGTGCAAAAACGGCTCGTTTAGGTTGATAAAAGATTTTATGCAGAAAAGCGAACCCAAACGAGCCGTTTTTGCATATATATTTCTCTACAAGTGGGTTTTCTCGACATCACTAACTTCAGAATTTGTTTTGTACAGATGACAAATCTTCCCTCCAGTTACAAAATACTACATGAAAGAAACCAAGGATACAAAAAGTGTAATAGATATCCTATTCATAAGATTTTGAACATTTTTTTACAATATATATTTCAGTTTATTCTGTTCTTGTGTCAAAACAACAAAAATCAATGCTGTATGGTTAGACTCGCCTTTCAGAACAAACTGTTTCACACTGCTTTAAGTTATCTTTAGAATATATAAAGTGCACAGTTTTAAGCACAACTGGAGGGATGATATGATATTAAAGTCACTATTCTCCCATTATACTAACCCTAACATCAAATATCTCAAATTCCAGGCCCTAGACTTCACTGTAAGAAAATTCACATTATGTTGTTGTGGTTGTCAGAAAGCCCCAGGATCATGTGAAGTCACACTGCTACAAGACACAGAAACAGAGAGAGAGAGAGAGAGAGAAGGGACTTGATTCACTCTACCGACCGAGAGTTCCTGTCTGAGTGTTTGCCAGACTTGGACCCTGAATGATGGTGTCTACGGGTGCTGGAAGATCTCTTCTGTTTAGCTAACCCTGATGCTCTTCCACGGTCCTCATCTGTTCCTTCTCCACCAAAACTGGTAATGTAGGTTATTTCTCCAGCGTTGATGGGAGATCGTGACCGAGAGCGCGAGCTGGAGTGAGACCTATAAAAAATAATTACATAATAAGACTGTTTTAAAATCATCATACACTGTTTCTAGTTCTTAACTATTTTTGTAATTTATATGCTATGACAAATGTGATAATCATTTTACAATAGCTAGAAAAACAAAGAGTTAATGGATAAGTAAGTTTTCACATTGGTTTTTAGTAAAATTGTAAACATTTTCAAAGTATAATATACTTCTAATAAAATGAATATTTTAATAATGCTTAAAAATTACAAAGTACACTTACTTTGTGTATGGCTTGTATGTTGGACTCTCTCTTGCAGCATAACTGTAAATCAATATAAAACATTTAAGTTTCTCTTTAGGTCCTGAGAAAAAAGAATCAGTTTTATTTAGCTCACTATAAAATTAATATTTTTATAATGGTTGGTAGCCTGTTATAGTTACCTTAGCCTAACAGCTAATTACTGGCTTAAATTTTATCTTTAGTTATCAGTTAGTTTATAATCTATCCTGCAATTTGATTACTAATCTACTGTTCCATAAAGAGAGGCCTGTGAAGAACTGTATGTGATTGGAAGAGCCAAGATTCGATCCTGAATTTTGTTACTAGAAAGGCACTCCTGTAGACTTTCATGAAAGTGATAGTTTACAGCATAATAGAAAGTAGGCTTGCTATAAACTTGTTTAATGCTTTGTATAACATAAAATAAATAGTTTTATGTTGTTTTTAATCCACAAGTTACGTTCACGCAGGTTACTGTCTGGCATTCATATAAAGTTTGTTTATTCATGTGGTCGACATCAATGTGTTGGAAAAAATTAACCAACTTGTATAAACTGAATAATCCATTGGCATATTACTCTGTTCTTGTTACCCGATGATTATGAAACAGCACTGAAAATGATAAAACAAATTACTGTAAATAATGATTAGACATCTAAATTAATTGATTCATTGCTGTTTAAAAAATTAAAGGCCCATTAACTTAAAATCAAAATACCTGCATACTGTACCAAATGAAAATAAAAAAAGAAATGGCAAAAATTAAACTAGAAAACATTTTCACAAAATATATAAATACACTGAACAAAGAAATTTACAGAAAGCCTTGTACTGTACAAACAGTCTGGAGAAAACATTATGTAACAACAAAGACAAAACTGGTAAATGCAGCCACAGTGACATTTGGCAATTAAGATATCAAGACTGCAATTATGTGCAAGTAGGTCAGATGGGACAGTCCACAGAAATAAGAGTTGAAAGGCATTCAGAAATTTGGAAATTGAGGAAAATGGACTCAACCTTATGGAAAATTAAACAGCAGTTTTATTTTAAAAAAAACAAACAAACTGCAAAATTCTACACAACTGTGAAAAAAAGAAAAAATACATTTAAAATGTCTGGAAATTGTAGAAAGAACAGAATCATAAAAATGAATCCACACAAAGGTCCAAAATGATCAAATAAACTGAAGTACCTCCCCATTTCTCACCTCATTTAACACATGCCGAGTATCAAAGTTACTTTCACTTCTTTGGTTTAAGATGTATTTACAACTGTTTAAAAGCTATTTCAGTCTGTATCTGATAAGCACTTTACTGGTGAAACCACAGTCGTATTAAGCAAAATATCTGTGGCATGTACAAATGTTCACAATTTTATAACAAAACACGGCTTCTAAATTTTCATAAACTGACACCATTTGTGAAGTTAAGCCAAATATCAGCATCCAGTATGTAATGGAAACACTTATGTATTTCGTTCTTCAAATGATAAGTTGATATATAAAATTGTCTTTTAATAGTTTCCACTTACTTTTTTTTTTTACTTTCTTATTTGTTAAAAATTTTATTAAAATCTAGATTTAATTTCAAGTATTTAACAGCCATCAATGAAAATATTTCACAAAATAAGGATGAAGCAATGTAATACAAAATATTTAACACTATAAAAATTAGTACAAGTCCATTATATTGAACATGTGCTTATGACCTTAAGTATTGTTTAATAACATTTATCTTAAAAGACAAGGCCTGGCATGGCCAGATAGTTAAGGCACTGGACTCATAATCTGAGGGTCGCAGGTTTGAATCCTTGTCACATCAGACATGCTCGCCCTTTCAGCAATGAGGGCATTATAATGTGACAGTCAATTTCACTATTCGTTGGTAAGAGAGTAACCCAAGAGTTGGAGGTGGTGGGTGGTGATGACTAACTGCCTGTATTCTAGCCTTACACTGCTAAAATAGGGACGGCTAGTGCAGATGGCCCGAGTAGTTTTGGGCAAAATTTAAAAAAAAAGGCAATGAAAAATATCATTACAAATTTTGACAAATTTCTGATACTATATTATTATGACACTAATGTCTCAATTGTTAATTAACTATCAACTAAGTTATATATCCCATGCTTTCTTCTGAATGCTAATAACTGCTTTACTAACATCATAAGCACTCATACTATACTACACTATATTCAATATGAAATAGACAGTGGCTGTTTGTACCAGTGATGTGGCCAAACAGCTCAATACCAGATTGTAATAGCTTTAAGTTGTGTCCAACGCAAATGGAATTGACACAAGTGATGCAAACACAAATTTAATTGAAACTAACTGCAGACCAAATCATGTATACAGTCATATCCAGCTGGTCAGTTGTTTTTGCATCTATTGAAATTTGCGTAAAGCAATGGAATCACTAACTTTACCATTCTTTTCATTTTTCGGCAGGTGATATAAAATTATATCTTTAGACCAAAGGACAACTGTTATCGTTTAGTGTTTTAAAAAATCCCTAAAACAATTGTGTCTACATATATAAAGTCCCAACATAAGTTCTTTTTTCAGTATTTGAAAAATTCATAAAAGTATCATACCTTCATGTGCAGATTAATCCAAAACAAAGCTGTTACCTTTTCAGTATTTAAACAAAAATAACAAAAGTACAATACCTACAGATAGAGTTATGACCACCCAAATAAACTATAATTAATAAAAAAGAAGTCTGTGTCAACTAAATAACTATGTACACAAAAATGATTGGAACACAAACTATATAATCCCAACCAATGAAGTAACCTAACAAAAACATACAGGAACACACACAAATAACAACAAATCAAGAACTTGTATATTTAAATAATATTATAGAAAATCCATCTTTAAACTCAAACATGGCATGTATCCAAATTTTCTTTTGCATAAGAATAACAAAGTAAAGCACATAAAATAATGCTCAAAACTGCTAGTGTAAAAACTTATAGTTTCATTATTTTTGCTTTTAAGGTTAATGCTCAAAATTTTCCATCTGAACATAAACCACATGGAAACTTTGAACTCCACTGAATACATATTTCACCACTGTTTTAAAATATTTTAAATGTACTTCCTAGAAATTAGATACTTTACAATAACTGATAGAAGTATATATCAAATGGGGAAAAAATAATGAAATAAATCATAAAATTTTATTTTGTTTTAAGACTTTAAAATTCATAAGCAAATAATGAAGTAAAACTTCAAACAATCACTTAACTACTAGCAAAAGTAGTTTTAATTATTTAATAACAACATTAAAAACAGTAAGAAATTTTATTTTTCATGAAAACAATTTATTTCACACAAAAATACCTTGGAGGACTAGTTATTCGCCTTCCTTGAAGTTCCTTCTCTCGAAGAGCTCGTCTTTTTCGACGAGACTTTCTTCCCTGGATGAAACAAAACAAAGGCTTAAAGCAAGAGTAATTTAACTAGTCATAATGGAAACTCATTTTTCAAATTATTAAACACAAAAAACTCAAGATACATTTAAGAAAGAAAAAACAGAGCTTTTCAATAAGAATGTATTTGTAATGTATTATTTCAAATTAAGTCTATATTTTCTGACAAAGTATCGTGTTGGGAGTAAAAGCCAAATTTATTAATAAAGTCATCAATGAGAAAACTAAACATTCTCAAACTGTTATTCATATTAAAATGTGATTTTTGATAAATTCAGAAGAGGAATTAATATTCCAAATTCCATCTATTTAGTCAGAAAAAAAAATTTGTTTCAAACATCATGTATTTATCTACTAATAACAATGTGTTTTATTGTGCTCTCTGAAAGAAAATACAATAAGTCACAAACATGCTGTTTTTTTTAACAACTTTCATTTCTATCTTTATTTCCACACATAATTTCAAATGAAACAGCAGATAATTAGTACCTTCCATATTATTATAAATTCACTGTTGAATATCTGGGTTAAAATTTACAGTGTTTTCACTGAGCACAAAGTTGCAAACAAATCTGCAAAACATGCTATTTGCACTGTGCCCACCACATGTATCAAACCTTAAAATGTAAATACATTAAATATGAAATGGATATTCAAGTTACTACTGAAAGTATGTATGCAAGTCTTACAATTACTTACAGATTTAAAGCAGTTCAATTCTAACTCACATTAATGACATATTCAGTTAGTTATAACGACTGAAGAACAGTGCATTGTACCATAATGTCGTTCTTACAAAACATGATAAACATAAAAATGTTAAAAAATTTAGGATTACTCTTCATACAGAACCTTGCACAATATGAATTTTTTGTCTGTACACAGCCAAAATTATTGTTTCAAGTATAATATTAAATTTTTAATTAACTAAAATAGATAGATGTTTTGAAGCTAAGTAATTTTTCAGTCATGTTTAAAATATTTTCATCAAAATATATTAGAAAACAAGGTGTTTTTTTTTCAAAAACAGAATTTAGAGCAATAGAAGATTCAGAAAAAAATCATCTGAGTCACATGTGAAAACAGTAATTCAAGGCCTTTCATATAAACTACTTCACAGTGTGATCAAACAGATCTGAAAACAATAATTCAAGACCTTTCATATAAACTACTTCACAGTGTGATCAAACAGATCTGAAAAGAATAATTCAAGATCTTTCATATAAACTACTTCACAGTGTGATCAAACAGATCTGAAAAGAATAATTCAAGACCTTTCATATAAATTAAACTACTTCACAGTGTGATCAAACAGATTTTAATCCCCATAAATAAGAACTAAAATTATCTGTATTATTATACAGTACAAAAAATACAACTTCTATGAAACTAGAAACAAAAAAGCCTACAGAATAGAGAGCCTTTTCTTCTTCCAGTTCTCTTGCCTGCCGAATTTGTTCTGCTTCTTCTCTATCCTCATGAAGAAAACTGTAAAAAATATTGCAAATCTCTTAGTAATCTATTGAAGGTTTCCTGCTAAACTGTGTGTTCTCAACTGCACCATTAGAGGCATCAGAACACTATTAGTAACCAAACTCAAAGATTACAAACACGTATTAGTTCATTATTCTTAGAAATGGTGTGCATTTCTGATAATTTAATATCAAAAACAGCCAATGCAATTTAAAATAACTAACAGGTCCAGCAAGAAAATACAACAAGAACTTCCACTCTCAATGTCTCTCTTGATTTTTAAAACATCCTTTAAAATGAGTGGAGTGTTTGTTACTTATTAATTTATTAACTCAAATCATTCAGGGCAATAACTAATGATCTTACAGTTTAACCGAGTGTTAAACTAATAATACACGTACCAAGTGAGTAAGCATTTCTTATGTTTTTAGTACTGGTTGAAGTACAGATAAATGTGTGTTACAAGTTATTACTGGGCAGAACAAGATAGCACAAAAAATATGAAAATTACTATAAACACACTTAATTTATTCACTTCTGACAACAGGAAGCAGTAAAGCTTCAGTATTATATATACAAATATGTAACTGTCTATACTCATAGAACTGATTGTTAGTGTTGATACAAACTAACTGCAGTCATTAGGACCACTTCAAAAGTAAAAATAATTTAAATAAGTCTTATTTATCAAATGGATGAAGACTGGAAAATACATTATTATTTAACATTATAGCCTTTAAGTTCTACAGCTTGACCCAATTTTTGTTTCTTCTCCACACTTGCACAAAATTTATTAAAAGCTGCATTAAAAACAACTCTAAAGTAATTAAAATTGATATTGATTACATCTTCTGTACTCTAACATTTTCATTAACCCATGTGTAGCAGTGATCTAGTAATGAAAAAAGTACAAATATTTTTATCTTCTTACAAAAAATATATAAACAAGAAATGGTACCTGATGTAATCATTTCCTTTCATTCCGTACTTAGTGGAACAAGCATTCATTTCAGTACACTGCTCCACAGTCAACTCTTCAACATTAATTCCAACATCTGCAATATAAAAGACAAACTGTTGTTAGTTTTATGCAAGTTAACATAATTATCAAAACTATGTTATTTTGACCAAACTTGTAATCACTTGTAACTTTTAATGTAGTAGGTTATATGTTTCCAAAATTTAAGAAGCTAATATTACCAGTCTTTTCAACAAAAAATTGGATTTTAGGATGAAATTTATTTCACTAAAGATTTGATTGTAAATTTATGGAGTAATGAGTCTGAATATAACTAATCTGAGTGGATGTTGTTGAAGTCAAAAATATAGAGATATCTTTATTTGTTACTGAATAGAATCTTGTGACACTCGCTGCCCAAATTTTGTACTTTTCATAAGTAGCACTCATAATGCAACTCACACCATGGAGGGCTATTTACCATTCAACAAAGACCATCACTTTTAATATTATCTGGTATTCCAAATACTTAACTTCATAATATTACTTGTTAAATAAGTACAGTTATGTATTTCCCTTAGATTCTTAAATTTATAAACTATTGAATGTTAACTTTAAGCAACTCTTCAGTCATCAGATTATTTCTGCAAATACACCAAATTTTATTTTCCCACATTATAATTCAAAACAAATCAGAAATGAATAATAACTAAACTTAGCTTCTAGCCTATAGATCTGCCAAATAATGTCACATGTTTGCAGCTGGCACAGTCTCAGATTGTGTTAATATGTTGGACTTACTCCTCTAAATTTATGTTATTTTGAATCCATCTTTTATTTTCTGATGTGGAAAATGTATTAGGCTGAATTTTGCAGAATAAATGGTTTTGTGCTTACTTTTTAGTGGTGTAGTTAATTATGTTTACTGTATAAAGTTCTTACCATACACAAATGAAAGTTAATATACAAGTGTTTGTATGCTTTTGAACAATATATTTTTATGCTTTTTTACAATTTTGATTTTTTATTATAATTTTCTGAATAAAATGCATAAATTAAATATTAATGGGTTTTTTTTGTTCTTTTTAATAAATGCAACCAGAAATAAAACCTGCTGTAGGTTAAATTTTAATCTATTTCAGCTGCTCTTTCCTTAAAGTAAAAAAGCATACTGTAAAATATTTAAGAGAAAACAAAGTTGGGCACACTGTTGAGTTTCCAAAGAAAGAATGCCAAGAACACAAGATAATAATAAAAAACCACTAAAGCTTCAAGTTCCATACAAAATCACCAGATGGAACAAGGAAAGAAATTCTGCATTTAAAAATGAATCACTTAACTCTTAAGTATGGCTCTAAAAAACCACCAAATAGTTGCAAAAATCTTCCTAAGAAGAAAAAGTATCCTCAAACTGCTCCTAAAGTGTTCTAGTATGAGGAAAGGACATGAATGGCAAAAGTATCACTTCACCACAAAAGAACTTTTACATTTAGAAGCCACAAAAATGAGGACAGAAGAGACACTGATATAATTTTAGCACACACTTAACAACAGAAGCAAGATTCATGTAAATTAACAGTAATTTATTTTCCTCTTGTGAAAGAAAATCAAAAGATTCAGAGGCTAAAGATAGTTTGAAGATTTTCCAAAGCAGAAGATGCTACATATATATTTTAAAAAAAGGGACAATAACTCCATAAAGCCTGAGTAAGAGGTACAAAATAATAAATATGAAAAATATAACATGATGCCACAGTTAGAGCAATTATACCGTGTCTATATGATAACAGAAAAAAGTGACCTCTGAACTAACTGATAGAAAATACCCTAATGTGCATGCTAGCGCAGAAGCAAACTATTGACCTGCAATAGGAAACTCTTACAAACCATGAAATAGTATATGAAAAAGAAATATTGTAAAAATAAATAAGATGAATCATCAAAAACAATGTATATCATATATGTCTATGAATATGAATGCTAATGTGTTCAAATTAAATAATTATTCTTCCCCATCATTAATAGACTAGTCCTAAAACTAGTTGAAACCATTATAAGACGATTTAAAGAAATTAGCATACTTCACATCAATAATCAAACCCATATCATAGCATTTCTACTCCATCCAACAAAATCACTTTTTCCACATGAAATCAATGTGACCAATCTTGTAACCACAAAGCAATTAGTTTCTATACTGTATCTTTTAATATGTATCTCCACAAAATTTAACAAGATTTCAATAAACATTCCAAGTCTTGTACACAAAAAAATCAATATTTTTTATTCGATACTTTTACCAAAGATTTCTCCACGAACATATGGAGTCATCATATTGATTGCTCCAGGTGCAAAGTAACTTTCAAGTTAATACTAAATACACTTAATTCAACTGAAAATTTTAAAATTTCATTTGTGCAACCTCTAAAACTTCCAAATTACAATCAAATGTTTCTTTTGCAGTACTATTTTATATTTCATGTTATTTTCTCTACATATGTTGATTTGACCAACCTTGTAAACAGTCAAAATAAATCTAAATTACACATTTTTCTTTCTCAAATTACTGCAAATTATAAAACAAAACTACAGTTGTTTATCCTAAACAACTTAAACATCATTACAGTCTTTACTTGATTATACTTAATTTTCTGATTTTATTATCCTTTAAACCATATTTAACTATTAACCCTGCCATACAAGTTTTAAGTCACTTAGTGCACCCATCTCTCATTACAATTCATCTCTCATGAATTTTATTATTATTGTCTTACCTAACGTAACAAGTTTCTAATTTTTGCATCAGTTAATTTTTGTTAATTATAAACAAAGAACATACATGAAACTTACTTCTGACCTCTTTTGTATTTTGTTATTGGTTGCCAAAGAAACTTAAACCTACTTTTTTTCTTTTTATAATTATAGTACTTGTATACTAAATTTTTTATTCACTCAAATAATGCACCTAAGGAACATGAATAACAATAAAGATAAAGCAATCTCCTATAACAATTATTATTTAACTGGCTATCTAACTAAAACAAGAGAGGCCTAAATTAATTCACTTTGCAACTTAATCTGAAAACCACAAGATAAGTACAAACTCAAGAGATAATTGACAATACTCCATATTGAAAATAATGTAGCATTATGCATCATTCAATACACTAAAATTTTGCCTTTCAATTGTCATTAACAATGCAGTATATAAAATCGAGTTATTGACAACTTGTGAAACAGAGGACGTGACAAATTGGCATAGCAAGTGGGTCTGATTTTCTTGTTTGTCTCAATAAAAATAAGAAGACTATAAAAATAGACTTTGCTTAAGTAGTATCTATAACCATATACACAAGAGAAGAGATACTTAGAAAACAAATATCATGATTCACATACTAAAGGATACTTGTGATTTTTGAAATTTTTTTTTATCATAACATCAAGAACTTAAAATTTAAATAATATCAAAACTTGATTTATTAATTACATTTTGATAGCTAGTTGATTCGTACACAATGGTAATAAAGTAGTTGAACTAAATTTTGAATATAGCTGATTATTTGTTTCAAAATTTTGCGCAAAACTACACGAGAGCTATCTGCACTAGCCATCCCTAAATTAGCAGTATAAGACTAGAAGGAAGGCAGCTAATCATCACCACCCACAGCTAACTCTTAGGCTATTCTTTTACCAATGAAGAGTGGGATTAACCATAACATGATAACACCCCTGGCTTGAAATGGCGAGCATGTTTAGTGTGATGGGGATTCAAACCTGCAACCCTCAGATTACAAGTCAAATACCTTAACCCAGGGGATGTAACTGAAAAACTTTGTCACATACATGCTTGGGCCTACCTACTGCAAGAGGGTTAATGTGTTAAAAACATAATTGCATGAGCTTTCTCACAAAATCCACTCACACATATGGTTGAGATTCATTTTTAAACCAAGAGAGTATCTGAAAGAGTTTTTCAGGTACAAAAAAAAATACTGCTGATGAACACAGCTTATGTGGTTTATCAGTTTTATTTGTCCTTCCTTTACACAATGTTTACACTTGTATTTCTCCACAAGACTGCAATAGACCCATGTGAAAGAACATTAAATATAAAGCACCTATCACAATGAAAGTACTTCAATACAGCTTCTATAAATGTGACATTGTTGTCATATAAATACTTTTAAGGTTAAAACTAAGATCAGTCTTTGTTTAAAAGAAAGTTTGCTTATCCACATAGTGATAACACAGTAAGTTCATCAAGTATTCAGCTTCTTTCATCAATTCATTAGTTAGTTTCATTTGAGTGATTATGAACCAAACATTAGTTTTACAGTACTACATAATGTTGCACAAACAATTATACACATATTAAAAGTGTTACTGTACCCAAGTCAATGTCACTCAAATCATCATCATCGTCATCTTTCTCTTCTTCTTCTATTTCCTCGTCTTTTCTGGTGAAAGTTGATGCTTGAGGAGTACTGTCCTCATATGTATACCCTATAGCAACCTTCTTTTCAGCTAATCTAGAGATGATATTAACAAATATATTCAAACTTAGTGGAGGGTATTCAACAAACTGATTACATTACTGATATCACTGATATTGTGAATGTAACTGTCAGCTTTTAGAATTTCAGTTCCATCCATGTTGGCAGAAATATGATTACAGAATGTTTTAAAGAATAATGAAGAAAGTAACATACCAACAGGTATTAATCTCACACCTGAAAACCTCATACAGTGTTCCCTCGCCACTTTGCGGATCCTCTTTCGTGGCTTCACCACTTCGCGAGCTCGCCCCCCCCCCACACATATATAAAATAATAAACATTAAATCTAAAATATAGCATTAAATATTAAAAATAAATATAATTAATAGTGTAAAGAAAAAAACAGGTATATTTTGAGATATAAACATATATTTGAGTTTATAACAGCGTAAAAATGGAAAGGCTATAGATGTACGCATTGTGAGTCTGCGAAGCCTACGCGAGATTAGCTTCATGGCATAGCAATGTGCAAGACAGGCTATGGTTGGTGCAGAGATGAAAGACGGCCAATGACAGCTACCCATTTTGATTGTCTTTCACCATTGCTACATGTCTTCAAAATGTTCATAAGGCATTGCAAGAGATGAAGCCCTGCACCATTAATGCAAGCTGGAAGAAGTTGTGGTCTGAGGTTGTGCACAACGACAAGGGATTCACACCTAAAGAAATCCAACACTCAGCTGTTCAAAAAGCTGTACAGTTAGCTTCATTAATCAAAGGTGAAGGATTTGCCGATATGACGAAGGAAGACGTAGATGAACTGATTGACTTAGAATCCGAACCACTCGCCGAACAAGACTTAGAAGCACTGAAGTCTGCTGCCGAGGAAGACGACGAAGAGGAAACACCGAAACAAGCCGAAGAAACAATTGAGCAAAGTAGATGGTCGTTAGAGAGGTTAGGTAAACTAATGAAATTAATTAAAGAAGTGAAGGAGTGCTCACAGGAATGGGACAATGATATGGTTCGATAAGTACAATTTTGCAATAAAATAGAAGAACTGATGACTCCTTATCAAATGATTTTCGATAGGCTAAAGAGGCAGAGAAAAGAACTGCCAATAACAATGTTTTTCCAGCCGAGCAAGAAAGAAAGGGTACCGGTGGCAAGTACTGTTCCTGAAGTTGTAACGACCGACGAAGAAATTGCCGATTCACCTTCCACAGAAGAGGAAGTGGTGTCCCCCGAAAAGATACCACCTGCTGAAGATATGTAATTTTTAATTTTAAGGCTTAATATCTTAATAATTATTATTATTTCAGCAATAATGAACAGTATTGTAATGGGAGGGTTAAATAGTTGTACAGGGAGGGTTTTAAAAGTCTAAATGCACATAAATATATACGTAAAAATCGGCGATCCCACTTTGCCAAAAATCTCCTTTCGCAGGGGGTTTTGGAACGCATCTACCGCCGATACACGAGGGAACACTGTACTATTATTATTTACACAAAACTTATTTAAAATGGCCAAGTCCAAGTTGAGAGAGATCCCTAAATTTACATTTTAGTTACTTTTATAATAATAAATAAAATACAAACAAAAATTATAGCACTTACCATGTGATTTTCCTTTTTGCTGACAACTGTTGATGACATTTAACCCTATCTTTTTTTCATACTGATGATAGTAATGCACAGCATTTTTATTTCATTAAATAATACACCACACAACATGAAATAATAAAAGCAAAAATCAGACAATTTCCTCTAACTACCACAATTTTTCTGGCTTTCCCGCTATGTGGTAAGAGCCAACACAAGTTTATCCAAGCTGGTCATTATCTTTTCCATGTGAACACTGCTTGTAGTAAAAGGGAAATTAAAAAAATTCTCTGTTTGGAACACAATGTAATATAATGTCATTTGACAGATGAAAACTTCAGCTTTCTATTGGTTTTATATATAAATCCTGAAAGAGATGATGTTATAGGTGAGTATGGGAAAAGGGGTCTGGTTCTCTTTCAAATAGCTCTGTAACCATAGAAGATTGAAAGCAATAAAATTTATGCTTTATCTGAGCAATGGTGATTTTATAGTTTGTAATTCACATTGAATTTCATATTTATTAGAGGGACAGTGAATGAAATGTAAAAAACACAGGATGCTTAAAGAAAATGTGTCACCTTTCTCACACTAAAGGAAAATCAGGACCTTAAAATACTTGCCTGTAAAATACTGCCTTATAAAATTAAGAACTAAAAACTTACATACCATTAAAGTATAGATTTTAGCTGTCACATTATGCTACACTAATTGGTATAACATAATCACAAAGTAGTTTAATAAAATTCTGAATGTAAAACATTAAAACTTTGTGATGCACACAGTAAGTGATACCCCGGTAGAAAGAGTTAACTCTTGGAATGTGCATGTGAAATTGCCCAGCTGTTACTTAAGTGTATTGAAAAGTTTAAGTCTTAGCTTTTCCATTATTTTTCAGAGAGTGTTCATGAATAAACTTAACAGTATCAAACAAATACTACCTGCTTTACACTCAGAATAATATTGCAAGTTTCCATCCTACCTTGAGTTGTAAAATGAAACTCCTACAGAGCTTTTACTAAAACATCAAAATGTTCTGAAAGCTTTTAAAAATAAAATGAGAGAGATAGAGAATGGTAAATTGTATTATTTAAGAAGTTATTTCCCAAACATTAAGTTGTGGATGCAATATAAATATCAACTTTTTATGGATGGTGTGAAGAAGAATAATGATGACTGATTAACTTCCCTTGATTTGGCAATTCTAAATGTGAAGGAGATAGCCTTAGTAACTTTGATATAAACTCAAAACACACTAAATGTTTGACAATTTTTCTGTTGTTTTGCATTTCATGATCAGTGTATTATATTAAATCATTTTGTGAACATCAGGGACATTTTAAAATGTCTAAAATGAGCTTTGTTTAATAAACCAAAGTAAACATGTCAAACATAAATCAGATTTTGTAATACTTTAAAAAGATCTAAGCATGCCTTTCACTATGTTTCAACTAATCCTTTCTAGTTTGAATTGTAGAGCGTAACAACAACTTTGTCTTTAATTACTAAGTCATGATCATATAAATGCTGCCAATAATGGTGATAAAAGAAAAACCCAGTTTAACTATAAAGGACTATTAAGCACATGCACGTTTTTTATCACATAAGAGTTGAACTTACTTTTTTTTTTCATCTTCGACTCCTGGTTTAATAATAGGTCCAAACCTTTCTTCCAGGTAAATCTGGTGTAAGAATTTATCTTCAGTAACTGAAATGAAAATCAAGATGAATAAATACAAAAAGAATAACAACCTTCATCATATGATACTCATTTAAAGTTTGTATCTTTTTTTACAGTTTAGACCATTATATTTTCTGGTTTATGCTTACAAACATAAACTGATGTTTTTTTATTACAAACATAAAACACACATATACTACATGTACATTCAGAATAAACAGAAACACGAATATTTAGGTATATTTGTAGCTCAAAATCAACAATTTAATATAAATCTTTGAAGTTACAACTTCACAATTTTAGCCTCCTCTATTGGCTATAATATCATATTTAGCATAATGAATTTCAATATAAGTAGTTTCAACAAGATTACTTTTGGTTCCTTCACATAAAAAAAATAAGTCCTTACAAGTTATAGCAAGAAAGCTATTGTATCTACAGCTGATTAATAATAAAACTGAAAAATAACACAAAAATGTTACTCTCACAAATGCAATTAGTCAAATCCTTGTAATTATCAGCAAAGTTAGGTAGAAATAGATCCACACATAAAACCAAGTTCATATAATCAAAGAAACAACATACAGTAAAATAACGTTTTATAACCAGTTTAATTCAAGATTTATTATTATCATCAGAGTTACACAGAACATATGTATGTAAAAACAAATTCATATGACCAAACAAAAGATGAAGAACATATCGTGAAAGAATACTTTATAATGTTACGAATACAGACTATAAACTAAGACATACCTCCCAAAAATTCATTTTGAACCAGCGTACGATATCTTTCATAATTAATCAGTCTTTCTTCTTCCATTTCTCCTTCAGAAAGCCTAAAATAAAAACGGAAACTACATATGACGTGACTAGCATATGTACACAATAACTTCAGTGTGTGTGTGTACATCTTCAACAAAATTATACCAATTTTCAACAATTAACATAGAGAATTGTTGTATTAAATAAATGTCCATGTATAACAATTTCATTTTGTACAGTTTATGACACTGTAACAGTTTAATACACATATTTTACAGTTTTTACACTTAAAAATCCTTAATTTGGATAAATATCTAAATTTTTCACTAAGTCCTGAGTCAATTAGATCATGTATGGTATTCCACACTGGAAACTCAACTCTGCAAATTTCATGATTATGTGCCAATGCTGCAGAAATCTAATGGCATTCATTAGGCCATCCAAATGCTAAAAAGAACTGGATAATAGTTATTTTCTTTTTTCATAATTATAAAGGTTCTATCTAAACTCTGCCTGAGGTCATGTTTTTATTGTAATACAGTAGCTGAAGAAATTTTCACAAAGGCAGTAATCATCAGGAACTGTAAGGAGAACCAGCATGTTTTCTGTCAAAGTTGTACAAAATCTTAGAAATCAAATGTTATAAATTTCAGGTTTAAAGCTTACTTGCAAGTGTAAATAATAAAATGCTTAAACACTATTGGTGCAACAAATGTGGAAATGATCATGGACAAAGATATCATGGAAGTGTCGAAGTATTAGGAATACATTGAGCAGCTGCTTGTATAATAAAGTCAATTTCTGCTGTCACACAGTCATCTGCAGATGGCTTACAGATGATGGCAGGATCAAGTTCTGTGCGAGCAATGAAAGAGGACCAGTTTGCATGATCCAGCTTCCACCTGGGATGCAGGTCAGGTGGCACTGACCATGGCCAGTCTCTATCAAAATTATAGGAAAATGATCACTGTCTTGTGGATTATTGCCAAGCCTCCATGAAAAATGGAAGAACAATGAAGGGAAGCAAACTGAGAGATCAATAGTATTAAAGAACTGACTAGGTGCATGAAAATAAGTAGAAAAACCAGTGTTGAAAAGAGAAAGGTTGTGATCAGAAAGCATATGATCTAGAGTGACCCCTCCTACCAGTATCAGCACTTCCATAGAGCTGATGATGCCCATTTAAATCCCCCAAGATGGAAAATGTTCAATGAGAGCATCCAAGTCTGATTGATCATATGTCTCTCCAGGCAATAGGTAAAGAGAACAAACAGCAATGGTATGACCCAAGGAAACACAGATGATGGCTACATAATGTCTTTAAGTGACCAAACTGCTGACACTGAAAGCATCGAAGAGGGTTTGGAATGTATGACTGTACCCTGCAATTAAGATAGCCTGCTTTGATGGTGGCAGGTGGACATGGTGACGAAAATGTCAGAATAAGGATGTCGGTCAACATCGTAATTCCATCTTTGCAAGTGGAGATACGCTTCACTGCAGTAACTCCTTGAGTGGAGAAATCAGCAAGAATCTCTAAGTCTGGGATGTTCTTCGAATCCCTCTCAACAATAACTCCTCATGATGAATTCAAAGTAGCATGAGGTGTAGCCTCAATAGATATATCCCCAATTGCCTTTGAATACAAGAGGAGTTCAATGTGTTAAGATGTGGATGTTTCCACCAATATGTTACCAGACTGAAGCTTCTTTACTGATTTTGGAGAGCTTGCAAGTCCATCTAATCCCTTCTGAATGAAAAAGGAGACATTTTCCCTAAAGGTTTGTCTGAAAGAAAATGTAGAATAAGAAAATGAAGTACAACAGGTGTTACAGATGTTGAAGATTGCTGCTCAGAATCTTCAAGACGTGGTCGTTTACCTATGAACTGTTTTGTCACTATTTAAGTTTTTATTTGGAGGATCCAGAATAAAAAAAAAGGAAATTTCAGTGCCTCCTGACCCCACCGCACCAAGGAGCCCTACGAGGGGACACATGACAATATCAACCAAGAACACTGCAACAATGATGGGGGTTTCGTGAGCACTATAACCAAACATCAGCATCAAGTACAACAATGTCCACAATGCCTCTTGAGAACATCCAGCACTGGTAGTTTGGTTGACCCTAGCCCAAATGGACCAAGATAGTATTGATTACTACTAAATTTAAGGCATTAATTGGCTTAAAAACAGCAAGATTAATTAACAACTGTTAAGTGTGATGAGATTTATGTCACATTTCATGGGCACATGAAGTATTTGGGTATTTTTGTGTATGTTTACTAATTCTAGAACTACTGCTGGGACTTTGTTTTTAAAACATTTTCCTAAACTACTTCTGAACCAAGTGGTTTGTGATTAGATAACTGTTTAGTAAGAAGATGTCATATCAGTCACATGAAAACTGCAAAAATAAAATAGGTATTGTAATTAAACAGACATATAGATTTTTACACAGACAGTGAGTGATTTCAGAAACATATTTGGTCAATTCTTTACACTTGAGTGTTGTAACAGGTGAACAATAAAAATTATTCAATCTCGTGTAAAAAAACAGTCCATACTGGTAGTGAATTCTGCAATCCAAGTATTTAATACCCTTTCACTATATGCAATGTCCCAATGACCAATTCATTATCAATTTTAAGTATTTTATATTTCTCATGCTGTAATTTTTAATACAGCAATCATATCTTCACAAACTATCAACAAATTATCAGCAAACATTACAGGACTTTCATCTGCAAAAAAACAGTTTATGTTTTAAAATTTTTAAGTAATGTTTTATTGTTGTATTTTTTTAAATGTCGAATATCCAACATGCAAAATAGTTCTAATTTTAAGATCAAAAATAATCTTTTTATCAGAAAATTGTTAATTTTCACATGCAAATTTTTTATAACCTTCAGACAATCATTAAACTTTTTTAAAAGATACTCATAATTTTATCTGTTGTTTTCACAACTGTATCCCCTGTACAGGTTTTATTGATTTTAAAAACTTCATATAACCATCATGCAAAAATTAGAAAATACATGTATATCATGCTTTTTTGTTAAAGAATAACAACAAATTATAACATAAAAACACAAATGTTTAGTCTAGTTTAAATCTCTTAACATTATACACCAATATATGTTTATTATTCTTATTCTATTAAACTTAATAGTTTGATACCAAACTCAACAGCATACATTCATAAAACAGTAGTTCAACAAAATTTTGAATGCAAGTCTACAACTGTAATAACATAGCTTTCGACGTATGACTATTGTTGGTAGAATTAACCAAAACCATAAAAATGCCCAGTCTCCATACTATAAAAAAAATGCTTCAAAGTGATTCAGAATCTGAATCTGGATCCAGACCAAATTTGAGAAGGACTGTCCAATACTGATTTCCCATCTTGTGTATCATTTTCATGTAAAATAATCTATTATTCTGTGGTACACACATGTAATAGCTTCAAACAGTTTACAAATCTATGACCAGAAAATTCCTTTGTAATATGTTGATATTACTACAACAGAAGTTGAAATTCTAGAGACAAGAAAGGTGGTCATTGTACCACCAAGAAGAGAAATACTAGTTTTGGTTGTAAGAACTCTTGTGGATGTGAAGAATAACAATATTATACATGACTTCATCCAGGAAAGAGTTATACCAGCTTCTGATGAAGTGAATAGTCACTGTGATGTTAATGACACTTCGTTTGAATTTCATCATCCTGATGTGAAATGGCTGAACAATTACTATGCCTTGCAAAAGTATTCACCCTAATAATGCCATATTTTAATTGAATACAAATAAAGTAAACAACTGTTTTAGAATTAAATTGTTCATATTCAAACATCTAATGATCAATCTTAACACTGTTAGATGTGAAAAAGATTAAAAATCAGCAAAACTGCAAAGAAAATATATTAACTAAAATTTCCTGACCAGAATAGTATTCAGCCCGCTGGTAGAAGCATCTTTAACAGCAATTACTGCTGACTTTTTTGACAGATTTGTAACAAGCTTTGCACAGTGGGATGGTGAAGATTTTTCCTATTCTTTCTGGCAAAATTTCTCCAATTTTGAGAAGATCTTTGGAGACTGTTGGTGGACTGCAAGCTTCAAGTCTTGTCATGAATTTTCTATTCGATCCCAGTCAGGACTTTAAATGAACCACTCTAAAACATTCACTTTCTTCTTTTGAATACACTCCAGTGTGGCTTTAACTTTATGCTTTGGGTCATTATCCTGCTGAAATGCAAACTTTTGCAAAGTTTCAGATTCTTGGCTGATTCAAGTAACTTTTTCTCTAGGACTCACCTGTACTTTGTACCATACATCTTCCTCTCAATTCTGACAAGCTTCTCATACCCTGCCAATGAGAAGCATCCCTATAACATGATTTTACTGTCATCATGCTTGGTGTTCACTGAGTGTTGCATTATATTTGGTTTGTACCATAAATAACACTTTGAATTTAAACCAAAAAGCTCAATTTTGCCTTGTCTGACCACCAAACCATCTGGCATATGTCTGAAATACCATTTACATGTTTGAACACAAACTTCATACAAAATTTAAAATGATTCATTTTCAGTCATGCCCCATTTCTACCCTCTTACCCACACAGGCAGTTTAGTGTAGGGGCAAGTACACTGACCACCAAACCATCTAGCATATGTCTGAAATACCATTTACATGTTTGAACACAAACTCCATACAAAATTTAAAGTGATTCATTTTCAGTCATGCCCCATTTCTTGCCTCAAACCCACACAGGCAGTTTTGTGTAGGGGCAAGTACACCGTTAAGGTATGAACAATGACTCCTATCTCAAATATGAAATTCTACAAATTTACAAAATCCTTGTTGACTTAATAGTGGCTTCCTAATCAGTTTTCTGCTTATCCATCTGATTAGTTTGGAAGGGCAACCTGATTTGGATGTTTGAAACACATTCCACGATCTCAATGATAGACCTTCTCCTGATCTGTACTTCTGTATAACTTTATCCCTGACTTGTTTGGAAAGCTCATTGGTCTTCATGGTTGGTCTGTTATACCACTAAGAGTTGTGGCTTGAACAGATGCATTTACTCTAAAGTCAGTGACCATTACACTAATTTTATGACCCTTGAAACTAATCTTTAGCATCTGAATTGACTTAAGGTCGCTGTAACAAAGGGGCTGAACACTTTTGCAATTAAAGATATTAAAATTTTCTCTGAAAATCCATCTTACTTGCTTAATAACAGCATATTTTTAAATTTCTCTGTTTGAAGTTAATTTTGTAGTTTCTAAATAGATAGTCCCATTTCAAGGCTTTGTGACTGCAAGCTCAGACAGCAACAAAATATGGAAACATTGCAGGTGGGGTGAATACTTTTGCAAGACACTGTACCCAATGTCTATCATAAAAGAAAATTTATGCAACTTTCAAATAAATATAATTTAGCACAAAAATATATCAAGGAACAAATTAAATGTTTCAAAAACTAAAGAAACCTTCCAAGATTTGTTCTTAAATCTCCTAAATGTTTCACTATGTTCTGTTTTTGTTCTCTATACAAACTAGATCTTGTTACTTTCCCATGAAATGTAAATTTCTTCTCAAACCATTTTATCCATTATGTTTCACTCTATACTAGTAAAATTTTGAAAAACAGAATAGAAAAATCATGTGAGAATCAAAATACTGATAATTATATTACTCAGAAAATAATAGTTTCTTAGAAAATATACACTTGTGCTTGGGGATGAACAGAAGAATTCTATAAAAAGCAGTAAGTATATTTGAACAGGTTTTGTATGAATTCCATACAAGGCTACAGGAAGGCACTATATCTGCACTAGCCATACCTTATACCAGTGAAAAACTAAAGGGAAGGCAATAAGTCATCATCACCAACTGCCAACTCTAGGACAACACTCTTACTAGCAAATAATAGGATTGGCAATCACATTATAACATCCCAATGGTCAAAAGTGTGAGCATCTTTCGTGGTACAGAATACATACCTGCAACCTACAGTTTGCGAGTAAAGCACTTTACCAACTTGGTCAGGCAATGCCATATTGCTACAAGCAACAACTCTTAGGAGCTGAGTAGAAATATCAACTTATAATTTTTTTTGCAAATATGATCTGACACCTAAAAGATGCTCACCAGTCTCAGAAAAGACCAAAATACATCAATTTCACAGGTTCAAGAAGGTAAACAAATCACTTTAACACAGTTTCAAATGGGAGAATAAAATATAAATTTGTTTGTTTACCAATACAAAGCTGTGTTAATAAAGAATATTCTATAATGCGAGTCAGTAAAATATTTGCACCACATTTAATGTTTTGAAATTTTACTAAGAATATGACAAACATTTTATTCTTTTTGAATACATAAATATAATTTTAATTCATATTTCTAAATGTGTTGTGAAATAAAAAATCATTTGTATTTAACAAAATTGTACTTCAGTATTAGTCTATTTTACAAATTGAAATAATTAACTTTATCAAACTTTAACAAGTGCAGGAAAAGAACATTAAACAGCTGTGGGTTCAGAACAAAAATGAGCTCTTACATATTTGACAAGCTCACAAACTCAAAGATTATTTTTTACCAGCACCTTATGATAAGATAATTAGTAAATATTATGTCCTATGTAATACTTTATGATAAAGTAATCAATAAATTCCTAACTTATTAAAATGCATTTCTAAAACCTTTCAGAAACATTATGCCTTAATAGTTTTTATAGTTCATACAGATACAATCCAGTTAAAGCCAAAATTCTGGTTTGAATAGCTTATTCATCAGTAATCAAAGACACACAAATAAGCATAGCTCTTTAATGTCATTCAAAGTAAATAAAGGGTCAGTAGGTTTAACTCTTAAATTAGTATCACTTATAACAGCAAAACTTAACTGAATAAAAAAAAGGGTTAACAGTTTTCACTTCTTGTTCAAACGTTTTTCTTGCAATTCAAAACTTTTACATAAGAACATGAAAAGATGAAAATGTCTATAAATCGTGCCTAACAGAGGGATTATTATTAAAAGCCTATTCAAGAGTCACAATCACGTAAAACATGGCAAGTTATGTTTTTTCTTTTAATGTTATAAATTGCTCCAAGTCGAAAATACCTGATGGACTCAACAGGAGATACATATTCAGTGATGTGATCAAGGTGAGCTCTGACATCAAACCTGTCGATCAAAGTGTCAGTCTGGCCCTGCCAAGGCATCCTTCAAAAAAAAAAAAAAAATTATTTCTCACCCTGCTTTAACTCAAAACAATCATTATTAAATAAAAAACAACAGTCATATCTCAGAGGAATCAAAATTACTGTAACTATCATGAACACATATTTTCTCATAGGTTTATTATGAAATTTACAGTTTTATAACAGTAACAAAACAATCACTTACTTTTGGTGAATGAGTAAATAAACTTGATATTTAATAAATTAATCACAATTTTATTTAGATATAACAGTACACAGAGCAGTATCAACTTCTGTTTAGATTTTTAACTTCAAATTCAAATTTTCAAAGTCCTCAAGGTATGCATAAAATTTTAAAATTTCATTTTATACAAAAACCTGAGTCCAGTCTAAGGAAAAACCAGAAGAACCACTTGTAATTTACCCCAGCATTATGACCAAATATAGTACAAGTGTACACTGGCTATAAAAGCAAAATCAAGAACTCAATGTGAATGTCACAAATTGGTTCGAAGAATAACTATAGCAAAAAGACAGTGACATTGACTGTTGTACTCTTCTTTCTAAATGACTTTGAAATGTACAATCATAAAACCCAGAACATAATTAAAATTCCCATTATGAAGGGTCTTTAACAGGTTTCTGAAATACTGCAAGATGCAGTCAAAAATATTTAGTATGAAGTATTTAAATTCCAAAAAGGTTTGACAGTTACTTGAACATTGAATCTGAAAACAAAATCAAAAATACTTTCCATGAGTGTTATTAACTGCTTCTAGTAGAGTAGAAAACCATCTCCCTGTACCTTTGGTTAAAATGTTTAAATGAGGCCAAAGGAAAATTGTAGGGAAAATTCCAGGATATTTTAAAGAAATACTTTAATAAAATACGGTGTCAAGAAAACATTACAAACTGCTGAAGCATATAAGCAAATTTTTTACACAGGAGAAAACATTTTTCATAATGGTGTTAAACAGTAAAAATCACACAATATCTAGTTGAAATATAAAATTACAATATTTCGGAATAAAGATGCATATATTCCACTGACCTTTTCAGTGCAGACTTGGTACCCAGGATTTAAACCTCAACCATTTTGTGCTTGTTATAGTTTACACACTATAACTTTTAAATTAGCAAGTTTATGTTCAGTAAATGTTACAAGGCTTATACACACATGCAAAGTAATTTCATTTTAAGATTAAAAATTCTTTTATACATCAAAAACATTATAAGTGAAAACTTTATAATGTCCAGATAGTTTTATAAAATGTTTCTTAAGAAAGAACTTTATATTTTGTTGTTTCCACATGTGAATCTTTGTATCGGTTTGGTCAATTTGACTGATATCATAATTACTGTATAAAATTAGAAAATATAAATTGTCTTTTTTTGCTCTAGAATAATAACAGATTATAAAACAGAAACATAAATATTTAAACTAAATATCTTAAATCTCATAACGTTTATTATTGTTATTACATCGACCTTTCAGTCATGCATGGCTAACAATACAGAAGTTGCGATGCATTTATTTTTCGGTCTTATCATACAGGTAGGAATAAACCACACTGAACATCATGCAGTTATACCTACAAATCATTCACAAAAATCATATTGGTAGCACTGTCTGTAACATTCATTGCTTTCAACAATACACAGGAAAATTTCTTAATGGCTTTCAGCTCTTATCTCTGTATTACTTCTGGATAGTTTTAATGCTCCACGAGCATTGATGATAGTCAAAAAAAAATGAAGAGTTAGACAAATAAATGTAAAAATCACACTAAATTTAAATGGGCATCATAAGAAGTGGAGTAAGTTTAGAAAGTGAATATTTAAGCAGTAATGAACACACCATGTTATCAAGCAAAAGAGAACAGAATTCAATGAAACTGCCTCAGAATTTGAAGAAAACGTAGAAAACGAGGCAAGCAATATGGAACTACTTTTGTTAGCAATATGGCCACTAGATTTTATTGAAAAAAAAATACTGTTATGAAAACTGGCAAAAGTTATAAAAAGTGTATCAAGTTCACTTGCGATAAGACCAATGGAAAAAACGGAAAATGTCTCAAATGTGATGAAGAAAAATGTAAAACCTTATAGAGGTACATTAATCCACTGCAAGAAGAGGCAAGACTCTGTGACATGGGAGTCTCAAGAAGCCAAAAATAAAATTCAATAGAAAGCACCAGTAACACTGGATGTACTGGAAATAAAGTTTTGAATAACAAAGCTGGCTTCTGTGCCAGGCTCAGACAGTGAACGATATTCCAAACCTCTTCAGAGAAATGAAAAGAATGAAGAAGCTCAGTAACTGCTTGATGGAAGTGCTGCCCAAACCCTTTAAAGACTATTACACAATGAAGAAATATTGACAAATAGTAATATCATATCCACAAATAAACCTCATAAGAAAAAGACATGCATAAAATATAACTAAAGTAGAGAGATTGTCTTCCTACCAAGATGTAAGGAGTAAGACCAAATGAATCTACAATCTCAAATGTTGAACAGTCAAACATAGCATTCAGCAGTGTACACAGACATCAGAGAACTGCACAGTTGGGTTGTTTGACCTTGGAAATGCCAACAAAACTGAAGACTCTGGGTGCCTCAGACAGTCTTATATGATGGATGTTGATTATGCTGCAAATCAGGTGTATAAAGTTAAGATTTTGCAAACAGATGTCTAATTTTTTTAAACCAGTTGTTCCAACCTGCTAGAAGACTCCCTAACAAGTCCTGTCGTACTTAATATACACAAAATTGATCTGTGCAACAGATTGGAAAATCCTGGGCTGAAACCAAATAGATAGCATGATGACTTAATTGCAAGCACCTCTTTTACTAAGAGGAATGAAAACAGAAGGGTCTGCTAGAAGCCAGCATTACACTACAGAGAAAAAAAATACCCATTCAACAAGATGGGCATTGGAAATTCATTACATCACATACAGACAACCTTCACTCTTCATGCTAACATATGCAAACAGAAAAGTCCAAAGAACTATCACTTTTCTGATTATTGTGATGTTGTGACACACTGATCAACTGAGAGAGAATCAGTGAAGAGTCTTCAATATTTCTCAAATATTCTGCAGCCCAGAAAGAGCAGCAAAGGAACCTCATAAACCCAATGAGAGCAACATCAGAATGGTGTATAAAATCTAACTTTGTGCATCAACAACAAAGTCAATAATAAAAAGTGATACAGGAGGTGCAAAATGCAGCTTAAATAGCAACTGTAATAATCAAATAAACACCTTGCATTATGACTGTTTTAGCAACATCAAAACAAAACAAATAATTTTAGTTAGCCGAGCACTACTTGGAGCTTCCACAACCATATCAGCATTTGAGAAAGAGGATGTATGAAGCAATAATACTTAAAAGTCGGGTTTTAATATGGCTAAGATTCTTCACAATATGTATCTGACTTCTTGATAAGAAATTTCAATTATAAACAAATGACACATATTCCACTTGTTTTAAAATCATAAAATAAAACAAATCAAACATATATAGAAATGTCTATTACACAGTTGATTACCACAGTCAAATCCAGAGCTTAAAATAATTCTCTTTAACATCAAAAGTCCACACAGGATGGTTCAATTATTTTAGAACCCATTTGACAAAAATTATTCTATACTCTGTTATTACAATTTGTGATTATCACATGCTAAAATTAACCAAAATACACACTTTACAACTAAATTAACAATTAACCAGCCTATCTCTTTTTTTTTCCTTTCAAGTAACTTCTTATCACATTTCATACACACATTTATAAAGATCAAAGTACTTTATACACAGTACTAGACATATGATGAAATAATAGTTACTTAAAGCAATGAGAAAAATGCAAAATATTCAAGTACTATGACATCAATTCACAACTGAAATACACAACAAATGATTTCTGAAGAGTTATCCAAGAAAACTTGTCACAGCTACAGATTTTCAAATATAACTTACTTTAACCTTCACACTATATAAACTAAATAACATTCTCATATTCAACTTAAAATAAGCAGTTGTGTATGTTTAATAATAAACTAAGTTATAGCCAAAAGATATAGAGAATATATGCCCATTTGAAAAATTCAAAATAAGTGAGTTAAGGCAGCTTATATCCAATTAAACTCAGCAGAATGTTGAGGGAAAAGTCAGGCCTGATCAAAACAGTTGAAGCTTTGGAATGGATGTACCAGCAGACACCAACACTGATCACAAAAACAAACAGCCCAATCAAGAAGAACATATATGTATGTGTACAGGCTAAACCCATACAGAGAGATAAATACCTAATGTATGAATGGTCAGTGAAAACTAGGCAATCCAATTCATTCAGAGAATAATGTGAGTCATGTTATGATACACTTGTATGGCTGGCCATTAACAGTGAAGACCATGACAGGAACATATTCAGAATACATTTTGAAGCTTATTACACAACTAGAGATAGGTTATGTCCAAGAGATAGAAACCTTTGAAACATGAAAGCTCATTAGATAGTGGCATATATTCCAGAAAACACCATATCATTCAATGGTAAATGGACCATCTACAGTTACGACAGAAAGTGTTCGTACCCCCGCGTTCCAAGAGGTATTTTGCTCATAACAATAAAAGTATCACAAGTAGGCTAATAGAAGTATGGTATGTTATAAATATTATACTAACATACACATATATAAATTGTTAGGTAAATTAAACGGCAAATAAATTGTTTATAAACAAATAACCAAACATGGGAGGAGCAGAAAGCGTCAGTGTGTCTACTTTAATGGTCAGTTGTGAAGCCTTTCAGGTGAATTACTTGGCACAATCTCTCCTCATAGCCCTCCATGATTGTTTGACAGTAATCGATTAGTATTTCCTTCCATTATTCTTTACAGAGGGCCTCCAACTCTTGCAATTTTTCAGATGATGCTGATGAACCCTGGTCTTCAACTCGTGCAAAACATTTTCAATTGGAATGAGAAATTGGTGACTGTGATAGTCACTCCAGAACACTTATATGGTTCCTCTGCAACCAGGATTACACATATTTCTATGTGCTGTTAGAGTCATTGTCGTGCTGGAGGATCCAACAACACCAAAGCTGCAAGTTCTGAGCATCATTCTTGATATAAGTGCCTAACATTTCAATGTATTCTTCTTTTTTCATGATTCCGTTGATGCAGTGAAGGCTACCTACATCAGAAAAATTGAAGGAAACCCACAGTATGATTGAGCCACCTCCATGTTTAACTGTAGGGACGGTGTTCCTTGGAAGATTTCGTTCTCCCTTCTTACAAAACACAAAGCGAACATCAATCCAGCTGAAAAGCTTCATTTTAGTCTCGTCTAACCAAAGAATACCCTCTTCCAACAGATAAAGTGTTTATCTACATGCTTACAAGATTTTCAAAATATACATAAAATGTATAAGAAGCTATTGTATGAAAACTATAAAAGTAAATTTGAGGTAATTAATTCAGTCAATTTAACCTGTTTAGTGCCATAGACAAGATAACTCTTCCAAGCCGATTGGTAACACAGTACCATGGATGAGTTAATTCATTCTCAATAATGCCTAACTTCAATTCAAAATGGTGTCACGAAAAAAGTTACAAAATAAAGAAGCATTATAGTTGTATTGTAGCAGCTGAAATACTTGGCAGTTAACTGGTTAACCACACCTTCAGCAAGAAGGTTAATACAGGGTGGTCGCTAGAAAAGCGGAAAATTTGTCAAACAGCTATTTATTTTTACAAAGTTTTTTAAAGACATATGTTATATTACACTCATAGATACTCAAAATTATTAAAATCATGCATTTTATTCATGATGTAAAGAAATCAAAATAGAAATGAGTAAGCACGCATTTTATTCATGATCTCATCTGACCATCAAATTTTCCGCTTTTCTAGCGACCACCCTGTATTAGAAATATCTTTTCTTTTTTTTTAATTTGCATTGGAAACTGTACATATATTAAACTACAGCACAACATTTGTAAAACTATGCAAACTCTGTTTTATCAATTTTGTTTTTCTCATTTAAAGTGTATATGGAATATCATAAACTACATTACATAGGGATACAATAATAATAGAAACTTAGTTATTTTCTTAAAAATTGATGACATTTTCAAGAGGAAGAATAAGGTAAACTTACATGGTGGCAGGGCTGTCGGCAGCTTGGGCCACAGTTGGATCTAAGTGAATTTTACAAGGTCGGCCATGAACTTGCAAAAACTGTGCTGGATCTAATTTCTGCAAAATGAATATTAAGAAATGTACGATTAAATTTATGTTCAGTCTGTCAGAACTCAATCTTTTCATACAAAATGCTAAAATATTAAAAAAATAGACTTACTAATTTCAACTTTCGCATCTTGTATATTAACCCTTCTAAAATGGGCAAAGTAAAAAATACAAGTTTGGAAACACATTTACACATTTTAAGTATTTACACTAACTTTTAACACAATATGTGTATCTTCACAAAACTTGGTAGACTCTTAGTAAAGATCAGTTATTTTGTACACAAAAAAGTCAGATTTTAATGAAGTATTTTTTATTAAACATCTGAAAATAGTTTGTTTCATTACTAGTCTGAATGTGAAATGACTTTCACATTACAATTCAAAAAACTTTTATTCATCCCAAAATTTCAAATCATTTATGCAACCTTTACAAAATCTTAAATACATTTTCAATGTATTTTTTCACTACAACTTTACATTTTATCTTTTATTTTCTCTACCCTAACTACATGTAACCACCATAAACAATTTGAAAAATGTTATCCTTTCATCAAAATTACAACAAAAACACACAATTGTTTAGTCAAAATAATTTGTGTGTATATTATTTTTATTACATTACCTTTCCAGTTGTATCTGATTAACGTTATGGAAGTTACAATGATGTAATTCACCTCCATACACATTACATATTCAAGAACATAAAGTGACCTGTTTTGACTGTGTTTCAGTGGACTAGTATTTCATCACATTACAGGTATATTATGTACATATATACATTATTAATATTTACAAATGAGTTGCTACACTTATTCTTCTTAAAACACAGAACTGTAAATGAAGTATAGCAAATAATTATCAATTTAACTATGAGCATTGTACTCATTTGCTACTTTCTGTCACATTCTGTCACATTTAGGATCACATTCTAAACTTTCAACTGATTATTCATACATCACAGCCAGAAGCAGGTGTACAACAGCATTTCCAAAAATGAAAAAGAGTTGGGTTTGGCCACTGTTTCTGAGTAGCTCTAGCACTACCCCAGCAAACAGAAAAAAATAGGAGGTTCTTATTTTATATTCTAGCTTGTCAATATTGGTAATCTTGAGTTCCTAACTCATAAGAAACTACATACTTCGTATTTGAACATCATGAAGGTTTAATACAAACCAATGCTGCATTCAATGCACCCCATAACATACAAAAATCAATATTTAGGCGAGTTTTTTTAATATTTAACTTTAAATTAAAATAATTACTAATGTATAATATTAAAATTTGAATTGTAATTTTCAAGTTGATACCAAACTTACTGACTTGGGTTCATGAAAACAAATGCAATAACATGACCTTTAACCTGTGTCAAAGTGTTAAGCAATAATTACAAGCATGGATACCCAAATACACTGGAAAGTGAACAAAAAAATACTATGATAAAAGATAAAAATTATATATTTAAAAACAGCTGGTATGGGTAGACAAAAAATAGTTGAGGAGTGAACAACATTTCGACCTTCTTCAGTTAACGTCAGGTTCTCTACCCATACCAGCCATTTTTAAGTATATAATTCTATTCAAGTGGGTTTTTCTTATCATCACAGAAGATAAAAACTGTTTAGCTTTTTTTTGGAACTAATACTTAATCTCGTATTTGCTTTTCCTGCATACTGATAAGACACTAAACATTTTACACGTACTTTTGAAGAAAAGCAATAACAAGCAAAATGTGTGGTTTTATAGCTTTACTTCTTGAATGTAATTGTTTTACCTAGACAGGTAGAAGATAGGCATTTTTGAGGAGCAAAGCATACCAGAGTCCAACCACCCTGTCAAAAAATAAAACTGTCACAGTTGAAGATTACTTCTATCTTGCCAAAATGTATATTCCCTAGTTCTACTATTTTCAGTTAAATATTCATAAAAACTGATACATAAATACCATCAATTCCCTTTACAATCCGAAATACCTGAATATCTGAAATACAATCTGAAGTACATTCTGTAACTCTTCTTTTTAAAAGAGATCCCAACCAATTCTCATATGATAACATTGCATCCCCAAGTATTATCCTAGTGACCTTTCTCTAAATTCTTTCAAACAATGCAATATCCTTTTTAAGGTAAGGAGCACAAAAATAAATATTCTACATGTGGTCAAACAAGGGACCTGTGTATATGCAAAAGCTGCTTGTATGGGTTGAGAAAATACTTTACGTAGAAGAGCGAACAAACATGTGGTCAGCTTCTGGTCAGTTACCTCTTTCTTTGTGAACCTGACGATGACCAAAGAAGATTGAAACATTGTTCGCTCTTCTATGTAAAATATTTTTTTAATCCATACGAGCCGTTTTTGCATATATATTTCTCTACAAGTGGGTTTTCTCGACATCACTGATTATTATTTCATCAGGGTCCTATATAATTAAATTATACCCTTTTTAGAAGTGTATTCAATATTTTCACAGGGAGAACATCAAATCCTGTTTTTACTACATACAGCAACCTGCTTATATGGCTCAAGAAACCAATCAAACACCTGCAATTTATTCAAACTCACCAAATACTCTAAATCCTTTTATAACACTACTGCTTTCTTTCATCCAGCTACTTTTCTATCTGTTGAGCCAACTTAGCCCACACACCTACAGAAATCATTTTTTAAACAAGCCTTTTACTTGGCACCTTGTCAAATGCTTTCTAAAAATCCATATACACCACATCTACATCCTTATTCTCCATCTACATGTGCAGAAAACTATTTAAAGAATGTCAAAAGATTAGTGAGAAAAGAATTTCCCCAAGTGAAACCAGCCATGCTTCTTATCAAACAAAATTTTAAATTTTGTTAAATGACTTTGCAAAACATCCCTTATCAGACATAGAACTGAAGACTTACTTTTACTACCCCCCAATAAAAAATTGAAACATTAATCAACTTCTCAACTTCTAATCTTGAGGCATTATTCAAGGATTTGCAAAAAACACCAATAAGTGATTCACATATTCCTTAACTTCCTTCAAAATAGTTGGGGAAATATACTCTTCAAAAACAGAAACACAAAAGGCAAAATTTGAGACAATTTGTTAACAAGTTTATTCTGGATAGTTCTGTATGACGTGTGAAACTTTGCACATTGCTGAACATCCAAAGTCTGCAAAGGCGAAGTCCACGCTCACTAGTTGAATTTTAACGTCAATAATGAGTATAGCCCCATGAGCATCAATAACTGCTTGACATCTGCCCATGGAAGCGATGAGATGATGAATCACATCCTGTGGAATGGCTGTCCACTCAGTCTGCAAAGCTGCTGCCAGCTGAGGTAGAGTCCGAGATTGAGGTTGTCGCAGACGTCAGTCCAACTCGTCTCAAAGATGTTCGATGGGGTTTAAATCTGGTGATCTGGAGGGCCAGGGAAGAATGTTGATGTTGTGGTGTCTCAAGAAGACAGTGGAGAGTTGGGCTGTGTGAAAACGGGCATTGTCATGTTTGAAAACGTCGTTGACGTTCACCATGATGGGTTGCACATAGGGCCTAAGAATCTTGTAGACGCTTGCGTACAGCTTGATCGGAAATCCTACGCAGCCCTGGTATGGTTGAGTCGGTAGACGTCGCAGTGGTGGTCTTATCATAAAGGTAACGTAACCTGATGTAGCAATCTTGTGCGGGCATGTTCACACGAGTTGATCCATGTTGTTGGTAACGATTCCATCGCCTTGTGATAGTGCTTGGGTGGACATTCACAGCTCTGGCAACATCTGATCGAGATTCGCCTGCTTCCAAGCAACCAATGGCGTTGTACTTCAGTCAATGTTGGCGTAACTGTATAGTGAGTCAGTAGCTTAACAATGAGCTGTGGAAACTAAGAACCCATCACTTTTATAGGGATTTTGCACCTGTTGCACTTGCAAAACATGCAGATCTCTCAAATTTATTGAACACAAATGAATTTTGGTAAAAAATCCGATGTTTTCCTCCGTTTTCAAAGTGCACAACTTTTATTTTCATTTTGGTTTGACAATCAGTGCCTTAACACGTGTACATCACATAGTCTGAACTTGTAGTGTTCTTGCATATATTTCTCTTTAAAATAAAAAAAATATCCCTTTTGCATTTCTTTTTTTGAAGAGTATATTATCTGGCAAAGGTACCTTATTCTTTAAACTTCCCAATTTATTCCTAACAAGCTCATAATTAATATGGTCTTGTAGACTACATACTCCACCATATAAAAATCCACAGCATAATGTCATTTGAAAGTGTAAAAGTAGATTTTTTCCACTCTGTTGTGTTCCTTTTTCCTTTACTGTCCATTTCCATTTTTTTCTGTGGTTTACATATGCTTGACACAATGTTTGAAATCATTGTACCAAAATACAATGTGTGCAAGTTCATCACTATGATCTAAATATTTCACAAGTACAAACCAAAATACAGTAATAATTTTAAAACTATGAAAATACCATTCACATTTTTAAATAGTCAAGGAAAACTTTCCAGAATATTACACTATCTCATGTAAATTTTATTTCCTCATGAATTTTTTTACTTTATTCTTGTAATATGTTCACTTACATTTGCCATAACCAAAGGAATACAGATGGATCATACATTCTCAATTGTAAAAGCCAATGAAAAAGATAAATATCCTCAAGCAAAGTTAGCTTTCTTATAAATGCAGGAGCTAATATTCTGATCCCCATATTTTATGGATTTTAACAGTATTTTGTATACTAATGTACATTCCACAACTCTGTATCATACATACAATTTTTTCATAATATTCTCTCCTCCTTTCAGCTCTTTTCTTATAGTCAACCATAATTCCTCTTATCTTCTTTTCTTGTTTTCTTGCTTCATGCCACATATTGAAGTTACAATGCAGTTTGAATTCTAGTGGACAGATACAAGTGATTATTTACTCAGTTTTACAAGTTTTTAAATCAAAAATGAAGTTGAATATTTTCAAAAAATTTACACTATCAAGCATGTGTTTATTTTTATTAAACCTGACAAAAAGTTTATTTTGAGAACAAAATAACTAAGCAAGAATTATAGCTATAAAAATTTAAACCTAAATCAACTAGTCAAGTTTTAAAATTTGTCTACTATTAGTTCTATATTTGTATTCATACACTTCAGAGTAGCAGGACAATCTAAATGGACCAAGAGGTCCCCTATTGTCTTTAAATTTTATGTTAGCTGAAGCTAACAGTAACTGTACTTTAGCATAAACTTTTTCAAAGCAAATAGTTAAACAGTCATTACTTTTAATTATTATCAGTGACTAACTAACCTTAAGTGCAGAAATTAAATTAATTTAACCAACCCAACATTGGAGAATTACTGTTTCCTATAAATTATATAACTAAAAACATTATGTACTTTCATACACACCAATAAGCTTACAGTAAACTTAAAAATAGGACTGTACACAAAAACTCTAAATTTATACAATATTTCTACTAAATGTCTCTGAATTTAGTGAGTCTGACTCAAACCCTAAGTGGCCTCTGTTGCAAAAATGATTTTCATGTTCATAACAGAAATTTCTTCTTTCGTACCAAAATTTTCATTTTTTATTTACACAACCACTAAAACCTTCTAAATATTTTTTTCAGTAAAAGTTTATATTTTATATCTTATTTGCTTTACCTAAATACTATTCAGACTTGATCAATTAGACTGACCTTATAACTACTGCAAAAAAGTATAAAACACATCTGAACATTTTTCTTGAATAAGCACAGTTTGTGATAACAAAAAAATTAATTTATCCTCATGTTTACAGCAGCTTACACATTTCAACCATGTTCTTTCAACCACGACTAACTATTATACCTACATAACAAGAAATCACCTGATGAGTACATTGCTTAAGTTATAGTAAACAAATCAGTGAATTAAACAACGCATATGCAGCTAGCAAGAAATCCTCACTGAGAATAATTTTAAAATTTTCATTACATTTTCATATCTAACCAAAAAGATTTACATCTCAGTTAAATAAATAACAAATACACATAATAAAGCAACAATTTTGTATGACGATCTTGTACTTTTTTCACTCACAGTCTCAATAAACATTAACCCTTGCTTTTTGGTATGTTTGTTGTTGGTACATTTATTTATATCAAATCCAAATTTTAGAACACAAAATAATAATACACACAAAGAATACATTGTCCTATAACTACTATAATTTACCTGGCTTTCTAACTAATCTACTAGCAAATTAAAGCATTTCCCTTACCATGTTTGAGGTGAATTCAGAAATAGCAACTCTGAATCTGTAGCCAAATAATTCAAAAGCTGTCAACTGAACAAGCTAGTATTATATGTATTTTAGTTTTAGTAAATTCTTCTTTTTCTATTCATTATAACTGATGACAACAAACCAAATTATTGAGACATTTGGAAAGACAATATGCGATAGAAGGGTGCAGCATCTGGGTTTGACTTCCTGGCTTAAATTTCTACATCAGGATGACTGAAAACTATTAAATTTTGCCTCAGCAATACATATAATGTTGTTATTTGTACTAAAATTTAAAAGCTCAAAAAAGGGAAAGAAATAATTGTTAAACATGTAATTCAGAGTAAAAAAATGTCAAGTGAAAAATAAAGTACATATTGAAATATTTGAATCACTAACTAGATTTGATGACAAGCTTACTGACAGAAGTTGATAATCAAGTTGTTTAATTACTCTGAATGCAACTCTAAAATATTATGATACAAGCACTTCGATCCCCACCAGTACACAGAAGGTTAAGTTTCCAAGACTTAACTAGTTCATGTGCAAGCTTAATTATTAATTTACAAAGTAGTTTCTTCATAACTGATGAATACATTCATTATTACAATACAATGAAATGACTCTTTAGATCTATGTAGCATTACCCATACAGAATGTATCTGCAAAAACTATTAATATGCCAAAAGATTACCACTCTTAACAGGAAAACTGCACAACATCCATAAAATGTATAATTTACATCCAGAACCTGATTCACGTGCTGTAAGTGGAACTTAACATGATCCCATTATCACAACTTGACAGACTCCAATGAAGTAATCAAGGTTTCACTGCTCAGGGTTGGGAATTATGGGGTCATGGTTCCTGAATCCCAAATTGGTGGCTATGGCATTTGGACAACTATACACACACAAACATACATATATACATGTACTTGTGAGTGGATTCCACAACTTGTAGCTATAGATTGATGAGTTCCTAACTACTGGAATCATGAAGATAAAATAAGCAACACTGAAGTGGACAAACTTTCTGTTTAACCTAAAGAAGTCCAAAAGACAATATCCCAAACTCAGAATAACAGGATCCCAACATGCCAGACTCAACCTAAGGAAACAGAATGCATATGAACTAGAATTATGAACATTCATCCTAACTCACTAACCTTTTGGACAAGATAAATTTCACCCTTCCTTGGAATGATGAGAAGAACATGGAATAAACTATGTTCAATCAAATACCAAGGATGGGACCACTTTGGATTTAGTGAATTACAGGAACAGAATGAACCCTACTCCATGAACAATGTACTTAATCAATACTCATCAAAAAAAATGGAAAAGCTCAACCTTACCCAATAGCCAAGCATAAAACATGTACTGGTATAATGAGTAAGCATCCACCTAGCCAAGTGAATCTTCTACGAACATATTAAAAAAAAAATCCATTGGTCTGGTAAAAGGGCTATTCTCCAAGAATGGAGAAAATTCATCCAAACACTTTGGAAAAAATAACCTCTGTTCACCATCACAGTGACTGGAAACTGAGTGTAGTAAGAGCTCTCTGAGCTCTACTAACAGCATACAGGATAAGGGAAGTGCTCATTGTGAATTCCTGAAGAACAATGCTCTGGAAATAATGAAATATGTGAAGCTAGATCCTTAATTTTTTTAAAACAATCCAACACCAATTTCTTCAATCCAATAATCACGTGTTCCCCTTATGCTTTACTCCAATAGTCCATGAATTGCAGTCCAGCATAACACAGTAACCATTACCCAGTAAGAATAGTTGGTTTTACGGTTGATTGATTTAGCAACAAGGCTATCTACGCCAGACATCCAGTAAAAAATTAAAAAAAAATAAATGTAGTAAAAGACATAAATGGAAATGAAGGTAAAATAAAAAGGTATTAAACCAATGTTGACACCTAGTCTACAACGTTAAGACAGAAGGCAGAGTATAAGTTGTAAGGTATTTACTCTAGCAAAAAAAAATGATCATAACCCGCCAGGAAGACTAACAGGTAAGTTCAAGACTCACCGTCAGTCACCTGAAGTTGTTTTTTCCAGTTCTGGTTCCGGGTTATGTGTCATAGCAACCAGTATCAAAATGTAAAAGAATAGAAGTTTTAAAAGACACATAGCAAAATTGCAACAATGAGTAGCCAAATGTCCAGTAAAAAGATAAAAGTCAAGTAAATGGAGTAAAATTTGTAAAAGTAATTGAAGATAAAAGCAAAACAGCAATTAAAACAGAAAATGGCGCAAAAACCAATGTTGACATCTAGTCAACAAAGATGTAAAAAACTACCTGTAGCAGAATGGTAATGATCATAACCCGCCAGGAAGACTAACAGGTAAGAATAAAAACCACCGTCAGTCACCTGAAGTTGGTCTTTCCAGTCCTGGTTCCGGGTTATGAGTCAATATGGCCAGTACTAAAAAGTAAAGTACTAAAAGTGTGAAACGATATGCAGCAAAAGTATAATAACAACTCGTCAGGACGACTAACGAGTAGTTCAAACGGATAGTTCAAACAGTTAGCGTTAGTCACCTGAAGTTGGCCTTTCCAGTCCTGGTGTCAAGTTATTTATTGTTCTGGCCATTGTCAAATGTCAAATTGAATGAGAGAGATTAAAACTGTAAAAAAGGAGCCACAATTAAAAAGGTGTAATGAATAAATATGCAACCCTTAAATGAGACTAAAAAGATTAATGGCCATTAAAATATTAAAAATGTTATCAAGGTGGACAGAGTCACCATCACCAATAACTCTGTCCAATGTTACAGACTGACCCTGGAAAAAATATGTTTAAAATATTGCTGTCATTGAGAATTGTAACGATGGCAAAAAAGTAAAACGTGGCTGATAATGATTTGAGTGTTACACAAACTACAGATTGGTGCATCAGTTCCAGATAAAAGAAAATGATGAGTTAAAAAACTGTGACCATTGTGTTGCCTAGTGAGAACAACTTCCTTCTTCCAAACTTTACAGACGCTGGATGGCCAAACTCCAATTTTGGGTTTGATTTGAAAAAGTTTGTTGTTGCGTTGCTCATTCCAAGTGGACTGCCAGCTGGCACGGAGCCGAGCCTTGAAGACAACACCATAGTCCATGTATGGAATAGGCATAGGGGTGACAGTGCCAGAGCAGATAGATTTTGCTGCCATGTCTGCAAGTGCATTCCCATGAATACCAACATGGCCTGGTATCCAGAAAAACTGGATAGAAGTAAATGTTAATGAGAAATGGGCCAGTCAGTTTTGAATATCAGCGAAAATAGGGTGTGAGCCAACATGAAGTGATTCCAAGGCCTGCAGAGAACTAAGGGAGTCACTATAAATAGTGCAGTTGGAGTACTGCTCAGCTTCAATATGATCCAGAGCAAGAGATATGGCATACAGTTCAGCAGTGAACACAAAAGCTGTAGAGGGGATTCTGGGTGCAACCACCAAACTGCAACAAACCATGGCAGAGCCCACAGAATTACCTGATTTCGAACCATCCGTATAAATTGGAATGGAATGATTGTTCAAACGATGTTCAGTAAACAAAAAAAAAACAGTTTTTCCAATCGGGAGTATCTGCCTTTTTCAGATGACTTAAAGAAAGGTCACATTTGGGGGCTGTAATAAGCCACAGGGGGATGGGCTGACCAGTGGATTCAGCAATGTTATCGAAGGACAGACCCAATTTATCCAATTATGCCTGGATGCAAAGGCCAAAAGGACCAATGGCAGATTGTCTGTTTTGACAAAGTAAGGCCCATTGAGGAAGGAAAACACATCCCCGAATGGGATGCTTTGATAAGAAGAGAAGTTTCGAAGAATATAGTGAAGTTGCAAACGGAAAAAGGTGCAGAGAAGATTCATGAGATTCCACATATAAGCTCTGAACAGGGGAGGTGCAGATAGCCCCATTGCAGAATCAAAGTCCTTGATGATGAATGAGGTCCAGCATCTTTAAGGTTGAGTGTCTGGCACAGCCATAGACCATTGATCCATAGTCAAGTTTTGAACAAATAAGAGCAAAATATATCTTTGACACAGAACATTGATCCGCTCCCCAACTGGCAGTAGAGAGGACACGGACAACGTTCAGTGCTCTTGTGCATTCGACCCATAGCTGCTTTAAGTGTGGTATAAAGATCAACTTATGGTCAAAAATAAGCCCCAAGAACTTGGTCTCAAGGACCACTGGCAGCAAAACTTCACCGATACGGAGTTCAGGATCAGGGTTGATACCCCATTGGCAGCAAAGGTGTAAGCAAACAGTTTCAGAGAGAGAAAAATTAAATCCGTTCACCGTACTCCACTTCAGTACATGATTGAATGCAGCTTGTAGTCGCCACTCAATATACCTCATGTTCGACAACTGACACAATATGTGAAAGTCATCAACAAAGAGCCCATTTGCAACAGTGAGAGGGAGTTGTTCAGTAATGGCATTAATTTGAACACACAAAAGTGTGACACTCAAAACACAGCCCCGAGGGACCCAAGTTCCTGTACACGGGAAAGTGTCGAACCTACATGAACGTAGAATCTCATGTCCATTAAAAAATTTTTAAATAACCATGGGTAAATGGCAACATAACCCATATATATGGAAATCTTTCAAAATGCCATACAGAATGTTGAAACAATTAGGTGGTCAGTGGTGGAAAGCTGTCATTGGGACCCACACTGGGTGGGCAAGAGAAGGTTGTTTGATTCGAGGAACCAAACAAGACATGCATTAACCATCCTCTCCAAGGTCTTAGAGACAGCTCGTCAAAGCAATTGGATGGTAGTTTGAAGAAATCTTGGAATCTTTCCCAGGTTTAGAGAAAGGTAAGATAATAGCCTGGCACCAGGCATCAGGAAAAACATTTTCAGTTGAAAAAAAATTAGAAGAATATCAAGAGAAGCAAATGAGAGATAGGTGAAGAGGTCGGTTCATCAACCTTTTTAATAATGAAGGTCAAAAGGCTTTTCATTTGTTTTGAAAATAAATCTCTTGGAGGCACAGAGAAATATGTCTGCACTTGCACTGTAGTTGTGGAATGAAGTGCAGCAGCATAAGTCCGAGATGGAGTAGCAGACAGCAATTTCCGAGCCTCAGAATAACTAATGTCATGAGTCATTTAAAAACACTGCACCTCTTTCCTCCAACAATTTTGGGCAAGAACAAAACCAGAAAGAGTGGGAACCATTACAGTTGACACAATGTGGGTCCGTGTGACACTCATAGGCATCATGGTCCTTGCCACCACAACAAGTACATGTCGGGAAACCACGACAAAACGTCTTTAAATAGAAGAACCTTTGACATTGGAAACATCAAAGATGGTTTGGAATGTAGAGCTGTACCCTGCAAATCGGATAACCTGCCTTGATGGTGGCAGGTGCACGTGGTGATGTAAATGTCAAAACAAGGATATCTGTCAGCAGTGTAACTCAGTCTTTGGAAGTGGAAATGCATCTCACTGAAGAAACTCCTTCAGTGGAGAGACAAGCAAGAATCTCTGACTTTGAGACATTCTTCAAATCCCTCTCAACAATAACTCCTAATGATGAATTCAAATTAGCATGAGGGGTAGCCTCAATAGGTACATCCCCAATTGCCTTTGAATTCAAGGAGTTCACTACAGATGGGATGTGAATGTTTCAACCAATGTATCTTCAGATCGAAGCTTCTTTACTGACTTTGGAGAGCGAGCAAGTCCCTTCTGAATGAAAAAGGGAGACATTTTCCGTAAAGGTTTTTCCAAACAAGAATGTAATACAAGTTAATGGGGTGCAGGTGTTACAGATATTGAAGAATGCTGCTCAGAGTCTTCAATACATGGTTGTTTATCCATTGACTGTTTTTTCAGTATTTTATTTAAATTTTTTGTTGGAGAATCCATAGAAAAAAAGGAAAATTTTGGTACCCACTGACCCAACCCACCATGGAGCTCTATGAGGGGATGCACTACAATGTCATGCAAGGACATAGAAGCAATGCCAGGGTTTTGTGAGCACTATACCCAAACACCAGCACCAGACACAATGTCCACAACACCTGTTGAGAACTTCCAATACTGGTATTTGGTTGACTCTAGCCCAAGTAGACCAGCTGAATGACCCAAGCGGGACCACCCAAAGGCTGCCCATTTACAGGAATTCAGGGCCAAAGTGGTGTGTTAGGGCTGCACCCCACAACCACCAAGAAACTCTCCTCCCCTTCATGGGTCGCCACGCATGGCAAACACCAAACAGGTGGGTGGAAGTTTAGATCCCAGAGGAGATAAACTAAAAGAACAGAACCTTCCCTGGGAGGTCCCCTCACCATGTACAGGAATTCACATCGAGTAGTAGTTAGAGAAAATAAGCACTACTGATGATAATGCAAAAGATGAAAAACAGGGTTGAACCAGCCAATCTGATAAACAACAAATTTTTACAAAGAGCTTAATGGTTCAAAGCTCCTACTCTGGATATCATATGAATCTGTGTGAAGGCATAAACATCAATAACATCAAGTCCTGAATGGATGCATTCATTGCCAATAGTGAGATACGGCAGACCAAAATTGTTGATTGTTCCAATGAGTGGAAAATGCATCAATCATGAGGTACACCAACTGAGAGCACATCTAACAGAAAATTTCATATGCAGCATCCATGCTATCAGAAGAATCTGGTTAGGCTGAAACAATAGATTTGCCATCAAATAAATCACTCCCAGAACATGGCAAACTAGTAGAATAACATTATGGGAGTGAGACCAATAAAGAGGATCTAACTTTCAAAAACAAAGAATGTGTTTCCTCACAGTAAAGCCAATGCAGGCTGCCTGCTATCTCCAACGAAGGGAATCAAAATCCTGATTTTAGTGTTGTTAATCTACAGACTTACTGCTGTACCAGCAGAGGACCTGAAAACAAAGAGATCTAAATCAAGTGTCCACTTGACAAGAAATGTAACACACCATGGTAGTTGGTTGATTGGTTTGGTGTTTTATGGCACAAAACAGCTAGGTTATCTGTGCGAAACATCTGGTAAAAAGGTAAAATTAAAGTAAATTTAGTAAAATCAACAAAAGAAAATTAAGATAAAACAAAGTTTAAAAAAAATAAATACCATTAAAACCAATGTTAACATCTAGTCTACAGCAGTAAGAGATAAACTACAGCAATACAAGTTGTAAATGGCTCTGTGGCATAATTGTAATTATCGTAACTCGCCAGGAAGACTGACAGGTAAGTTAAAAAACCACTGTCAGTCACCTGAAGTTGGCCTTTCCACTCCTGATTCCAAGTTATTTGATGTCATAACCATTTTCAAAAAGTAAAAGTTTTATAAAAAAGACTTGCAGCAAAATTTTAATTATCACTCCCCAGGATGAATAATGGCTAATTCAAACAGAAGTGTTAGTCACCTGAAGTTGGCCTTTCCAGTCCTGGTTTCAAGTTATTTCATGTTACAACCATTTTCTGATTTCAAATTGAATTAGATGGACTGTGATTCTTAAAAAAGTCTAATGTATAAATTAAAAAACTTAAATAACATTAAAAATATTAATGGCCTTTAAAAAACTAAAAACATTTCAAAGGTGGAAAGTGTCACCATCACCAATAACTCTAACATCAAGGATAAACCTTGGAACAGAACATATTTAAAATGGTGCCTTAGTTGAGTCATAACTACACCAAGACAGTAAAATAATTTATTGTGAGATGGGCTGACAATTGGATACAGCAATGGTCAGTCTTTCTTCTCACCAAAAAAAGGTTAAAATTTAGCAATTCAGAAGAATTTCAGTATTTTCCATACTATGTTCAGAATCAGGAATACTGATAATATCTTCTGTTGTACAAGGACACATTTAAAAACTGAGCCATCTCTGAGGCACCAATAAAACTCTTGGCAAAGGCTCAATCCTCTTTTTAACATTTAACTTACTCTTAATATACATAAAGCATTAGTTTCAACATTATCAGCAAGGGCTATATATAGCTGCAGGGCCCTGAGTCACGAATGGAAAAAGTAAAAATGTTCCAAGAAATATCAATTTTAGTAGACTCCCTTCAACTGAATATAAATATTAAAATTTATAGATTATTTAGCTTTTTTTTAATTCTGCATCTATTATGCATTACATATCTTAATGTTGAGTCCTCAAATAATTAATTATTCATGATCATATTCTCAATAAAGAATGTTTTGTAAGGATACATACACAAGTTTTATGGGGCTCTGCTGCTAGAGCTAGTTAGTTACTGATTACTTTTGTGCTGCCCAATACAGGTTTGCCTTGACCATTGTCACAGCTAAGACTTGTATTTTGTGCAACCTGTGGTCTGATTTAAACATACTGGCCAAAATGGAAGAATCAATGAGTTTTTTAGAAAAGAGGTTTTAAATATTTCTAATGAAGAAAATTCTAGAAATGTTTCTAATACATTCATTAGATATATGAAATAGCTGTGTTTTTCAAAAGTTATTCACATAATGAAATTCTGTATTGCAAAATACGTTTTCTCATAGTTTCCCATCACATAATTGAAGATGGATCTCTGCAAGAAAACGTTTGCTCTCAAAACAAATAAAAACAATTATGAGCATAGAAAAATAGTTTCAAACAAATATTTAAGATAAATAGTTTATTAAACTAGGAATGATGCTGAATGTGTCAATAAGTCAATTTCCTATTCAACCACACTATTAGAAAAATAAAACTGTATTGGCTGAAAGTAATTCCTACATTACCAAACATTTACATTTCTGTCCAACCATTTTCATGATAAAGAACAAAAAAAAGAGAGAGAGAGAGAGAAAGGTGATGCATCAACATCAAGTTTCCTTAAAGTTAACAATTCCAAAATAATAAACTTAGTCTGTCCCCATATTATAAACATTCAATCCTAAGTATTATCCAACTAGCCATTCTTTGAACACTTTCTAAGAATCCAATGTTTTCCTGAAATTTGAACTTCAAGTGGAAGCCCAATGCTTGAACACATAATAAGTTAGGCCTAACAGTGTCTTCTAAAAAGATATAATCTCTTCGGCCTTTAAGGTTACATTATTTCTGTAAATACAATCAAAAAGTTAAAACTCTTACCACCACCACAACAGAAAAATATGACAATACTTGGAAGGCTTAAGCCTGATACTTACTAATACCAGTAGAACTAATAATACTTTAGTATTATTAGCCTACGATAAAAACTATATTATGGCCTTATCACATGCTACTTCTTCAAGCGGTAAAGTACTAACTGAAGCAAACAAAACAGTATTTCTATTATTAATATCAATACTACAAGCACAAAACCTGAAAGTACTGTCCTAATGTTACGAACTATCGAATATTATTTACGTTGTAATTAAAGTTTAGAATTGGATTCTCGCCATGAAATTATACAGTTATCAACAATGTTAACTGTTAAAGTCATGAGGGATAACGCCGAATCACAAGCGGGTTGAAACAGCCAAAATATTTACAATAATAAAATACAACCTTACCACCATAACGAAAATAATTTTATAGTCAAAAATTAAAAGAAGATATTTTAGTAACACCAAGCATACCTTTAATATAAAAATTCACGTTACCAACTAATAATAAAAAAAGTTAACTGAACAAAGTTTAAAATGGCCGTAACATTCAAGAATAACATTTAACAGCAGTTGTGATTGCCATCTATAGTACAGTTTTAAAAAGGACAATAAAAATATAGCAGAAAATTGAATTCTCTGAGTGTGCAAAAAGAGTAAGAGTCATATGACACAATTCAGACAGATAAGGGTTTGCTATATCGAAGTGTATCTCAATTAACCATTAGCACTTAATAACAGAAGATTCGGATAAAATATAATTACAAAGCAATTCTTAATCTCAGTGTCATTCAAAGTGAATGGTAAATCAAACGGAAATAAACAAGAACTGAACAGCCTTTATTATAACAGACAAAAATACGAAAACATTGTTTTTGACATGGGAACAATCCCTTCTATGTAATATTATAAATTCAACTGTTCAAGCTTAATTCATGTGCCACACTGACTAAATGCGGTGTTTCTTAATTCTCAAGAAATATTTTATTCATCCAGAGTGACTATCCACAATACACAAAACTAACAATTCTCATTCAAACATATGTTAACTAAGACAGAGCCTCTAGATATCACCTTGACTGCCATTGAAGAATACTGCTGCAGAAATTCTTTCACAGCGCACAGCAGTGCAGCAAAATATATTCTCGAGCAGAATAGGTATTATCTTTTCGAAAATTATAATGAAACAAAGACAGCTAAAATTAAATCAACTGAGTAGCTTTCGCAACCACATATTTTGTGTCACGTATTTGCACTACATGGAATAAATGGTAAATTTACAATAACTAGTATAGTGGTACAAGACATTAATGCGTGATCTATTAATATATCGCAATTTACAAATTTTCCAACCTCAAGCATGAACTTAACAGAACAGTGTACTCAAACCTTAAAACCAGCAAGGTCTAGATTCATTCCGTGATCGAGATGAGCGTTGACTCTGGCTAATTCCAAATAAAAACATTTATACGTTTCAAGATATTACATACCTTTAACAAAAAATATCATTATTCAAAATGTCACCACAAAATATTCTTTAACAAATAATTTTGTTTTGGAATTTCGCACAAAGCTATCTGTGCGAGCCGTCCCTAATTTAGTAGTGAGAGACTAGATGGTAGGCAGTTAGTCACATTACCCACCGCCAGCTCTTGAGCTACTCTTTTACCAACGAATAGTGGGATTAACCGTCACATCATAACGCCCCCACGGCTTGGAGGGCAAGCATGTTTGCCGCGAACCCGCAACCCTCAGATTACCAAGCGAACGCCTTAACGCGCTAGGCCATGCCAGGCCCTCTTTAACAAAGAATCAGATGCATAATCACAATCAAATTACCCAGAGTTAATAATATAACTAACATATAATGAAGTAAATATACTCAAAATAAAAAAAGGAAACCCTTAATGATACGTTGGCATGATAATGCATAGCCTGAGCGCTTCTTAAAGGTAGATCTTTCTACATCATGAACAGACTAATGAAGAAAGACCCACCTTTTAAAAGAGCTTCTGTCATATACTTTCGTATTTTGATCCAAAACCGAGTTTTGGAACCTATGTAGTTACAAACATCACGAATTAATATTATTATGAAATACTATTAAACAGTGAAATCCCAAATACACAGCGAAAAACTTTTAACTAAAGAGATGCATAATAGAAAATAAACCTTTTAACACAGCGACGCTTGGTGCAAAATAAACCATTTAAAAAGAAAGAAACAAACAAAAACAAGATCACACACTGTGAAACCTTTTTAACCATGCTGTCCTCTGTTGCCATTTCGCCCGGCATGGCCAGGTCGGTTAAGGCGTTCGACTCGTAATTTGAGGGTCGTGGGTTCGCATTCCCGTCGCACCAAATATGCTCCCCCTTTCAGCCGTGGGAACGTTATAAATTTACGGTCAATCCCACTATTCGTTGGTAAAAGAATAGCCCGAGAGTCGTCGATAGATGGTGATGACTAGTTGCCTTCCATATAGTCTTACATGACTAAATTAGGAACGACTAGTGCAGACAGCCCTCGAGTAGCTTTGCTCGAAAATCAAAAACAAATAAACTGTTGCCATTTCGATCACAATCCTACTGCAGTTTTATAAAGCTGTTCTTTCAATGGATGGATTCTTTTTTATATTATTTTGTGTAAATAATTCAAGATCCGGTTCACGCAACGATAACAAATTATTTTATTTCGTCCTTAACTTTTCTACATTGCACTTGTGTAGTGCTGTAAGTTTAAAAATGATGTTAATTCGGAAAACTTCAATAGCTGTACTACAACTAACGCAAAATCAAACTTCCTGGTGTAATTTCACAGCAATCAATTAAGCAACTAAATATGTGCAATAACTAACAATGATCCAATTACTTCACTAAAAATAAATGACGAGCACTTTAATTCTACAAAAAACAAAAAAGTTTACTATTTGCCCAGCTCACTAATATTTATAATTACCCTTCGTTCTGGATATTTTGCAAATTCTCTCGACCGTTATATCATCACTACAACCAACAGTTTTCTCTAGCAAAGAAAAAACTTACAACGTAAAAACATTTTTTCGATTTTATAATTTGTTTGTTTGCTAGAAGAAGCTGCTGGTGGTAAAAATAACGTAATGATTTAGAGATCGTGAAATATATAGAAACAATAATACATAAATAAATAAGAGTTAGTTAATAAATAGTGAATAAGCATTCCTTGATATTTGTTGCATTTTCTTCTTTTATTCGATTACTTGGGAAGTTATGTGTTTGAATATCTAGCAAAGCTAACAATAGAGTATAATTAATTAAATATATTATCATAATTTGTATTTGAAAGTTGTCTTTGTTGAGTATATAATGGAACGTTTCATTACGAAATTAGGCCGACAACACAGAAGTGAATGTGGCTAGGAAACTTCAAAGGAAATAAAAATACACTAAGTTGCTATTCTTATATTAACTTTATTTGGTCTCATTTTCGACAAATAATTCAAAACAACCCGCCCAAGAATCTGACACGTTAAAAAACTTTTCAGATGTGCTGAAAGGGGTCTAGCAAGATGGTATTTCTGCATGGAGCTTTCGACAGCCCGGCATGGCCAAGTGTGTTAAGGCGTTCGACTCGTAATCCGAGGTTCGCGGGTTCGAAAACCGGGGGCACCAAACATGCTCGCTCTCCCAGCCGTGGGGGCGTTATAATGTGACGGTCAATCCCACTATTTGTTGGTAAAAGAGTAGCCCAGGAGTTGACGGTAAGTGTTGATGACAAGCTGCCTTCCCTCTAGTCATACACTGCTAAATTAGGGATGGCAAGCGTAGATAGCCCTCGAGTAGTTTTGCACGAAATTAAAAAAATAACTCTCGACACTGGTCTACATAGAGTGCAGAGACGTATTTAGGATTTCGGCGCCCCTTGGTACAAGGTTAGGTTGATACTTTTGCCGCTCCCCCCTCCGTACCACAACTTGCACCAAGCATCACCATCACAACAATAGACAAACACAGTTGTTATCATTCAAAATCAACACAACGTTTATTTTCCAACACAATAAAAAATGAAACATCAAAATCAATTATCACTAAATATTATTCTGCGACTGAATATACAGGCTTTCTCCTGGCCTTCTGTTCCGAAAACATGTTTATTGCATCGTCATAGTTTATTCTACAAACAATATCACTTTCAATGGCGAGGAGTGACAGGGCATTTAGTTTATCTTCTGCCATTCTTGATTTCAAGTAATTTTTCACACGTTTGAGAGCCGAGAAAAATCTCTCTGATGTACAATTAGTTGCTGGAATGCACAGAAACATGCGCATAGCAATATCCAGGTTTGGATATACAGTTTGAAGTCCTTTAGCTCGCAGATTTCTGTATACTGCTAACGCAGAAGAGTCATCATTTTGCACTTTCATACTCACAAGATGTGCGCGGAAATGTAGACATTCATCCACGAAGCTCACTTCCAAATCATTGGGGTAGAGTTTCAACAGTGTTCCAGCTTGACTGATGACATCAGTGGGTTCAAGATTTGTTATCTTGAACAAATATCCAAACCTTGTGTGGATTTCTACATAAGCGGTTTGTCTTCGCTGTAGTTCTGAGCAAAGTCTGTCAATGATCACATTGAAAACATTTACTCCAAATGCCTCTCTGCCTTCTTCCACTACCTGGGTGTCACCATCTGAAAATTTTTGCTTCCTTTTTCGCTTAATTTCGTACGTCTTCATGCTGGACTTCAACATCGCCTTGTCTTCAAAATGACCGAACAGTTCTCTTGAATCTTTCACAAACTGCAGCAAGGAAGCATAAAGCTTGACTACAAGTCCGATGTCCATATCAGCACTTTGCAACTTTTTACTGGCAGCATTGAATCTTTCCAGTATTGTTCCCCAAACTGTGGAAAATAGCTGTTTCTAGCGTTCCTAATTTGGAAAGAAGTCCAGCGGCCTCATTCCTAGCGGCTGGTTTTTCCATAGCATTTCCCTCCATGGTGGTGAGAGCATCAAACACTTGTTGCCAGTTTCTGTTGAGGCTTTGACAAGCATCTTCACGAGCGGACCACCAGGTGTCACTGAGTTTCTTCAAAGAGAGACTTTCTTTATTTGCGGACAGGTGTTTTTGTAGAATTTTCCAACGATGGGTTGAAGCATTGAAGAAAACATAGAGACTTTGTAAGAGTTCGAAGAATGAACATGCTTCTCTGCAACATTCAGCAGCACACGTTCCTACAAGATTTAATGAATGTGCTGAACATGGGATATACACAGCTAAAGAATTTTTCTCCATGAAACGAGCCTGGAGACCAATGTACTAACCAGACATGTTGCTGGCGTTGTCGTAAGACTGTCCACGACATTCAGAAATGTCAAGCTCATATGATTGAAGCAGGCTAAGTACAACTTCTGCCAGCTGTTCAGCTTTGTGGCCCGGATTGGGTATAAAAGTCAGGAAACGTTCCATAGGTTAACCATCACTGTTCACGTACCTGATGATGAATGCCAACTGGTCAACATGGGATATATCTGGCGTCGAGTCCACGCTGATTGCGAAATATTTTGCAGTTTTGACGTCCTTTAAAATGTTCTTTAGAACAAGGTCTGCCATAAGCTGGATGAATTCGTCGAAGTACTGAAAGACAGGTAAGACGTGGATCCCTTGCCAGCATTGCCATATCGGTGAATGTGATCAGCGAGGAAAGGGTCAAACTCCGCAACTAGTTCTAACGACATCATAAAGTTGCCGTTGTGTACTGAGCCAAACTTATCATCCCGACCTCTGAACGGAAGCCCACGTGAAGCCAATCTTTTCGCTACAGCTACCACACGAGTGAGTACATTTTTCCAGTATTTGATTACGTCTTGCAGCTGTATGGCCATCTGGAGATCTACACGTCCCAACATGTTGCCCCTTGCTACTAGAGATAAAACTGAAGACCGATGCTCAGGAGAGTTTTCATGCTCATTCAGCCGGACAGTAGCATTTTTCCAGTCATCAAAGCCTTCGTCAGCCAGTTTGGATTTTTTTCCAAAATCAAATAAACGACAAGGAGCACAAGACAGTCTACCTTTGCTCTCTGAATAAACCAAATATGTCCGCTTACTTTCTTCGCCATTTTGCAGTTTTCTTTCAAACATGCCTTTGGTTACAGATCTGATTTTCTCCCCGTCCTTTTTCACAGAGTTCTTGAAATCCGAGTCATCGTTTTAAAGGATGGCATGTGTGGCAATATAATCTTTTGTGTAATCATCTATTATCCACTCTGCTGGATCTGAACTTACTTTGTCTGAAAAACTTGCTGGAACCATTGACGTTTCAGGCACGCAACCGGCAGATTTTACTAGGCCTGCTGCTGATGACGTCACTTGTTTAAGCTGCAGTTCGATATGTTCGGGTCGTTCAGATTGTTCAAAACTGCTACTGCTAGGCCCGTCATGTGTATTCCCTCCATCGCTGTTGGTTTGAACATCATCGCTAGTAGACTGTTCTTGCCTTTGTTTAGCAAAAAAGGCCTCCATCGTCGGTGTCTTATCCAAAACATCACGTGTGTTTTCATTTTTTAACTTTGCTATCTTCCTATAAGCTGCTCCACTCAATTTTCGGCGTATGTTACTCATGACGATATCACTAGAATCCACTGATCGTATATTGAGTATTGACAGTGAATTTGTTACTTTCACATCTGAGTCATTTTCGTGGGATCGAGCTATTTATGGCAGCCGCGCGAACCTCACAGAGATCCGTGAGCCGTTTGATCCCCAGTGACCCTCGCCCTCACAAGAATTGTGCTTCTTGTAGAGGTTTGGACACTGACAACACGATATAACTTACAGTAAGATATTGGGTGACGGAGGAATAAGTAAAAGCATAACGAACTCTACATTTTGACACCAATATCGCTTACCACGTTATTATCTATATTGTCGATTATATTGTAAATATGTTGGTGAACCATATATTCGTCCGGCAGATAATGAGTTTTATGGTAGTTGGTAAAACAATTATCGACTTGCAACCATAAGTCCATAACAAAATATACACGAAAAAGGGGAGCTTCTGCACTACTGATTTATATTACTGCCGATGTATCCATGTTAACGGGTGCTGGGCTATTGACAATCAAATTATAAATTCTAACACACTTTACTATTTCAAATTCTATACTACCAGTAACAAATACCTGTATTGCCCAAAACTATCCAGACCCAGTGCGGTACAACCGCGTCCCCTGGGAGTCAACTTCATTGATAGAGCGCGGTCGGCTGCCTGCAAAAACGATTATGCGTGACACCCACAGTTGATTCCGCCGACGCTCACCTGCTCCAGTGACTGTGCGCCTTTCTGCTCTGGTATTCTGGAGTCTGCCACTACCCCTTCTTTATTCTAACAAATGCCTATAATTGCTAGGAATTTGAAGGAACTATTCTGTAAGAACTACATTGGAATCTAGACAAGCGCATATTCAATCAATCAATTAAGCTAAACTGTGAATGATGAGGAAGAATATTTCAAAATATATTTTTCCAGATAATAGCCTGAAGCAACCGAAAATCCGAATTTTCGTATACGCAATTTCACAAAACAAAATACGTTGTTAGGCCATGATAAAATATTTTTTGTGTAGGCGTAGCACACTGAGTACCAGGTAATTCATTGTTTGGTGTGTCAACATGAGTAAAAAACATGTTGGGGGTTTTTAAAAACACAAATAAATAACTGAGGTGAGGGCGGATAGGTTGATGATGTGAGGGGGCAAGGCGTATTAGGTGGGACTCAGGGAGGGAAGGTTAGAAATCTTTTAAACTTGAAGCGACCGACCCGACGGTGTGGTGGAATAGTGAGTGTGTGGGGGTCCAGATTCAAGAGGTTATTGGGGCGGCATAAATGGCAGGGGAATTAATAACCAGGGACTACATTTTAAAATGGTGTCCATTCTTTTTCTTTTTTTTCGTCAAAATTTGCCGCCCCAGGCACGTGCCTCGTGTGCCTATGCATTAATACATCCCTGATAGAGTGAATTATTTTCGCATCTTGAAAGAATAACTGAGTAGCTTGGAAAGCAAGTTTCAGAAAGTCTTTTTAATTGAGCTGTGAATTTTCTAGTCATGGGATTAATTTATGAAACTTTTGATACATTAAATATTACTTATACTGAAACCAGTTGTGTTAAAACCTCAATAAGTAGTTATCATCCAATATCTTATGGATATTTCTGATTGTGTAGTTTTTCTTGAAAGCTAGGAAAGTAAGAGGTGCAAAGTATTTTTATTCTTTATAATATTGTGATCATTAAATATTCTTACCTTCAGATCAAGTAATACTCATACAACACACAAACTACATCGTAAAATACCACAAATAGCTCAGAAAAGAAAAAAAGAAAGAGTTGTAACATCCGCTAAGCTAAGTTTTCAGATTTATAGGTATCGTCTCCAGTTGTACAAAATGATAATGCACTAAGTATTAATCTACTAGTACTGGTCACCCCAGCCTCTTGCAGAACATACAAATAATCAGGGTTAATTATAACTATATCATTTGAGAGGTTAACAATAATTCGGTGGATTGTTAGAGCTATGTTCCCTCTCAAGATGTGGCACTATCATACCTGATTCATCTCGAAGAGCCAGGTAATTACTCACATCTCTTTTCTCCTTATCTTAAGAGTCAGAGTAGAATTTTGTAAGTATGTCTTGAAAGTAATTCACATTTGTTTATTTAATATTTGTTCCATCCTCTGGTTGACCAAACATATTGTTGGTGTGAACGTGTTTTATAGTCACTATGGAAACATAATTCACACCAACAATAATATGTTCGATACTTTTCACTGTGATATAGATCCAGCACATCTCTTTAAGGTTAGCTTCTGTTTAGGGTTACTGATGAGAAGTAGAATTGAAAACTAATATCGCCTGACAACACATGTTGATCAGAATGTAGATTGAACTGGATTTCCTTGAACTTAAACTTCAAGATTAAACAATTTTCGAAATATTAAGTTGTTTTTTCGTTATTATTGAGAATACGTAAGTTTTATCATGTGTAGTTAATTTTAATATGCTTTGTTTTCGTCAATGTTAAAGGGCTGTTTTATGCTTCTTTTTTATTTTATTTTATATTTAGCTTAGAAAGGCATTGCTTTTAGTTTGAGTTATGTTCTGTCTTGATTATTATTCAATTTGCTTATTTTTGGAATGTCATACAAAACTACTCAAGGACTATTTGCTCCAGATGTCTCTAATCGAGAATTGACGGAGGAGAGCAATGGTTCCCAAACTTTTTTATGCCCCGCACCCCTAAAAATATTTAATATGTTCTTGCACCCTTCACAGTAATTATGTATTTAAGAATAAAGGTGAAGGTGGCCAAAACAAATTTTTATAATTAGTTTTTAATGACATATAAACAAACACGAAACATTTGTAAAATAAAAATATTACAACAAACTAAAAACATGCATAAACCCTACATGGCCTACAAAAAATAAATTTTCAACCATGCATAAAATGAAATCTCGCACCCTCTGGAACACTATCTAGCACCCCTGGTTGGGAACTACTGGGCCAGAGGGAAGGAAGCTAGTATGCACCACCCATTGCCAACTCTTTGGCTACTCTATTACCAATTAAAATTTAGGTTGACAATTACATAATAACACTTTCACAGCTAAAAAGGCGAGCATGTTCGATTATGGGATTCAAACACACGACTCAGAGATTGTGAGTTAAGTCCCTTAAACACTAAATCCTGCTAGGCCTTATTGTTCAATATCATTATTTTTTATTTATTATAATTTGATTAATTATGTATACGGGCCCGGCATGGCCAAATGTGTTAAGGCATTCGACTTGTAATCCGAGGGTTGTGAGTTCGAATCCCGGTCGCACCAAACATGCTCGCCCTTTCAGCCCTGGGGGAGTTATAATGTGATGGTCAATCCCACTATTCGTTGGTAAAAGAGTAGCCCAAGTGTTGGCGGTGGGTGGTAATGCCTAGCTGCCTTCCTTCTAATCTTACACTGCTAAATTAGGAACAGCTAGCGCAGATAGCCTTCATGTAACTTTTTGCGAAATTCAAAACAAAACAAATAGTTATGTACACATAAAGGCATTTTGTTCCATAATTTTACGACTTTGTATTGCGATTAAGTTAATCATAAAGTTTATTTGCATGTTAAATCTTTGTTTAAGATTATTTAGTATCGTGATTTAGTACTTACAAATAAAGGACTCTCATAACTGATTATTATGTGTAACATAATTTAAGGTTAGGTTTGGTTTGTTTGTTGTGAGGCATAAAGTTACACAATGGGTTATCTGAGCTCTGTTCGCTATCGTTGTGAAAGGTCCTGGGTTCAATTCCCGGCACCTCCACTCGCTCGGAAGCTGGCATGGCCAAGTGTGTTAAGGCGTTTGACTCGTAATCCGAGGGTCGCGGGTTCTCATTCCCGTCGCGTCAAACATGCTCGCTCTTTAAGCCGTGGGGGCGTTATAATGTGCGGTCAATCCCACTGTTCGTTGGTAAAAGAGTAACCCAAGAGATGGCAATGAGTGTTGATGACTAGCTACCTTCCCTTTACTCATACGCTGCTAAATTAGGGACTGCTAGAACAGATAGCCCTCGTGTAGCTTTGTGCGAAATTCTAAAACAAACAAACAAACTGTTCGCTATTATTATGTGGCCAGTATGGCCAGGTGAATATGGCGCTCGATTCACAATTTGAGCGTCGCTGTTTTAGATCCCCGTCACACCAAACATGCTCGCCCTTTCAGCCATGGATGCTTTATGTTGAAGGTAAATCTAACTATTCGTTGGTAAAAGGATAGCCCAAGAGTTGACGGTGGGTGTTTATGACTAGCTGCCTTCTATCTAGTCTTGCACTGCTAAATTAGGGACGGTCAGCACAGATACCCTCGTGTAGTTTTATGCGAAATTCAAAATATACAAACACTACCGATATTGCAAGTAAACTTTTAAGAAAAAGTATAAACTCTAAGCCTTTCCTTGTAGTTTAAATTATTTAAACAAAGTATTAGTTTAGAAGCATAATTTTGCATGTTTTAAAAACCATTAATAGCCAATCTATAGTCGAGTAGTACCTTAACTTTAAAAAATAAAAAAGTTGTTTAGGGTCTCGCTGCCTTCGAAAAACTCTTTTTCTTGTTGTTGTTATTTTTGCAGATTGTTTTTGTTTGCGTGAGTGTTGATTACAGATGGCGCTTTTAATATATTAAAAGACACATGGAAGAGAAAAGTTTAAGCCTGAAAATATCGTAGGTACAGCATGGATAATGTTAAAAAAATTGCCTCAAAGAAAAAATTTTTAAGAAAGAAGTCTTCGATGAAATACAAAGTATGTGCTGATGTTTTCCCTTCGGTTAAACAGTTTTAAATATACTTCAATATTATGGTTTTGTGTACATTGTCAGTACTAGGTATTATTCGGCCGTTCAAATTTCTCATCAGAAGTGAAGTTTGTTACTGGTATTAGTACGGTAAAACTGATAGTGATAAGTAAAACTTTGATAAATAGTGTTGATTTTCATATTTGTGAGAAAAGCACAGTATAAAAAGTATTTTCTATGTTATTAAGAGATTAAAATGTAATCTGCAAGTTCCTGAAAAATTAAACATTGGTTTTAAGTTTTCAAAATTCAAGGGTAGGTTTACAGGTACAGTCTTGAACAGGTGGCATCGAACTTAAACTTCAGCTCAGGTAGTTAGGACGGTAGCTTTCTTATTGCTTATGAAAACATATTGGTGTATTACATAAAATCAGTTTGAATATATAAAACTAATTCGAACTTCTCCAGAAGCATTGTTTATTCACTAACGTAATGGTCTAATACTGTGATTGTTTATAAATTATACAAAAAAAAGTGAAATTTGTTGTACATTAGAGGTAATGATGGAATATGTACAATCATAAATTTTATCCATGTGCAGTTATAAGATGATAATATTCATATATTGGGAATGTTTACTAATTAACAGAATGATACTTTGTATTGTTATCGAGACATTAGATGAAACTACTTGTATAATCACATAATATGTATGTTGTAATATC